>JAXGGT010000017.1:47209-70786 GCA_035583425.1 Marsdenia floribunda | reverse complement strand
CTTTCTTTCTTTCCTCTTCCCAAACAGCTGAAGTCTCCCGTTCGATTCCATTTCCATGGCTCTTGCAGCTAAACCCTGAAAAGTTTCAGAAAATTTGAATTCATACAATGTCTCTGGGGTATGCACAGAAGCTTTCATATAAAGAAGATGTTGGCATTCTGGGTATGTCTGAGATTTTCGACCCACCTCATGTTCTGCAGAAAAAGGTGAGTTCTTTACATTACCCACTCATTTTCTCGAAGAATTGCTGCATCATTTTTTTTTTTTTTTTTTTTTTTCTAGTTCAATATATTGTAGTTTCATTATGTACCTTTTGTTTATCCTTCTTTTCCTAACCGTTTTGGTCCATCCCTTTGATATATTTGTGAAGATTCCATGAACAGAGTCCTGATAACATGTCTTTTAATTAAGAATTATACATGCATGCATGTATGATTCTATGGATATTTTTATATAAACTAATCTTATGGGTTCCTCTTTGTGATTTCTGGGAATCTAATGTCCCTAGTTTAAGAGGGAGAATCACGTCACAAATATCAGGTGTAAGCTATTGAGTTCCATATCCCAACTGTTCTTGGCTGACATGTCATTGGAAGAAGTTTATGTAAATTAGTTGCTGTTGACTTGGGATACTCTTCCACCTAGTTGTATGAATTCATAAAAGAGTATTGATGTAATACATCTTACGTTAATCAATCCTTAAAATTTATCAAATGATATATATAATGCTTTGCTATTGCATATGAAGTTGGAGTTGAAGTTTGTCTTCTTACATTAGGTAAAAGGTTTAGCTTTGATAAAAATATTTGTTCCAAGTGGTTACCTTGAGCTTATACTGGCACTTGGTATCAGTTTCTTGTGGGAGTCTATTTCCTTCGAAATTTAGTCCTTAACTTTTGTTATTTGAGACGATTTATGAATTTAATGGTGCATTGCAGATAGAAGAGCTTGCATCGATTGTTGGACAGGTTTGAATCTTTTATAGCCCTTTCTTTTTTTGGGGTTTTAACTTGTTCCAATAACCTGCATAATTGCTAGCAACTTATTTAAAATTTTGGGCTATTCCTTACAGAGCAAGCATCTAGTCGTATTCACTGGTGCAGGAATTTCCACTTCATGTGGGATACCTGATTTCCGAGGTCCAAAAGGAGTTTGGACACTTCAGGTTGAAGCATATTTCCATTGCATCACTCTTTTAAATTTTGTCGTGTTTCTAGCTTGGTACATTGTCCAATGGGTAGTGGTATGACTTTGTTCCCCAAATACATTTCACCGGAAAACTGACTTGTGGCTTCATAAGATTTACTAGATGACTAGTCCCTTACAGGTCCAAGCTCCTGAGTTGGCAGTTCTTAAATTTTTAATTTTAATAGTTGGTTTCACTTTGTGGTTTATCGGTCATTTTGACTAATAATTCATTTTCAAGGATTATCTTTTCATTGTTTCTGGAGTATCAGAATATCTTATCTTGCTCATAATCACTCTTTTACTTACTCATCTGGAACTTGGGTAGTGGCAGTTTGATAGAATTTTGATTGATGGTGTGCAGCACGAAGGTAAACATACGCCAGAAGCATCTCTGCCATTTGATCGTGCAATCCCAAGCTTTACACATATGGCATTAGTTGAGCTTGAAAAGACTGGAATGTTGAAGTTTGTTATTAGCCAGGTGAGCCTATTTCAGAATCACATTAGAAATTCTATTCCCTTTTCCATACACCTTTAACATCAAGAGCTTTCAATGGCTTCAGAATCAATAAGGGTGTATTTGGATTGGGTTTTAAGATGGAAATTTTGTTTTAGTTGAGGGTTAAAACTATGAATTCCCAAAGCTATTCTCACATTTCTTTCAGAATGTAGATAGCCTCCACCTTCGATCTGGAATACCAAGGGAGAAACTTTCAGAATTGCATGGCAATTCATTCCGGGAATTTTGTCGTTCGTGTGGAGCTGAGTAAGAATTGTGCTTAACTTTCCATATTTTGCTCCCCTGTGCTATTGTGTATACATTATTGTATGTCTCAATCATGTAGAACTCGCTTGTAAGCAATATTACTCCTTTTTTTCTTTTTTTTTTTTTTGGGGGGGGGGGGTGGGGTGGGGGAAGATGCAGATTTCTGAATAAAGCTCCATATTCTATGGAATGTTTTCAAGTAATAGACTTAGATACCTGTTCTAGATTTTCTCAACATTAATTACTATTATTCTATTTTATAATTATGAGTTTGTCCTGGAAATTATAATTAATGATCTAACTAGTTGAGGTTATAGCTGGAGAAGATATAAGAAATATCACCATAATTTCACTATTCATGAGTTTTTTGTAGGGGGAAAATTCCAAAATTGTGATAGCTAAAATTTATTTCTCTCTATCTTTCTCTCTCTCTCTCTTTCTATGCAAGCCCTTCAACCTTTTTAGTGATATATTGTGTGCCATTCAAAAGTGGAATAATGGTTGCATTCAGGTACCTGAGGGACTTTGAAGTGGAAACTATTGGGCTGAAAGAGACACCAAGGCGCTGTTCTAATGTCCAGTGTAGAGCAAGACTTAGAGATTCAGTTCTAGATTGGGAGGTAAGGGTCCACTTGGACAGCAATTATCTTTCTAATAAAAGTCATTTTCGAAGAATTTGATGATTTTTTTTTTTTTTTGTTATTCATAATATAAAATTTTAAGTGTATTAATAATAGTTATAATATTTAACTATTAAAATTTCAATTTCAAATGTTCAAATTTTAAAAAATATGATTATTTTCACTTCCCACCAAAATTTTAATATAATTTCGGTGGAAAATAATGACTGTCCAAATGAACAATGTTAGTCTTGGTTTTCTCTGTGTATTGCAAGGGATGTTTCTTTATTTGGTATTTGGTAGGTTATGAATTTAATTCTGTAGAACTGTGTTCTTTTAAGTCAACTTTCCCGATATCTATTCTTTGGCTTCTTCTTTTTCTATATTTTCATTTTAAAACATGAAGATATAAATAATGATTTACAGACCGAGGATTGCTTAGGCTATGTAATATGAGCTTAAACACATGAACTAAGTTTGATTGATATGATGGAAAATGAGTTTGTCAAATCAAAAAGTAGTAGTGCATGCTACAATGCATACCAATTTTCCATCAGAATTTGAATAGAAGTTAAAGACAGAATAAGGGGATTTGGAAGATCGCATATGATATTAGGCCTGTAGATAATAACACTTTTTGTTGCTTTTGACAAATATCACGTCTGGTGATAGCGGTCTGTCTGTTTATATAGGGTTTAGCATCTATTTTGTTTTAAGATCTTCCATGATCAGTTTAACTGGAGTCAACATGCATTAATCTTTGTGATAGATTTTTTTCTTTTACATGTCCTCGAGCTCAATGTTTCTTAGCATTGAAATTTTTTCAGCTTTGAAGTACATATGATTCTGCAGTTTTTGTCGATAACTTCTCTAGATGAGAGGCAACTAGTGAATGATGAATTAAAACTTGTTCGTTTTGAGCTTTTGCCTCTTTTCCTTCTATTCTCTTGCTGAGTTCTTATCTTTCTTTTATTCTTTCTCTTCGTTCTCCCAAATATGAACTATTCTCTCTTCTAAAATGCCATAACTGTTTTAATACATTAAACAACACTATGAGCCACCACTCAAGTGAAATAACTGAACTGCATTTGTGAAATTTATGATGGCAGCCATTTTTATTTTTGAGCAATTGTGATGCCAACCTTATGCTCAATATTTTGTAGGATGCACTACCCCCAAAAGAGATGATTGCAGCTGAAAAGCAATGCCAATTGGCCGATGTTGTATTGTGTCTTGGTACAAGGTTACATTTTTTATACCTGATGCTTCTCGTTTCTGCTTTTTTATGGCATTCATTTGGGAACTTGACCACCGCCTCACTATTGTGCCTATATATTCATTAGAAGGATGAATAGTTACAACATTTGTTGGACTGGTTTTTAGAATTTAAATATCAGATTTGTCTATAATTATGTAGTATATAACTCTTACTTGGGCTGGGATGTAAAATGGGAGTAAATAGGAAGAGGAAGTAAATATGGATTGTCTCGTATCATTTGATTAGAAAGGAAAAATGGGAGGAAGTAAATATGGAGGGTGTTCCCCTCACCCTCTAATTGAGCTTCTCAGCCCTTCAAAGATTGGATATTGCTTGTTTACTTTCATTCTATTTGTACAAAATAAGATGGAAGTAAATAAAATTTACTTAGATGAAATGAATATATTCTCCTCCCCCTCCTGTGAACCAGACGAAGCCTAGAATTAATGCTTTCCTTTGGACTGAACTATATTTCAAGATTGTTGGCGGAAGAAGACGAGTGAAAAAGTAATCATTGTATTCATTAGAGGATTACTGACTTTATATATCATAATGAGTGGCTTTAGGGAACCTCTAATGGTTCTATTATTTTGCTGCCAACTTGTTCACATTTTTGCTGATCGTGTATGTGCTAGAAGGTTTTTTATATTTAGTTATCTACCATTGACCCCTGTCTTTTTTTATTCCAGATAGAGTTCCATGTCTGAGAAATGCTAAATGTTGATTGTTGTTCTCTTTTGCTGCTTGCCATACATTAGATAATATACCTTGGAAGTGCTAATGTGGCCACATTTGGATTTGCCATTTTATAACTCATGCTCTATGCAGTTTGCAGATCACCCCAGCCTGCAACCTTCCTTTAAAATGTCTTCGTGGTGGGGGAAAGATCATAATTGTAAACCTGCAGGTTATTCTCTTCCCTTTTCCCTCCCCTTCAATCTCTCTCTGATTATCTCCCTCTTCTCTCATGGGCATCATGACCAAACACATACTCAGGCCCTGATAAATTTTTTCAATGGATTTATCGGTCTGAGCCAAATTCGTTTTTTTTACTATTTCTCGTTAGACTTGAGAAAAACGGTGTCTATATTGAAATGAGTGCAATATACAGTATTCAGAGAAAAACAAATACAAAAAAAAAAAAAAAAAATGGAAAAGAGAGAATGTGAAGGGATGGATCATCACCAGATAAGATGTCAACCATTTTAAATGTTAAGAGAATGGGCTGGTTGATATCTTCCTGCATATCTGTCATCTTACCCAATATTCTATTATTCTCTCCATTGTCGTGCATCTAGCATAAATCTCTTGATAATAGAATTTGACATTTTATGAAATCAAGGTCTATCCTGGGAATATTTGTCATCTTAACTAACATGCTGTCATCTCTTATAATAAAGCTACAACATTCTCATCTTGTGGAAAAACTAAGTGATTGTAATATCTGCTGCAGTCAACTCCCAAGGACAAGAAAGCATGCTTGGTGATCCATGGGTTTGTTGACAAGGTACTGGTGCAATTTTTGAGCATATGTTAAAAGATTTCTCACTGTGCTGGCTTTGGATTGTTATTCATATGTAATTATCCTAATGGAATTAAACTCCAAACAAGCTCAGGAACCCTCTCATTTCTGCATATGAAATGCTTCTCTTCCTCACTACTTAAGCAGTTTAATCATAATCTATTCAAGATGAAATATATCAACTAAAAAATACTGAATTTATTAAAACAGGATTATGAGTACTCATAACAGGGAAGAGTTAGTTATCTAACATGAACCAGTGCAGGTAATGGCAGGGGTGATGCAACTTCTTAATTTATGGATTCCTCCATATGTTCGCGTTGACCTTTTAAAGGTCATTTTCAATTTCCAATGCAGTGAAGGTAAATTGTTTTATTCTAAATTAACTTTGTGTACATGTTCCCACATGTCTTCATGGTGTGCTCATTCTATTTTCGGATAGTAAATCTAATTTGGTTATGTCGAAGATCAATTCCTAGTATTACATAATCCATGTGTTTATCTAGTCCTAATCTTATTCTTACAGTCAGGAGTTATGTTTATGTAAATTAAACTTGTATGCTCCACTTAGGATGTTACAAAATCATGACCACTACTGTATTAAAAAAAAAAAAAAAAGGAAGAAAAGAAAATAAAGCATGGCAGATTATTGAAGTAGTAGCACTTGAACATTTCCTTCTAGTGTTGGATGCCGATGAAAACTGTCTGCTGATAATTTTAGCAGCCATTTATAAAGTTGTATACAAAAATAGTTTCTGCTTGCCAAGAATCAGAGTCGGGTGGTTTTTAATCTCACATTCCATATATACTTGTATACTGCCTGTTGTCAAACAGTTCAGCCATCTAAGTTCATTTGTGATGTGATTCTAAGCTTGCCTCTTGCACCGGTTGAGTCATGATCTTTTGATATGAGGTGGACAAAGGTTGACACAGTACTGATTTCAGGAGAAAAGTTTCATGCTTGCTCCATTTGACAAGTGATTTTGTTCAAATATTAACATGCATAATTTGAAGGTTAACGTGGAGGATTATAAGATAACAGAAAGTGATGTATATTCAAAATATTGTATAGTTCTTTCGAGTTTGAACACATACCGAAAAGCAAAAGAAAATTAAAGATTTCATGTATGGACTCGAGTTTTCAATTCTCTCTTCTCTAGAAAGAAATGTAAGAGTAAGCTTTTCTAGTTGCGGCACTATTATATCTATTTTACTATGCAGGTTACAATCGTATTATTTGAACAATACTGCTGTGTGACAATTTAAATACTTCTTGTAGTGATAGGGCATACCAATGAGATAACTGAAGCCTCATTAATTACAGTGATAAAACACTATGGCTTTTCATACTTGATGTGACAATATAAACTAACATGTCATGGAGTAATGGTAGTACTTTTCTACTTCAGAAGAACAAAATTGGAAGTGGTAGAGTGAAAAAATTTTATTGCAGATTTAAAAAGAGAGAAAAAGAAAAGTTCATTATAGAGATTGCAAGATAATTTCTTTTTGGAAATTGACACTGATGCTGTGTTCCTTTCCTTGCCCCCATTGTGCATTCATAACTCCCATCTGAGTTTGATATGCCTTGGTTATTATTTGTTTCATTTTTGTTGTTTAACTTCTTTTGGATTCTCAATGCTACTGAAAACCAGATATTGCTCCCACACTAACTCTCAACACATGTCAATCTTAAATTTTCATGCAGAGAGGAAATATGCTAAATGGTCACTCAGGGTCGTTAGCATACATGGAGAAAGAGCTCCATTGCCATTCATTAAGTCAGTTGAGGTATATGATCTTCATATGCATGTGTGATTTGGAGTGGAACTTTTTTATGATCTTCATATGCATCTTCAGTTGTATCCATCCTAACTTCTCCAGCCCCTTAAGTCAACAAAAATGGTGGTAGCTTTTTTATGCTGAAAATTAATTTGTCTGTTTTACTCAGGTTTCTTTCCCTGAGAGGCCAGAACTAAAAGTAGCAGTATTGCAGAAACATCCATTTTTGCTGAAAAGGTACCACTTGGAGTTAGATCTTTGTATTTATATTTAGAACTCTTGTGATAGAACTAATGAAAATTTTCTTGTCCTTTCACTCCCCCCATCCCCAATTATATACTTTTGTTTTTCAAGTACTATTATCATGTACACTCTAGGCCATGAAGTCCAGGGAAAAAACCATGGCATTCCTTTCTTGGCTTCATTTATGCTGCATTTTAAAGTCGAAGATAATGTTGAACAGACAATTGCATGCATATATCGATGAAGTTTAACAAAGTATAGATGTGTTTGCATGATCTTCACTAGTCTGATTATTTCGAGAATTCAATAAGGTCCATAGCTTAGCTTCCTTGTCTGTATTTCTTTTGTTTCCCTAAACATTTTCTATTCTGAAAATCTAATTTCATTGAGTGACACTAGGGAAATGCTAAAATCAAGACCAGTCAAAATAGCACTGAAGATCAATTTCGGTGAGGATTCTGGGTGTCAGTTTGTCAGGATTGATTTTCCAATTAGTTTCCAGGTAACTATGAAGGCCTTAACACCATTTCCATTAACTTTCACTTGCGTGATATAATGTTAGCATTCAGCAATGCAAAGATGAAGTGTTGTATCTTTCTGTACTCATCAGTGAGTACTTGATTACAGGGAATGCTACGATCTGTCAGATATAAGTTTTATTCAAGCAGTTTTTACTTCAAAATGATTAGCAGAGCCGTCTGCAATTTTTCTAAATTTCTGAGTATTAAATGTATCTTTTGGAATTTTTCTCTCCTCCCACCTCCACCCCACCCGAAGCTAAGTAATATTATGTTCTGAGTGAAATCAAAAGTTTAAACTGATTTCATTTCATTCCATGCAGGAACAAACAGATTGCATCAGCCTCGAGAAAGAGCTGGTAGTTGAGAAGCTGAAAGATATAGCAGTTCAAGAGCAACAATGTGGCCAATATTTACTCATTGAAAGATTTGCAATTCCAGGCAAGAAAAAGGAAGTCTCGACCTACGCTGTTGCGACACACATAGTTAAATACAATTGTTCTGAGATGACTGGCAAGCCATATTGCTCTCGTGATGGCAAGAGAGCTAGGAAGGAGAAAGTCCATTTCAAGAGTAATAATAGCAGTTGGATAACTGGGCAAGATGGCAAAGGGTCCATGAAGAAATTGAAAGTTCACTAACTTTGCTTCTGATGGGTATGTATGTGTACAGTATATCAGGAGCAATAGGGTTCTTCTATGTATGTGATGAATTTAAGTGTTCTGTGTACAGTATTTTTTGGAGGAGGCGTTTTTTGACATGGTAGGAAGAAAGTGAAATTTTTGGATACTGACAGATTAGTCTCCTCAGCTGTGAATATTTAGTGAGAAAGATTGTAAATATTTTTGGGTAAGTGTACAAGCTATGATTTTTGGTGAATTAAAAGTTTCTGCTACACTTTTTAAGTTCCCATCTCATGTGCACAAAAAGATACTGTTCCTTTTACATTCCTTTTTTTCCTCCATGTCTGACCCTAAACTCTCTGGTATTACTTTCATATTGACTTTTATTTATTTATTTATTATTTCCATTTTTAAATAATGAAATGGCTGGCAAAAGGAAGAAAGAAAGAAAGGAAAAGAGAGAGGTGGTTGGAGAGGGGGTGGGCGAAAAGGGTTAGCTTTGAATAATATATTTTTCTTTTATACTTTGAACAAATCTCAAGGATAGTTTTACAATTTCAAACAAAAATGTGGCTGTGATGACCAAGTCTAATGCCAAAGTAGTAGTACCACAGGAAAATAATGGGACCTAAATTAGTAAATTTCTCAAGTCTTCCAAGTCTACTTAGCCATTTGCTTCTTGGATTCCTTTCACATTCCTATGGCTTTCCTAAACCCAAACCATTGCTGTGAGAGAAAAGTAGAGAGGGGGTGGAAAGTTGAGAGCTTTACAAAGAAGGGCAACCTTTTGCTTTCTTGTTTGTTAAGTGTAAAAAATGGCAGATGCTGCTGTGAGCTATGTTTTAGACAGATTAACCTCAATACTACTACAAAACACGTCATTGATTGGAGAAGCTAAAGATGAGATCGAGAAAATGAAGCTTGAGCTGGAAAGCATGAAAGCCTTCTTGAAAGATGCAGAGAGATGGAAGGAAAAGAATGAATCTGTGGAAACATGGGTTAGACAGGTTAGAGAAGTAGCAATTGAAGTTGAGAATGTTGTGGATGAATACATACATTACAGCAACAGCCACAAAAAACAGCCCCAGAACCAGATGAAGAATGGACTGAAAGATCTTGTCTGGCATGTTGTGAATCTTCCCAAGAAACTTGCTGCTATTAGACGAGTATCCTTGAGAATGCAAAGGGTCAATGCAAAAGTTGTTGAAGTTTCGAATAGGAGCAAGAGATATGGATTTGATGCAAGAGTCAATGAGGAGAGCAGCACGAGTTTGTCTGTTGATTGGTGGCGACATCATGGAGAATTATCATCAACTTCTTTTACAGAAGAGGAGGAGGTGCTAGTTGGAATGGATGAGAACAAAGCAAGATTATTGGAATGGCTGATTAAGAATGATCAGAGAAGGACTATTATCTCTATTGTTGGGATGGGAGGTTTGGGAAAGACAACCCTTGTCACAAAAGTTTTCAATGATCCAGCAATGAAGCTGGATTTTGATTGTTTGGCTTGGATATCAGTGTCCTATGCTTCTGGACCAGAGGAGCTACTGAGAAACATGGTGAAAGAATTCATGAAAGAAGAGCAATCAAAAGTACCAAGCAACCTAGGGTGTATGCAGTATAGGCAGCTTATGGAGGTACTGATTGAATATATGCATTTCAGGAGATACCTAGTTGTCCTGGATGATGTTTGGAGTGTCGATCTATGGAGCAGAATAAGAGCTGCATTCCCTGAAAACAAATGCGGTAGTAGAATTATTATCACAACGAGGAATGAGTATGTAGGAACTGCATTGGGACCTCGAAGCTCTGTGCACCGGCTTGAACCTCTCCAAGAAAATGATGCCTGGATACTTTTCTGCAAAAGAGCATTTTGGGATGAAACAGATCACCAGTGCCCAGTAGAGCTTGAAGCATTAGCTAAGGTCATTTTGAGAAAGTGTGAAGGATTACCTCTTGCTATAGTGTCAATTGCCGGTCTAATGAGTTCAAGAAGCAAGTCAGCAATCGAGTGGAAGAAGGTTCTTGACAGCCTCAATTGGCAATTTAGCCACAATCCCATCCTTGAACGAGTAAAAGGCATTCTGATATTGAGTTATAATGATTTGCCATTTTACCTGAAGTACTGCTTCTTGTTTTGTTGTGTCTTCCCTGATGGTTACCTAATCAAAAGAAAGAAGCTGATTCGGCTTTGGGTTGCAGAAGGGTTTGTGATAGAAAGGAAAGGGATGACACTAGAAGAGGTTGCAGAGGAATACCTTACAGAACTAATTCTCCGTAGCATGATCCAAGTTGTGCGAGTTAATGACACTGGAAGAGTGAAGACCTTCAGGGTGCATGATGTTATGCGAGAGCTAGCCATGAGAACAGCAGAAAAGGAAAACTTCTGCACATTTTATGATGGCAGAGAATCAAGAATTGCAGGTCATGTACAAAGGTTATCAATCTACAACAGAGGTGATAATGTTGCTGCATTGAGCAAGGGTACATCAAGCCACCTTCGCTCTCTTTTTGTCTTTGGAACAGATATGTGCTCCTCATTCTCTTTGACTTCTGTTTCCTCAAGTTTGAAGTTGTTGAGGGTCCTTGATCTACAGGAGATTCCTATCCAGAAGTTGCCAAAATCATTGGTGTACCTGTTCAATTTAAGCTACTTGAACCTACAGAAGACAAAGGTCAAGAATCTGCCCAAGGAAATTCAAAGGCTGAAAAATTTGCAAACATTGGATATCAGAAACACCAATGTTGAGAAACTGCCAAGAAGTATATCAACCTTGGAGAACTTGAGACACCTATTTGTTTGCCAAAGTACTCGTGAAAATTCAAGAATTTCCGGCTTTCTTCATGGCTTGCAGGTTCCATCAGGAATAGGAAATTTGCAAAACTTACAAACACTTGCTTTTGTGGAAGCAGAGGAAAGCATGATAAAGCAAGTTGGATGTTTGACTAACCTGAGGAGGCTGGATATCACAACATTGAAAGCAATCCATGGAAACAAGCTATGCAGTTCAATCCAAATGATGTCAAGCCTCAGGCAGTTAAGTGTTTCAGCAAGCCCTAGCGAAAACCTTATGCTGGATGACTTGCTTACTGCCCCACCTTTCCTCCAGAAGCTGAAACTGTTCGGATGCTTGAAGAGGCCACCTCCATGGTTTTCAACCTTACACAACCTGACACACCTGCACTTGGAGTCATCATTACTAGAAGAAGATTTACTCCCTCATGTCCAAGGATTACAGTCACTTGTATATCTTGTACTTAGGAAAGCAGCACACAAAGGTAAGCACATGAGCTTCAGAAATGGCAGTTTCCTTAAACTGAACAAGCTGAACTTGATAGAGCTCACGGAACTAGATGGTGTTGAAATAGAGGAGGGAGCACTGCCTAGTTTAAAAGAGTTCCATTTGGTCCGTTGTCCAGCATTGCAACTACTCCCACAAGGGCTTGAGTATATAACCAGCTTGCAGAAGTTGCATTTGGAGGAAATGGCAGAAGAGTTGATACAGAACATATGTGATGGAGAGGTAAACCATCATGTACAGACAGACAATCACTCATGTGTTCTTCAGATTATAACATGCTAGAATATATGGTTGAAACATCATTATTGTATCAGAAATCAACACATTACATATTTTTGCCTATACAAAGTTGTTTGAATCTTATAACACATGTAAAGCTCCATATATTTTTATCACTAAAATCCCATTCATAAAGAATCATTCATTTTCAGCTCAGGTTATTATTGCGCACTCTTCAAGTCTCTCTCACTGCCCTGTTTCTTCTTTTAACAGACAAAAGATATCTAAGTACTCAGTAACCAAAATATATATACATATATTCTTTATGTAATTTTGATTGCTTATTTATTTATTTTTTTTAATCAATAATTAACAAATTTTGGTCAAAAATTTTACATGAATCATGTACATATAATCATTGAAAAGAAGTAACCATGAAGTGGTGTCGCATGATAGTTGCTTACCTTGTTCCTTAACCATGAAGTTGGAAGTTGGATTTCTGTCTATAGGAATGGACCACATTCTATGGCCAATTGTTTACTTTCAATGGGAGAGCACCTACGGCGAAAGAACCATTGTTGTTGGTAGTAGATACATTTGAGTAGCCGCAATGAAAAGAATTGGTCATTGTGGACATAAGGAATTTTGGCAAATAAATAATTTATTTAATCAAGATTATTAAAAATATATTTAGTCTTAATTATTTAAATATAAGTTCATAGAAGTCCAATTATATTGGACTATTTTTGAAAGGGCCATGTGAAATACAATTTAGGGCAAAGATCATATCGATGCAACATATCATAGGTTTGTGAATTAGTTGGAGAATAACCCCAATTGAAAGATTTTTAAAAAATTGCCTAATTTTTCTTTAGATCTTTATTGAATATCTTGAGGATCTTGGATATTCCCTAATTCTTTTTTATCCTTATTTCTGAGATCTTGACAAATTAAGAACTGTGTCTAAATATATATCGAAAATATTCCACCATGTAAAGAAGGAAATATTCGAGATTCGGATTACTTAAATCATTTATGGTAATACCTAAATCTTATTCAATCTTGGCCTATAAATAGGGTGCTATATTAGGATTATAGACACACAACAACAAGTCGACACAAGACACAAAGAAAGAAGCAAACAAAAATCAAGATCGGAGAAAATCTGCACTTCAAAGGAGGAGCTCTACAAAAGTTCGAGTCTCCTTCAAACATTTAAGGCCTTCTTCATCAAATAAGGTGAGAAGGCTTCAACAACAAAAAACTAGTGTTCATCATCAAACCTTGGTTGATCCAAAAATCAAAGGCATCGTCAACAAATTGGTATTTCTTGTTGAAGAGAAGAATCAAAAGGTCTTTTCCTCAAATTAGGAAATTGGAGATTTATACCCACATTAATTTATAAATATATTTTATTCTTCTATATTTTTCTTATCTCTAATTTTTGCAGACTCGAAATTTATTTGGGAACGAATATTGGCACGCCCAGTGAGACCATCTTTGCCTCTCATCTCATCTCTTCAAGGATCAACCTTAACTACAAATCACATCATCAATGATTCCAAGGAACTAAAAATCAAAGGCTACTCGTTCAAAGACAATTATGATAAAGGAGGTGTTGCTTCAACAATAGCATGATCAGAGGAGTAAGACACATGTTGCTTCATATGACAAGGCTACAAATGCGCCTCTTCATTGCCATCAAGCAAGAAAACCAATCAAAGAGCGTCATCTTCAATGGACAAAGAAGATAGACTCGAAGGAGATGATGACATTTCAAGCATTAGATCAACTCACATATCTTTTGGTGGAGATCCTCAATTAAAGCTTTCAATTCATGAGGAGTCAACTACTCTCTATAGCTTCCATCATGATGGTGAAAAACTCAAATATCAAGGATCAATAGGTGAAACTCACAGAGTTAGTGAAAGTTCTCTCCAAGCATCCCCAACAACAAGATGAGTCCATCGCTCAATTGTTGAATCAAATCATTGGGAGCTTCAATACATCATTAAAGGGATCATGCCTAAAACTTTTGAAGAATTGGCCACACGAGCATATGACGTGAAGATAAGCATTGATGCAAATGGGGGCAGTTCTTCTTCAACTAATGAATAGGAATACTCCTTGATACGAGTATAAACTATCTACATATATCAAAGATAACCAAATGAAGACTCCTTGATACGAGTATAAACTATCTACAAATAAAGTCAATCCAAATGAAGGCTCCTTGATTGCACGAGCTTAAACTGCAGGTTACTCCTGACTCGCATGAGTTAAAACTGTGGATGACAACCACCAAAGGTGTCGTACGTGGCTAAACTGCTAAAGACACCCCAATAAGTCTAAGTTGGTAAAAATGGATGCTCTTAGCTAGCACTAGTTGAAATTGTGAACGGTAAAATCTCCACAAATCCAGATCGAGATCAAGTCCTAGGGTCTTCGGTCGAAGTAAATCAGATATCAAGCCCAAAAGCACATAAAAAAAAAAAAAAAAAAAAAAATAGAAGAGAATCAATGAAGTTCTAACAGATTCTCTATTTCTTCCAAATCCAGATAGAGATCAAGCCTCAAAGCCCTCGACACAAATATTTCATTCTTAGATCAAATTTAAAGAACCTCAGAGAAATCAAATCAAATATCAATTGACAGATCGAGATCAAGCCTCAACAACCTTCAAAATCAATTCCATTTCGAGATCAAGTCCAAAGACCCTCAGAGAAATCAAATCAAAGATCGAGAATAAGCTTAGCAGCCCTCAAAGTCAGATTCATTTCGACATCAAGACCAAAGACCCTCGGAAAGATCAGATCCAATGTCAAATTAATCAAATGATCAAGATTAAGCTCAAAAGGCCCTAGAATCCTGGACGAAAAGAATCAAAGAATATTCAAACTTTAATGTGCCTTTCATAAAAAAATAAGTTTTCTTTTCTCCATCAAATCTAAAGAAAGCTCAACATCCATAACTCGAGATCAAGATTCTGCTCCAGAATTAATGATTTCTTCTTCCACCAAATTGAAGGAGAACTAAGGGAGTCCTTTTTGTGTCGAGACTCATTGACCTTCATACTCTAGAATCGCACTCATCAACAAGTCTCGAGGGGGCATTTGTAGACAAAGGAATTTTGACAAAAAATGATTTATTTAATCAAGACTATTAAAAAATATTTAGTCTTGATTATTTAAATAAAGTTCATAGAAATCCAAATTTTTTGGACTATTTTTGAAATGACCATGTGAAATACAATCTTGAACAAAGATCATATTGATCCAACATATCAAATACTTGTGAATTAGTTGGAGAATAACCATAATTGAAAGATTTTTAAGAAATTGTCTAACTCTTCTTTGGATCTTTTTTGAATATTTTGAGGATTTTGGCAATTGGCTAATTCTTTTTTATCCTTATTTCCGAAATCTTGACAAATCAAGAATTGTGTCTAAATATATCTCGAAAATATTTTACAACATAAAGAAGGAAATATTCGAGATTCGAGTTACCTAAATCATTTATGGTAACACTTAAATCTTATTCAACCTTGACGTATAAATAAGGTGCTACATTAAGGATACAGACACACAACAAAACACAATACACTACAAGAAGTCAACACAAGACACAAAGAAAGAAGCAACTAAAAATAAAGATCGGAGAAAATATGCATTTCAAAGGAGGAGCTCTACAAAAGTTCGAGCATTCTTAAACATTCAAGGCGTTCTTCATGAAATAAGTTGAGGAGGCTTCAACAACAAAAATTCGGTGTTCATCATCAAATTTCGTTTAATCCAAAAATCAAGGGCATCGTCAACAAATTGACATTTCTTACTGAAAGGAAGAATAAGTGAGTCTTTTCCTCAAATTAGAAAATTGGAGATTCGTACCCACATTACTTTATATAAATATATTTTATTTATGCATATTTTTCTTATTCTCTAATATTTGTACACTCGAAATTTATTTGAGAACACTCACTATTGATGGTGGTGTATACCTTTGGTTAAGACCAAAAAAAAAAAAAAAAGCAATCCTCTTTGAAAAGAAGTAGTAGATTGTTGAGAGATTTCAATTTATTGAAGTATTTTTTATGCCACTTGTATAATTTTAAAATTTTGTTATTTGAGGTAATGCCTTTTAAGATTAAATAACTTGAAAATCCATAAAATAAAATAAAATAAAAATGTATATTACAATTTTACCCCCAAAAAATGGGAAAAAAAAAAAGGAAAAAGAAAAGAAATTTAGAAAACAACTGAGGATGTAAAATAGACACGCGCGACCAATGAAAGCCACCAGAGCCTTCAGTACGCACGACTCGATTTGTCTAGATACAGAAATTTCTTCAATAGTCACTAAATTATTTAAATATCACAATTTAACCCCAAAACTTATAAATTATTTTATAAAAATTTTTTAGAATATATTATATTTTAAATGAACATTAAAAAAGTCCATCCAATATATATATATATATATATATATATATATATATTGTGTTATTTTGATTCAATATTATGATTCAACTAATATAATAAATTTGCCTAATTTTGTGAAATATGATCATTTTTATATGTAATTGTAATTATTCATAATTTTAAATTATTTATTATATATAATTATCATTTTTTTTTTTGAAAAATATAATTATCATTTTAATAATCTTATTTCAATATATTGAAATCATTATTTAAAAAAAACATTAAACATTTAAAAGTAAAATATCTTTTTTAAAAAGAATACAAAAATTTAAAAAGAATATATATTTTTATATAAAGAATAATTAATAATGACGGATACAATTTGAATCAAATTTAAATTAATTAAAATAGTGATTTCGAATATCGAATAATCTTAAAACATAATATATTTTTTTTGGAGGTATGAAGTTGAGGCTTTTCGAGAAGTTGAGGCACCAAGAAAGTAAATATGTACCGAGAAATGCCAACGTTGTTTCTTGAAATTTGACAAATGCCAATGTTAGGCAAGAAACTCAAGCAACGAGAGGGGAAAAAAATGAAAAAATCAAGAAAATCAAGAAAATGGCCACGCCAATCGTGTGGTGGTGGCTGTTGAAGATTCCCTTTCTGGTGTTTTGTCATTAACTGGAAATTTATAGAATTTACTTAAACAATGGAAGAGTTCTCACGAACTGAAAACTTAAAAAGGCAGAAAATCTTGAATTGGCATGGTGCCATGTGGGTTGGGGAATGGGTACACGCAACAAACTTGTTACTTGCCTTCAAATATAGACCCTGACGCCATTGATAGCTCTGTTCTGATCTTACAACAATTTCATGAAACAAGTCGCTTTCCTCTTTATTTGCGGAACTAAAGAATTTATCATTGCTTAGTCTTGAGTGCCCACTGTTAAAAAAAGTGGTCTTTTCTTCCCATTTAAGGGGATTTAAGTAGTAGCAAGAAAAATTTGGGAATTGGTGATTCGTTCTGAAGCTTCATTTTCTTCTTCTTCTTCAGACTTCACCAAGTGTAAGCAGTGCTTTTACTCTCTGACTAGCCTGCCTGCAAGCATTATTATGATATCATGTGCTTAGTTTTTGTTGTGATCATGGACTCCGCACTGAATTTCTTGAATATGTGGTGTTCAGCATCTATGTTGTTGAACTTCTACTATCATGGGTTTCAGTTTTTCATTTTGGTTTCTGCTGTTAATATAAGCACCTTTTATTTGTTTAGTGCAGAAGATTACTGGAAGTTTCTCCAAAAGGGTCTTTTGTTTATTACCAATTTACGCTGCGAGACTCCTGTTCTTGATGATTTTGAAACTTCGTCGACAAAGGGCTTGTTAACTTTTCTTCTTTATCGGATTTGTTTCTTGTGAATTTTATGTTTGTGAGAGTAAATGGATTGATCAGGCAGAGTGAGGATTAAAAAAAGAAAACTTTTTTTTTTCCTTCATGCGACTGCTGTTCTTGATTTTGAAGATAAAGGTTTAAATTTTATGGGAAAAACTTCTCTCTATCATCGTTGTCTCCTTTCCATTTGAGAATCTCATGGGAGTAGCAAGCTATACTGTCCTTTTCCCTGAACTTCTGTAATCATTATTGAAGTTTTCTCTACCTTACTAGACTGTATTTTTGAAATGACGATAGAATTTTCCAATACATCCTTCAATGAAGTATTGTTGTTCATGAAGGTTTGCTAATTGATTTAAGTCATGCAATAACGTGGAGATACCTGTGTTTTCTTTTTCTGTGGTATAAGATACTGTTTGCTATTGTTTTCTGGTTTTAGCTGCTGAGCGATCTACATGATTTTTCAACTATCTCTTTCGTTCTTCTTCAGGTTTTGGGTATTAGATGATGGCAGCAATTCTAGCTTCTCATAGCTGCTATTGCTGCAAGGAAGTAATTGATCATGGAAGACTAAAGGAAAACTTCAGTTTTTCTGGCTCAATCTCACGACAGAATTTGTGGAAGCATGAGAGACAACTAAATTATCTGCCTAAAACTAAAGAAACACATTTGTTTCAAGTGTTCATGCAACAGACAGAACCCCATGTGAAATTAGGTAGAAATGGGAAGCCAATCAAAATGGTACCTGCAAGCGATGTCATGAAGAGGAAATCCCAGTCAATAAATAACACAAATATGATAAATGGATCAAAAGGGAATGTTACTGGAGTAAGTCTCAAAATGAAAGACCGACCTGTAAATAGGAAAGTAGTGAATGGTTCAAGTGTTATTAATGGAGTTAGTAAGATCAATGGGGCAAGCTTAGTGAAGAGAGATCCTACTCTAGCAATTGTTCAGACTCCAAAAGTTGATAAGCTTCCACCAATTGAAGATCTAAAGATTCTACCTTCAGATGAAGGCTTCAGCTGGGCAAGTGAAAACTATAATTCTGTGCAAAGAACCATAGATGTATGGTCATTTGTTCTTCAATTACGTGTCCGTGTTCTCCTGGACAATGCAAAGTGGGGGTATTTAGGGGGCTTCACGGAAGATAAACAAGTAAGTTCAGAATTATTAATAGACAGAAGTGAATTACTTGATATATTAAATTGAGCTCAAATTGAATATAGCTGGACAAGGAACTTTATCTTATTGTGTTCTTGTAGTCTTAATCCTCTATTTCAATGATCATGATTAGTTATTACTCTGTCATTTCTCAGAAAACCAGAAGACGCAGAACTGCTTCATGGTTACGTGAACAAGTGCTGCAACTTGGTCCTACATTTATTAAACTTGGACAGTTGTCCTCAACAAGATCTGATCTGTTTCCACGAGAGTTTGTGGACGAGCTTGCCAAGTTACAGGTATGGAAATTTGCATACACAATTTCTTCCATGCTTTAAATAGGTTCTAAACAGTGCATATATGCTACCATAGCATTTGCATCTGATCTTGGTTTCAACATGATGGAATATAATTCAGGATAGAGTTCCTGCCTTCTCAACCAAAAAAGCTAAAGATTTAATTGAGAAGGAATTGGGTGCCCCGGTTGATCTCTTATTTAAGGAATTTGAAGAAAGACCAATTGCCGCTGCTAGTCTTGGTCAGGTTTGCTTCAACTTTATATTTCTTCCTTATCCTGCCAACGCAAAATGCTCTAAGTTGTTCTGAAAATCTTTTGCATTAGTATATTTGGCTACTACTGGATTGTGAATTGACATCTAAGCATATGTGGTTACAACTCTCATTTATGTAAAGTGCCTTTAGAACTGAAACATTTTAAACGATTTTGTTTTTTTTCCGTACATTGTGCTGTATATGTGAATCTTAAAAAGTATTTGAATCTTATAATAGTGTTCATCTCTTGGAAGCTAGTAGGAAACTTTAGGAGCACCATATAATAGCTTTTCTTGTTTCCTACTTTTGCTGTGTACCTTTTGTCATTCTATTGGCTGAATGCTCCTATATTCATTATGCTTGACGGAGAAGAGGGAGAAAAAAAAAAAACAAAAGAGAAGGAAAGGGAAAGGAATGTAGAAGACTAGAATGTAGGTTGTATTGTATGTTTTTTTCTTCTCTGCCCCACAAAAAATTAAAAATTGAAAATCTTCAATCAATTAGACATGCATAAAAGCAGATCTTTTTTTGGTGATTTTCTCTTTAACAAAAAATTTTGTAGGTGCATCGAGCCATCTTGCACAATGGGGAAAAAGTAGTGGTCAAAGTTCAAAGACCTGGTCTAAAGAAACTTTTTGACATTGATCTCAGTAAGTGAAATTATATCCAGCTTCTCCTTGTGCTTCTTCCTTCTCTTGCATTCTTTTTTCGACGATAACATTTTCATATTTTTCAAAAGCAATTTACTGTTCTCCTTCGTCCAGGAAACCTAAAACTGATTGCCGAGTACTTCCAGAATAGTGAGACATTTGGTGGTGCATCAAGGGACTGGGTGGGGATATATGAAGAATGTGCTAAGTAAGTGATTAATTACTAAACTATTCTTGCCTTTTTAGATAACAAATTAACAATTACCTTATTATTGTCCCTTACCATTATAAAATTTCATGTAGTTCCTTAAATAACACTTATACTGTTCCATCTCTGGAGTGGACGTCAATTGTAATTATAACTATTGCATCACAAAGAAAGAAACTAAAGAGATTTCTTACGCTCTTTCTTGATTGTTCTAAAAATACAGAAGTTTAACAACATACTTCTCTTTCAGTAACAGTTTTATCAAAAGTAATTTAATGGCTTGTATAAAAGATAAGCCCCTGTATCACAATGTACAAGTAGTTACACAAGTATGTAGTTAATTACTTTATCACCATGATTAAAATGCTCTTGAAATTTTCGTTACATTCATTCATCTTAGTTCTTCTCTCTCTCTTTTTCATTTTCCTCTTTCTTCTTTTATTCGTTATTTCATGCTTTATTCCATTAACCTGTTCCTGATAGGATAGCTCAGATAGCTCTTCAAAGAAATTAATCAATTAACTGCTAAATTTCAAGAGGCCTCTATTTCTGTCCTTAAGTTTATACCTCCACCAAGCCTAGCCAAGGAAGTAATTAGCTTATCAGTTCCCTCCCTTGAAACAAGCTTTTTATGAGATCTAGCTATGGAGCTAGAAACACAGCCAAGAAGTAATTCATTTCTGAACCCAGAACATAAAAGATAAATGCTTGCAATATGGAGCAAAGCAAACCTTTGCTCTTGAATTCCATTCCATCAAACTAACCATTTCCTTGTGTTGGTTTCATGAATAGAAATGCTGAAGTATCCCAGTCCAAATCCACTATTGTAGCTAGATCTTTTTATTTGTGACACTTGTTCCTGCATTGTCTTGTCTGAGTTTTTCCACGTTTGATCATCCAGTATTTGTCATCTTTAACTAACTTTGGCTTGCTAACTAAAGAAATGAATGGCAAGGGTAGGAGAGTTGAGTTGAGTTTTCTTTTGTATGTTTTAATGCTAAGCTCCAGTTACTTGGAGAATAACTTCTGTGCTCATGGAAAATGCAGGACTCTGTATGAGGAAATTGACTACATAAATGAAGGGAAGAATGCTGATAAATTTCGCCGAGATTTTCGAAACATAAAGTGGGTCCGAGTGCCTGTATGTTCCTGCTAAAAATCTACTCCTCTTCTCCCTACCATTTTCAACCCAATATGTACAATAATCTGATGATCACCAAGTAAAATTGTGTTCTCCATACTTTCTTTATCTTTCAGATCTCTCTATTTCCCTTGATCACTAAAACTAGAACTTCTAAAAATAGGGGGAATCGTGTCCTAGAAATAATTTATTTTTTGATAATTCACGAATGTGGGGAAGATAAAAAAAAAGAAAGCATATCTTATTCATTTCTTTGGACAAGTTAAGCAATATGTAACATGTTCTAGATCACTTGTTGCCTCAAATAATAATTTTGATGAAATAACATATAACTTTTATTAGTTAAAACAAATTTTGCCTGTGAGATACTATCTCTTTTTGAATTTTTTTTGTTGTAACTTAAAGTACTTCTATTTATATAGTTGTGAAAGAAGCTCTATTTTTCAATAGAGAAAAGGTAAGATGGAGGCTGTCATTGGATTGAAACTGGAAAGTGCATTTCTTAATTTGTTCCCCCAAATGGCTAAAGAGCATTTTTGCAATGTTTCTCTGTAGAGATGAGTAGGAGAATGAGGAGTACCTCTGGTAAATTCTAATGCCTCCCATGTCTTGCGATCATTTCAGCTTGTGCACTGGGATTACACAGCTACAAAGGTGCTGACATTGGAGTATGTTCCAGGTTTTCATCATGAACCTTCTTTATATTTGACATGTTGAACCATAAAACTGAAAGAACTTTATTAAGTCTAATAAACATTTATTCCCTTGAGTAACTGTTAGGAATTCATCAACAGGGATTAAGGTGAATCAGTTGGACAAGATAAATGAGAAGGGCTTTAACAGATCGCGAATTTCATCCCATGTTATTGAAGCCTATTTGATTCAGGTGAACAAGACCCACCAAGTTACTCTAATCACATGGGCAAACTCTATTTCTTTTGGACTAATAGATTTGAAACCTTTCCACATGTTTAGATCTTGAAGACAGGCTTTTTCCATGCTGATCCTCATCCTGGAAATCTTGCTATTGATGTGGATGAAGCAGTTATTTACTATGACTTTGGCATGATGGGAGACATTAGGAGTTTCACTCGAGAGAGACTGCTAGAACTTTTCTATGCTGTCTATGAGAAGGATGCGAAAAAGGTTGACATTCATCTACTGTTTTGGTACTTTATTGTTATATTAGTGTTTGAGTGCAGAATTGCAAGGAAATTTCATGCTTGGTAAAATATAATTTGCTATATAAATTTTGAAAGCTTCAACCAAAATACCATTAAAAGCTTCTCCAGTTAGCATAAATCATAACAGTTCTTACTTATACAGAAAACGCAGTCCACTTTTAGCGGTTATGAAGTTCATTAATTTTAGTAGTAGACTGTAAAGTCATTCTTCAGGAAAATAATCGATTGAATAGCAGTTATTCTAAGAATCAATGAATTTTTAGAAATTTTCTTTCGTTTGTCTATATAAATTTAGAATTTTAGGAAAGTCATTTGGCATGTAACTTATCTGTGCTTGTATATCATTAGTGCTATCAAAAGTGAATAACACGAGGCAGCAACACGTGCAAATTTTAACAGAATTTAGTAAAGATGTTCATTGGTGAACTAGAATCAACATATGCACTAAGTTATTGTCATATATATTTTGATTAACTGTGTGATTCTTGGTACTCTTATTGCATTCCCTGAATTCCTTTGGCTGAAGTTGCTAAATCAGAGCTGTCTACTGCAGGTTATGCTCAGTCTCATAGACCTTGGAGCACTTCAGCCAACCGGGGACATGTCATCTGTATGATCCAAATAAACATATGGATTTTTTTTTTCATTTTCTTGCGTCATGATAAGAAAACATCGTGCGCTTATTCTTGCCATTTATCTTGTTATACTGAGACAGTTTCCTATTCCATAGGTGAGGAGATCCGTGCAATTTTTCTTGGATAATTTGTTAGACCAAAAACCAGACAAAGAGCAAACTTTGTCTGCAATTGGTGAGGTTAGTA
>JAXGGT010000017.1:28674-39005 GCA_035583425.1 Marsdenia floribunda | reverse complement strand
AAAGATAATGACTTCAGGGAACAATTCATCAAACTTCCCCTTTGCTAAATATGTATGATGTTCGAATGAGATAAAATAACATAACTATATTAAAACTAGTTTACTTTTGGTCCAGAAATTAGGAGAAATTCAAAGAAATGTATGCTTATTTGCTAGTATATCCTTGTAGATTCTTGATATCTCCTCCCTTGGTCGAGGAACTTTCGGTTAGGAACCCATCCCATCTAACTTTGTTTGCTTTGATTGATTGATCATCCAGAAACCATAAATTTTCACTATTAACTTCACAGAGATGCAGGAAGTTGTTAAAAGTTGGAACTACCCACATACATTCTTATCACTTTATATGGAGATCATATTACTGCTCCCAAGTTTGATCATTCTCATCTTTGCAGGATTTATTTGCTATAGCAGCAGATCAGCCATTCAGGTTTCCTTCAACTTTTACTTATGTGCTCAGGGCATTTTCAGCACTAGAAGGTTTTTTCTCTCTCTCTTATGCATGAAACCCTTGATCTCTATTGTGTCATTATAACTGTGACTTAATCGTTGGCTATAGTCTTAATTTTATCCTGATGAGTGGTTTTTTGCCACCAAATTTCTGTAGTCTTTTTAGTTTCTTGGGTTTCCTGTGTGGCAGGAAGTAAATATGATCATCTGTTTTTCTTCTCCTCGTTAGGCATCGGATACAATCTGGATCCAGATTTTTCCTTTGCGAAGATTGCTGCACCATTTGCACAGGTTATAAATGCTTAAACTAAAAATCAAAAATTCCCTCATGCTCTATGAATGCGTGTTCCTGCTTACGCAACAAATAGTATCCCTGCTCCCGACTTGTGGCACTAATTTAAATGATGCCTACAGGAACTCTTTGATATGAGACTGAAGCAGCGAACTGGCAGACAAATTGTTCAAGAAATAACCAAGCAGGCTAATAATGTATGTAGTAGTGCCATTTCTTCCCCTTGGTTGATTGATTGTTTCCCTTCTGTATTTCTCCTGGAAAATGGCTCTGTCTTGATTACAAGACGTCACCGGATTGATAATTTCTCTTTTCGAAATCAATAATTTACTTCCACACCAATAATAAGCTAACAAAAAGGATATTGTTTCAAATATTTGTCAGGTCGGAACATACACAATGTCTATGCCTTACAGAATTCAAAGAATAGAAGAGTTTGTTAAACAACTGGAGGCTGGAGATCTCAAACTCCGAGTCCGTGTTTTGGAGGTATAGATCGTGAAAAAATTGGTCATTTTAATTCTCATTTTGTTAGTTTTTCACTATTTTTCTATGTTTTTTTGGTTCTCTACCATTTTCTAGTAATTGTTTTGGTTCTTCTGATCATATTTTAGCTAATTTTCGATCAAATTAACACCTTACGACTAGTACTAACATGTTTTTTCATACTTCAGTCTGAAAGAGCAGCTCAAAAGGCAAATATACTACAAATGGCAACCATGTACACAGTTTTTGGTGGTACACTCCTCATCTTTGGAGTCACACTGCATTCCCAAGGCATTCAAATTATAGCAAATGGATCTTTTATTGGTGCAGGTAACATTCTCCAGAAACAATTCTTTTGAATCAAAATGAATGATCTCTCTCCGATTAGATCAATGCATCCTTTAACCATTTTAATTTTTTTTTTTTTTTTTTTTTTTTTTTTTCTCCTTGGTGCAGGTGCTTTCCTCATCTTAATGCTCAGATCCATGCAAAAGGTGAAGAATCTTGATAAATTTGAGAAAAAAATATAAACCCTCCCATCTTTCTTTCTGTCTTTTGGAAGTAGTATAGTAATCATTAAGGGTCATTTTTGTATATTCAATCAACTCATTCATAGATTTAAAAATGTTTGAATAACAATTTTCAGCCAATCAAATGCCCCAGGAAAGCAATAAAGCAATAAATCGTAATTTGTTTCAATTAAATTATCTCAAAAGAAAAATAATTAAAATTGAAAATTGAATAAAATTGGATAAAAGAAAATTTTCATTAAGATAAATATAAATTGATTTATAGTATTGTAAATGATAGAAATATATTTATAAAATGTATACTGTCAAACATCATAAATTTTAATAATTAAAAATTGTTATAATTTCATATTTTTTACCCAATAAAAAATAAAATAAGGATTTGATGATTAAAAAATAAGGCAAATTGGCACATTTAGTCCCTAAATTATTGGCAATTGTTGGTTAAGGTCCTCAAACTATTTTTTTGCTGAAATAGATCCCAAATTATTCAAATTGTGTGATTAAGGTTTTTCCATCTAAATTTTCAGTTAAAATACTGTTTACCCTTTAAAAAAAAAAACCAAGGGCATTTTGGTCTTTTCACATTCTTAGTTAAAAAAAAAAGAAAAAAAAAGGCCAAAATGGAGGCCAAAATCGCGGGGGGCTAATTTGCTTCGCTTCGTCGCGACCACACGATGATGATGATGATGAATCGTGGTACGGCCTCAATTTCTAATCTTCCAAAGCAAAGCACGGCTCCAGGCTCTCTTCGTTCCTACTGCAACAGCCATGGAAGCATAGGCAGTAGTCTTAACCATGTGATAGCGCCTGCTCCTCGTGGTGGTGGTGGTGGTGGTGGTGTGATGAATACATGTGTTCCTTATCATTGGCTTGTTGAGTTTCTTCAGAGCTCGAAGAAACCGATAAGCAAATCTAGTCTTTATTGACCTGTGAGTCAAATGAAAATGTCGAGGGATCATGGAAGTAAGGCATTTGTTTTACTTTTACTTTACTATATACCATGATGAATTTGTCACCAAGACACAATATATATCTATAGAGAGAGATAGAGAGCTCTACTGCTGTTTTTTTTTTTTTTTTTTTTTTAGGGTTTTCAGAGGATTTGGAGATGGATCAGTTTGCACGTGTGAGAGTGTGTGCATTGATAACTAGCTAATTAATAATAACAATAATAATTGTACAAAGAATGAAATGAAACTAAGAAGGAAGCTGCAGTACTCTCTTCTTGTTCAAAAACAGATAAAAGATTTTTTCCTCTGACACAAAGTGGTGGTAGGGGTGGTGTTTTGCGGCGATAATTTTGGGTTAGGAAAGGCGGTGTCCCCCTTTCTGTGCATTTGGGGTTTCTGTGCCTACTTGTTTGGGATTTACATGAACATGAAGAACGAGGAAGAGAGACAAAACAGTACTAGCCATGAATGCGATTTTGGCCTTTCTTTTTTTTTTTTACTAAGAATGTGAAAAGACCAAAATATCCTTGGAGTGTTTTTTTTTTTTTAACGGATAAACAGTATTTTAACTGAAAATTTGGATAAAAGGACCCTAATCACACAATTTGAATAATTTGGGGATCTATTTCACCAAAAAAAAATAGTTTTGGGACCTTAACAACCAATTGCCAATAGTTTGGGGACTAAATGTGCCAATTTGCCTAAAAAATAATAATAATAATAAATATGAAGACCAAACACAACCCATTTTCCTTTATATATATGTATGAGGGAATAGAGAAACATTTAGTTCCATTTTACAAGAACGAGAAATCCATACCAAGGCAATTTTTTTTTCTAAGAGTTTCAACCAAGGTTGTGTTTGCTTTGGTTTCATGCATCTGCTTCTGCATTTTCTTTCATAATTTCTCTTTTCTGCTTGCATGCATGTTGTCATACTTTGGCTCAAACCTTGCCAATGTAAGTGATTCACACACACACACACACACACACATACACACATATATATAAAGAACCTGGCTTGGTCCAAAATCATGATTACACAGAAGTGAAAATAGGAAGAATACATACCATGGAGACGAAAAGAAAAAATCAATTTTGGAGACTGCCATCTTGATTACCTGTGTTCTCAAGTTGAATTCAAGTTTGTACATCAAAGGAAATATGGCATAGCAGATATGCACACACCAGAAAAATCCATCAGAAAGTAATCAGAATTGATATCTAAACCTAGTCCTCATGGCTTTGGGAAAGACTCTGCCATGGATCCCACACTAGCTTGAAAAAGAATTTTTTGGACTATAAAAGTTTTGGTTCAATCCCAGTTCAGATTCAAAAAGGACAAACCTTGGATGTTCTTAGCATCTTGATGTTAATATCCCTGAAATTGCATTTTTTCCTGCAATTTGGAGGTGATGAATTGTCCAATGCTTACCATCCCCTCATAATTCCATTACAAAATTGCTTCATTTCGGGAGAACCATCTAGTAATGGGGACAAACCATATTTAGCCATTAACAGAACACATAGAAAAGAAATATGAATACTCATAGAGGAACAGGTGGTTCGTACCAAGCAAATACATTTGTGAGAGGAAAAGTGTTTGCTCTTTGGTTTCAGAAGCAGATCCGTGCTTTTGCAATGAGTGCATAACAGCATCATTTCAAACTGAGCACATGACATGCAGAAAATCTGATAGAATCAGGCAAGGAATAGATTATAACGTCATACAACCAAATAATGTTGCAGGTGCAAATTGTGAGAATACTGCATCATTGAGAAACTCGATATCCGCACAAAAGCATTAATCTTTTATACTTTATATATATATAATAACTCTACTTATGTTACTGTATTCAACACTCCAATCTTGAGTCTGAGATTTGTGTCTAAGGAAATTTATAACCATCTATGTATAATAAAAGTAACACACTGTTAGAATTCCACTTGGGTTTATACTAGGAGAAAGTTTCCAGCAGCAAAATATCGCGAGGTTTTTCTCTTCTCAGATTCATCTACGTTACTAAATGACAAAGTTTTGAAAATCTTAGTAACTTTTAAGGTATATTTACCCATTATGCAAGGGGTAGGGGGGAAAAACAGAAGATCAAGTCTTTCCTCTGCGACCTAGGCTGAGGATACACACTTAGATGGATTCACTCAGTGTCATCTGAAACATAACAAAAGGCTTTCCTTAAAGTCAGCCGGGATGGAATTGCAGAGAAGGAGAATATTTTTATGCAGGATGTACTATGGTTTATGTTGTGGTACTATAACAACTTGACCTCTAACATCTGAGCATTCTACTATCAGACTTCCAAGCATGCTACTGACATTGTGTTATTCATTTCTTCAGTGCTATATAGCTCACAAATCTAGGAGTATCTTTACGAGCAATGTTCTATAAAGAAAGAATGAGAAACCCCTTTTAAAGTGAAAAGGAGTGCTGCGTATAGCAACAAGTTTTCTTCAGAATTAATCATGCAAATCTGTAAAATTGTTTCTTTCAGGAATTGATTTCTTACCAGGTTCCCTCTGGGATCATTTGCTCCTGGGTGCAGCACCAACCTTTTTCCTAGCTGCTTCAAGCAATTTAAGCCCAAAGTTGGCATTGTATCTGCAGTAAAACAGCAGCCATTAGATTTATGGTTCTAAAATCCATAATCCATAATCCATAATCCATAATCCACAGGAGATATACAAGCTCATCTAGTTGACTATTTTAGATGCGCAGAATTTTTCTTGCTTAAACATACAAAAAGACCTATGACTCTGCTTCTGCAAAATTTTGTTTAGCCAACATAGGATAGGATGTCCAATAACAGCAAAAACCAATACATATGATGAGGACAACCTTAAATCTATGAGTTCTCATAAAGCCTAACTTCTTAATAAACATGCAGATCTCCATTATCATTTGGAAAAAAAAAAAAAAAAAAAACGGTAACCTTCAGAAGATTATGATCACCCCATCTAAGTGAAACCAGATGTTAATCAAAATCATCCAGGCATGCATAACAGGCCATATGTACTGGCACGAAACAAGAACATACACTAAAAGTTGTCCACCAAGCACTGCATGAGGAGGAAAAATCCTGGAATAAGATTTTTTAGCCCTTAGAAGATTCATCCATCCTTCACAAACACTTGTATGTTTCAGAACCTTCCCTCATGTCTGACCTTACAGTACTGTAATTGAGAAGACTTGGGCACCATCAGATTTCTTCCAATTAGACCATAGATTACTTAATCAAGTGATCAAGAGTGAAAAGCTCATAATATCAACAAAAAACTTTGATACTCTAGGCAATGGCCCAAATTGCTTTAACAAATTCATATCCTACTCATAATCTCACTTGCTTTCAGCTACTTCAGAGTTTACCACTTCCTCATCAGCTAGGCTTTTGTTTAAGCTATTTGATTCTGTAATCCATCCAAATCTCTCCATATGCTTTAAAGCTTCATCAGCTTTCTCTTTCTCTCCAGTTCTAGCAAAAGCAGAAGTTATGTCCCTACATTCATCAGAACTAGGCATAAGACGTTTTCCACCCATGTAATCAAGAATAAACAAAGCATCACGACATGCATTTTTTGCACAAAGGGATTGTATTAGAGTGATATAGGCTGTTGGAAGCATCAGTTTACGGTTTTCTGCACTCTTATCAAAGACCTTTAGCGCTTCAGTCAAGTTGCCTTCTTTACAATAGGCATCCAAGATGATAGCATAACAGGTTGCATTGAACTCAATACCTTTCTCAATCATCTCCTCAAGTAAACCAAAAACAGCTAATCTATCACCTAACATATTATAACCATAAAGAAAATTAGAGTAGACAGTAGTTGATGGAACCATATTCCTTTCCTGCATCTTCAGGAAAAGCCTTTTAGCCTCCACCATCTTTCTGTCCTTGCAGTATTGTGCAATAAGAAAAGCATATGTGTCATGATTAGGCCTTACTCGCATCTCTACCATCTTTTCCAACAATGGTTCTGCTTCTACAAGCTTCCCACTCTTGCATAATCCATTGATCATCATATTAAACGACACAGAGGTTGCAAGGCATCTCTGCATAATTTGACGAAATAAGTCACAGGCCTCCTCCAGATGACCATTCCTCCACAGGCCACCTAAAAGAGAGTTGTACAGAGAAATTTTAGCCGAGCGGCCCCTTACTTTAAGTATCACTTCATGCAATAAATTAAATGCTTCCATGACATTCCCATTATCACAAAAACCACCAATCAGAGTGCTATATGTCAATCGATTTGGCTTTGGCCCATTTATTGACATGCCACAGAGTACATGATTAGCGCTCTCTGTTTCACCAGCCTCGCATAGTGCTTTCACCAGGATGTTGCAAAGAGTAATGTCTGGAGCAACAGCTTTGTCACGCATTTCCTTGTAAAGATTAAAAGCCTTTTCTACATTTCCTTCTCTGCATAGGTTAAAAATGAGAAGTTTGTACATGGAGGAATTAAGAATCAGATTCGTATTACGGAATTCAGAAATCATTTCAACAGCTTCTTGCAATTTTCCAAACTTCCTCAAACACTGGATAAGCTCGTGATAAACTTCCACTTCCGGTAGAGCTCTCGCTGCAAGCATAGATCTTAATACAGAAAATGCTTCAATCAAGTTGTTATATTTGCAAAGAGATTTCACTAGCGTTCTATAAACGATGACATTTGGCTTCAAAGCATGTTTTAACATTTCATCAAACCATCTCTGTGCACTCTGTAAGTCATTTATGTTGCAAAATCCAATTATAAGAGCTCCATATGTAAACTCATCTGGCTTTAGACCCCTCTCCAACATTTCAGCCAAGCAATCCATGGCACTTGTCATCCTCAAAGTTTCACAGAGGCCTACCAGGAGGACATTGTAAAAAGATATACCTGGTATAACCCCTTGCTCCCTCATTAACTCCAAAATCCATTTTGATTCTTCATATCCACCACTCTTAGCATAAGCTGACAAAAGTATACTCCAAATATCAGTATCTGGTTTCAACTGCTTCTTAATCATTTCTGCAAGAACAATTCTGGCATTCTGAAGATCTCCACTTTTGCAAAGCCCATCAATTAGCACGCGACATGTTTCTGTAGTAGGCTGCAAATTGCTTCTCATCATCTCGTTAAGAAGTTTTAGAGCATAATTCATTTTTTTAACTTGACAATAGCCCTCAATCAACAATCCATAAGTTTGAGCATTCAGTTTTATGCCTGTTGCAAACAGCTGATCCATAAACTTATTTATAGTGTCTCTATTACCAGCCTTACACACTGCATGGACAAGTGCATTGTACGGTACAAGACTTGTGCAAGCGCCACGAATAACCATCTCATCCTTTATTCTCAGAGCCTCTTCCAAATAACCATCCTTCACCAAACCAGTGAACCATGAAACACAGGTAACCTCATCAGGCTTTAACCCCTTATCAAGCATCTCAGAAAAAGCCAAACTTGCATCTCCATATCTCTTTTCAGAAGAATAGCCATTGATAAGTGATGAGTAAATATGAACTTCTGGGGCTAAACCCTTTTCCCCCATAGATTTCTTCATCTCATTTGCCTCATCTACACGTCCATATCGACACAATGCTGCAATTACCACGGTATAGGTCACTACATTAGGAACACAACCATTTAGTTCCATCTCAACAAAGACCCTTTTTGCATCATCAACGTTTCCAGCTTTACAATGAGCATCTATCATATTAGCATAAGCAAACACATCGAAAGGAACCCTGGCTTCCCGCATAGCATCAGACACCTTCCAAAACAAGGTTAGATTATTACACTCCAATAAATCCCTCAACAAATAGTTGGAAGAGTAAGAATTAGGCCGAAAGTTATAATCTTTATGACAGAAAAATACATCCGCAGTCTCAGTTAACAGACCCTTTTCTCTATACTTATCCATAACAAAACTAAAGATCCTACGATTAAATTTATCATACCGATCGCATTGCGTCCCATAACTCGTAATTGAGTCCAACATTTCTAGTGGACTCACATTTTTGCTAATCAAAAGATCAATGGCTTTCAACGCAGGACCATACAATTTGCTATTACAAAGATTAACTGAAAGAATCGTGAGGATTTCAAGACCAGGATCAATACCCAATTGGTCTCGGCAATATAGGACAAAACTAAGCAAGTTATTGGGGGTACCGACTTGGTTTTGGATGACGAGAGTGCGAATTACATCTGGATTCAGTTTCTGGGGAACCTCTGATGATCTCATGGACTCTTTCCAATTGGTTCTTCGTAGCATGCCATTGATTTCTTGAACTAAATCTTGATACTGAGAGCTGCAGTAATGCCTTCTAAAAGCTTGTTTTCTTGCATTTTTTGCAATGATTCTCTGTAAATTCCTCCACATGATTTTTGGTTTCTTCACAACGCTTTACATAAACGCATGGAGGTGGACAAAACAGCTGGTGTGGAACTGTGAAAGGTTTTAGGGAAATTGTTAAAACCCTAAAATTCTGCTATTTGAATAATATTGTGTACAATAATTACTCCCTCACACTTCTGTTCTTTTACTGGTCAATTTTGCAAGTCATATTCATTTTCATACCTTCCTTTTAGTTTTATCAATAAATATTTAATAATTAACTATCAAAAAAAAATTAATAATTATTCTTTATAAAAATATATTTAAATATAAAGATGTTTAAAAAAAACGTCGTAATTCAATAATACTTGGTTAATTATTTTTATTTTAAAGATTTTTTATCGTTTCAAAAGTAAAAAAAAAGTATTTATATAATATTTTTATGATTTTTTTTAAAATATAAAAAAATTAACGAAAAATTATTTACTTAACAGATAAATGACCACTTTGATTTGGTCAAAGATTTTAAAGCGATTACTTTGATTAATTAAAAATAAGCGTAAGGTATTATAACATTTTAAACTACAAATATAAGAGACAAAATTAATTATTTATCCTTATTTGTTAGAAAATTTTAGGTCCAAATTATGTTCTATTTAATGAAATTGGAAATGTAGATGTTGGATTTTATAACTAAAACATGTAATAATAATGATAAAACATTAAAAAAAATAATAATAATAAATATTACAAAATTTTGATATTTTATGTCAACCTTAATTCATTAACAACTAATATAAAAACATTATTTATATAATTATAATTTAGCAATAACTATACTTTCTCGCAATTTAATTGGTGACAGTACTTTGTTAAGTATATATATATAACCAATATATATATATATATAAAGTGGCTAAAAGGATATATCTCCCTTAGCTAGCTTGTTGTAGGGGCAAACTTGAGTTTTCACAAGGCACAATCCTATAGTCCCATTTTTTTTCCCCCTTTCCTTTTTGGTTTATGACTTTGGTAATAATAATAGGTGCCCAAAGTCCATATTACTTTCAAGTAGGGATGGCAACTAGGACGGGGATATACAGGGACTCCTTCCCCCATCCCTATCCTCATCCCCGATTCTCATATATATTTTCCATCCTCGTCTCTATCTCCTGCGGGGAATTTTTTTTTCATACCATCCCCGCCCCGTTGGGGATCGGGGATCCCCACGGGAAATTTTTACCACTTATTTTTGTATTATTAAATAATTATAGTATTTA
>JAXGGT010000017.1:0-28574 GCA_035583425.1 Marsdenia floribunda | reverse complement strand
ATTTTTTGTTTCGGGGAATCACCGTCCCCATCCCCGAACCCGGTCAAAGCGGGGATTCCCCGATCAAAACGGGGTCGGTATACGAGTTCCCCATCGGGTATGGTTTTAATTGCCATCCCTACTTTCAAGCTCACATACAATTTTAATTATTTTTCAATGGGTATTTATGGTAATAAAAACTCATTCTTAAGCTAAAACTCACATAAAATTTGTGTTTATTTATAATTAAAAATTTATAAATTTACCTATTTGTATTTTTTTTTTTATTTATTATTAAAATAAGATTTTATTAAAAATTTGTTTAAAAATTTATAAAATGTCCAAATGAAAATATTAATAAATAATTCAGAAAAAAAAAAAGGTCCAAAATAATAAATTAGGACTAAATAAGTTGATCATAAATAATTAAATAAGTTAATTTTTCAAAAAATTAATTGGGTCAAATTTGTTTAAGGTTTTGGACAATTTATATCCAAAGATCAATATATATATATATATTACATTTAAAAAGTAGGTTTAAGCTGCCTGTTTGGACTTGCTGAGGTCAACATAGGCTCCCACACATACATACATCCATACGTACATACATACATATATATATATATATATATATGTGTGTGTGTGTGTGTATATTGTTTAAGAAAATACAAAATTAATATTTTTTTTAAGAAAATTGGATATTTTAGTCCCATATTATTTTCGTTTGGAAGAATTAGTCCCTATATTTTTTTTCTTTAACTTTTTTAGTTCCTAAATTAAAATTAATTGGACAAATAAGTCCTTCTCGATATATTTTTGCCTATTTTCAATGCCAAAATTCGTGCAATTTATAAATATACTATTAAATAAGAGTATTTTTACCCATTTTAAAAAATATATACATACAAATTATGTGACTTTTAGCATCAAAAATAAGTAAAAATATGGTCAGAATGACTTATTTATCCAATCAATATTAATTTCAGGATTAAAAAAGTTAAAGGAAAAATATAAAGACTAATTTTTTCAAACAAAAATAAAATAGGGACTAAAATGTCCTTTTTTTTTTTTTCTTTTTCTCTACCATAATTTGAGAGGTAAGTGATGATCCATTTGTAAAAATTACATTAATTATTATATATTTGAATTATGATAATTACAATTACAAAATATAAAAATTTTTTTTTAATAAGATATTAAAAAAAATTATAATCTAATTTTTAGATTTCAAAAATTACTATTTGCAGTGTTATTTTTTGTATATATACATATATAAAAATAAATTAAAAAAAATTATTATCTCAATAAGATTAATCAAGTCAAAAATTGAGGGAAAAGATATTACCACGTATGTTCTTCATGTACATAAAAGAATTATAAATGTATAGTACACGACGTGCATGTGTGAGAAAACTCTATGTCTTAAAATTTTTATTCATATTTAATATGATACGTCATTTAAAAGAAGAAATTAACAAAAGACTTAACTTATGTAATACTAATTTATTTTTTAAGATTACGAATTTGAGTCAGGTAAAAATATATAAGAGTGTGTACGTGTGTATATATATAATTAATAAATAAAATTTAACATAATTATTTTTTACTTTTTACAATTTTTTACTGTGATGAGTCATGTGTTAACACGTGTCAAAAATGACAAGATCAACCAATGGAGCTAAAAGAATATCTCGGTCGATCAAAAAACGTCACATCATCATCAATGGACTCTTGAGCAATCAAATGCATTCACTTTGTCACCTCTTTCTCTATGAATAAAAGAGTAAGAGAGGGTTCAAGGAAAAACATCTTGGAGGTAACGAAGTTTTGACGCATCAAACTATTCCTTCCAAGTTTATAAGACGAAAAATTAGTCATTTTAGTCCTCATACTAATTTCGTTTGGATAAAGGGGTCCTTTATTTTTATTTCTGGATAAACAAATCTCCATTTTTTTTTCGTTTGGACAAAGGGGTTCCTATTTTTTTAATTTTTGGATAAATGAATTCTCTTTCTTTTTTTTTTTGGTTTGAACAAACGGATCCTATTGACTAATTTTATTTAGAAAAAAAGTGTTAATTTTTACATGATTTATTATTATTCTACATATTGATATGATAGTTATTTCATTTTATTTTTTAATTTCTCATAATTTCTCTCTTCTCTTGTTGTATTTTTTGGACAAAAATTAGTCAAAAAGACCTACTTATCCAAATAAAAAAAAAATATATAGGGATTTTTTATCTAAAAATAAAAAATAGGAACTCCTTTGTTCAAACGAAATTAGTTTCGGGACTAAAATAACCAATTTTTCTTTATAAGGCCCACCAAGTTTAAAAACCCTCGACTAGGTCCTTGAAGTCAAATTCATATAGAAAAAGGCCTTGAATCCATGATGAAGAAAATCAGTGGAGATAAATAGAAAATTATAACTCATATTTCATTATATTTGTATTATTTTAAATATATTTTTACAAATGAGATAAATTGATAGTTCACAATATATACACACACATATATAGATGTATGTATATAAAATAAGAAAATGACACTTCTCTTGTTGTTCTTTAATGCCATACGTTTTTCATATATAAAGGTAACAAATACCTAAGAATAGACCCCTTGATTTTAATGTCACAATAAATGATAACTTAAGTGTATCTATATTGACCTTTTTTTTTTTTTTTTTTTTGACTTTCAAAAGTGACCCCCCAAAAATAATAATAATAATAATTTGGTCATTTCCACATTCTATAGGAATTGGGATCTCACCAAAACAAAACATATCATTTTTAATGGTGGAAAAATGTTCCTCTTTGGACTACCCCCAACCCCCACCCGCACCCCTTAAATTAATGCCTTATTTTAAATTTCCCATCAAGAAGATATCAGTAGTAGTAGTAGGAGTTTGGTAGGTAATTTATCAAATTTGCATCTTATTAAATTCGTAAGTCATCACCCCCACAACATGGACTCACCAATATTTCAGTTTTGTGCATCTCGTGAACTTTATTCCATGTTCCCTCTCTCTCATTTTCATATCTTAATATATATATATATATATATATATAAATTATTAATTAGAAGAATATTCAAGAAAAAAAAAATTACTTTTTTTTTATTTTTTTATTTTTTCACTTTTCATTCGTCATATTAGAAAATCAAAATGCATTTATAGACACTTTTTTTTTATATATATATATTCATGTAATTAATGCTTGACAACTACTCTCTTCGTTTTCTTTATTTGTCATAGAAAAATCGATGTCTTTTGATTGAAAAGACTAAAATATCTTTTGATTTTACTTTCTTCAACGAGAATAATAATAAGTAACGATACGGTAATTTATGTGTTTTCCTTAAATGATTAAATAATATGATTTATTATTTGTGACAAATTTTTTTTTAAAATAAATTAAAATAAATAATAAATATTATCATAATTTTATAACTTAATATCTTTCCATTGGTGAGTTTTAATTTTATTAAAACTCACTAATGGTGTCAAATATTAAGGCTGTTTTTGGATTGGACATTTTTTAAAAAAATTTCACTCAAATTAAAAAAAAAAGAAAAAGAGTCGTACTTGTTTGGACACCATTTGACATGCCATTGTTCATGTCTATTTAGGTGGCAAAAAAATGAATAAAAAATAAATAAAATATTCAATATACATATAAATATATATAACTCAAATAACAATATTATCATTACACTAATAAAATATATTAATTTTGTCTCGAACTTACTAGATAGTTTCTTAACTTGTCCCCACCTTACTTATTGTTTTTCACAACTCACTCAACTCTATTTGAAAAAAAAAAAAAAGAGCATTCTTTAAAAAAAAAAAAAAAAAAAAAACTCCAATCTAAAAACACCTTAAATGTTAAGTACAAAATTTTTTATTATAATTATAATTTTTTTAATTAAAAAAATAATTAACAAAATTACTGCTAAGATAAGATAACCTTAAGTTATTTTATTGTATTATTAGGACAATTCATTGTACAAATCTTAGGTCAAAAAGTATAATAGTGAAGAGGAAAAAAAGACAAATTAATTAATTAATTAATAATAATAATAAAAGTAACCAATAATAGTTTCCCAAATCATTGCAAATGACAAAAATATAAAAACACAAAAAAAAGAATCATATGAATATTTTATTAAGAAATAAGTTATGCCAATTTTTGGACATTAAAAGATTCTTTTGAACAGCCCTTTAATTATTTTTTTTAATTAATTAAATTATTGTCAATATTTGTTTGCTCTCCATGCTTTTATGGATTTTATTATTATTATTATTTTCTATGTGCATAATATTACTTGGTATAGTCATCACTGGCTGCACCACTCACTATGGAAGACAAAAGATGAAAGGTTTGATTATTTTCTCTATACTTTTTATCCATGTGACATTTTTTTTTTCATTTTTATTAATATATTCACACACAAAATCTAAATCTAAATCTATATAAAAAAAAAAAATAGTATATATGTATATATGTCACGACCCGAGCTTGGGAGCCTATGCCGCGACTATGGGCCTAGCGGTACCCACGGTCAACTACTTGGCACCGTCCTCGCTGTACCAAAAGGGATATTCCGAGTTGACAATGACTACCTAGGTCCATGCTTATATTCATAACATATTCACATATATTTCCTATGTGGGACGGGGTTGCAGGTCCGAGTCGTGACAATATATATATATATATATATATATATGTGTGTGTGTGTGTGTGCGCGCAAAATATAAATAAAGGAGAAGGATAATTTTTTTTTTTTAATAATTATCATTTAGTATCTGAAATTAGTCAAATTACCTTTTTAAGTACGTTGGATTCTAACTGAATTTTACTTATAGAGTTTAACTCTTGTTCGGAAAAAAAGCTTCATTTTAACTCGTACAAAACTCTCATAGTAGAATACTTCTTTTAATTTTAAAGTCTGATAAAGACAAAATCATAACATTAGCATCAAAGCCTTTTGGGAAGACCATCGCCTTTCTATATTTTTGTGATTGAATTGCATTGGACCTTTTTCAAGGAAAAATTCTCTTTAACATTCATTTCTTTATTCATAAAGTTCTAATTCCTCCTCAAGTCCATTTCTTCCTTTGGCAAGCCAGCCATGAACGCTTGAAAATGAAAGTGTTTCTTCAACATAGATCGATTCTCCTTTCGGCTCTTTGCGACCTTTGTGGGTGCGCCCATGAATCCCAAATCCATGCTCTTAGAGACTATCCTCAATCCGGTTTTATTTGGCAAATCATACTTCAACAGCAATCTACTTCATTGTCGACCTTCTATTCTATTCAACACTTTCTTGCTTGTATATATAGATTGGAATCTTGGACGTCAAATAAATATCACCTTTCAATATAAGTCTTTTCCTTGATTTGCTACTTTCTGTTTCTTTACCGGTGCTATTTGATTTTGGCGAAATTCCTATTTGTTTAATGACCCTTTCAGTTTACCTCCACCTTCTGTGATAGTTTCTTCAATGTTTTGACATATTTCCTTTTTCCTTTCCACTTCAGAAAGTAGTTTTGGAAACTCACTTATGCCAATAGATTGTTGGTCAATTTTGTGTTTGTTATGTGTGATTTTTTTCTTACTAATATGATTTAGATTATTCGATTAAAATTAGTAATTAAAATGGATTAAATCCATAATGGTAAGCTTAAATTAATGAGTATTAATTGTAAAAAAAAAAAAAAAAATTTAATAGATTTAAATATTTATTTTATTAAAAATAATTAATAAATATTAATGGTAAGATATTAATTAAAAATTTTAAATAAAATATTTTTTTAATTTTATAAAATCAAACTAAATAAACTTATCTCTGTATTTTTCTTTTTTCAAAAGTATCTTTTCATTAGGGCTATTTTTGGAATAAAATAAAATAAAAATCAACAATAGCAGCCATCAAATAAATCAACAAACGTAATCTAAAGGGCCCCCCCAAACGAAGTCAATTTAGTCGAACGCAGTCATAGAGACGGTCAATAAAGCCGGTCTTAAAACATTACCATTCTTTAAATATATATATATATATATATATTAATAAAATAATTATAAGATTACCTTTTTGACCTCTTATTCTCATTTCAATTTTGATACACAAAAGTATTAGAAATATGTTTGTATTATCAATAGTTTATATGAAAATCAGTGGATTTGAGTGTAATAAGTCTTCAGTGTATTATAAATACGTGCATTTGGTCAATTTTTTAACAAAATTCATCGTTTAGACAAGTCTATTTTATAAAAAAAAAAAAAAGACTAAATACATTTGTTCATTATATATTGGAGATCTACTAAATTAAAAAAAAAAAAGGGACAAATCGTGCCAATAATTAAAAGATTAAGGACCAAATCTACCATTTTTTATAATTTATATATATATATATTTCCCTAAAAATATATTTATACATTTGATTCAATTAATATTATTATATTACTGATAAAAAATTTTAAATTTTAATATATATATATATATATACATATATATATGTTTTCTTATAATCTATTAGTTATATTTATAATTATTTTAAGTTATGACAATGAGATATAACTCAATTGATTAAATATTTTTATTTATAATTAAAAAGTTATTAATTAAAGTCACACGACGAGGAATAATATATCATTAATTTTTTGAAGTATTTTTGTCTTTGTTGTGTCTGAAATTCATAATCTCTCGAATCATGAGTGAGACAGCTACCAATTGAGCTACATCTTCTTAATAGAGAGAGACGAGTTATTAATTCCTTAATAAATATTAAATTTAATTTAAAAATACTTATTTTTTATGGAAAATTTTCACACTTTTATTTAATATAACGTTTATTGATATGTTTCTTTCAATAATAAATAATTAATACTTTATAACTAATAATTATTAAATAAGATGATTTAATTGAGTTGGTCGTAATTACACTTGTAATCTAAAAAGTTATGAGTTTGACTTATTAATTATTATTTATTAAAAAAAGTAAAATTAAAAAGTATTAAATTTTGTATTGTTTTAAAAATATAATATTTTGTCCCTAATAAATAAAAGAAATGAAAGGAATATTTAATTATAAAAATTAAAAACTTGACAATTTTATTTTATTTTAAGAAAAATCAAAATCAAAAAGGAAATTATTTTTACTGCAACGCTTACGTGTTCCTCGTGCTTCTTTCTGTCGCCTCCAGACACCTTAGGTAGGTCCTCAACTACCCCGCTCCCCAGCCCCCTACGCCCACTGGGAACGGCTGGGTACACTTTATAAATATATAAACTGACTTGGCTCTCTTCTCTTGAATTTGTAGACGGTTTCGAACTCCCACTGCCCTCTCTCTCTCTCTCTCTCTCTCTCTTTCAACAATTCTCTCTTGAGCTCACGTTTACTCTCTCAACTCTACCAAAGGTACATTTCTATCAGTAATCAGAGATGATTTTGTTTGTTTTTGAGTTTTTCTTTTTTTGGTGGAATTGTCAAATGAATTTTTATTCTGCTTCTGGCTTTTTCAGCGGATTAGAATTTTGTTATGACGTGAATTCTTCGGTTAATTCATTTCATTGAGTAGATCCAGTAATGATTATGTATATCCACCGTCTTGAAAGCGTTTGTTTGTTTGTTTTTTTTTCTTAATTTGATAAGTTGATCTGCATGTTGTGATGAATTCTGTTCTCCTTGGAATTATCGTCAGTGCAAAAAGACAAAAAAAAAAAAACAAAAAAACTTTATGGTTAATTTGTGCTGGAAATGAAATTGCTTGAGCTTGGAGCTTGAAACTATGGGATTCTAGTGTTGTTTTGTTAGTTTTGGGGGGTCTAAAGATTGTTAATTGAACAGAACAGTTCGATGACGAGAAATTTTGTTTGTTTTAGGATTCATATAGTTGTTTGATATAGCAGATTCATCATGTTGAAGCTACAAAGTAGTATGGCAAGCATGGATTTTTACGATCGTGTGATGCTGCTTGGTAGTGATAAATAGTTTTTCTTTAAAGAAGTCATCAATTATAATTTGTTTGTTAATTAGTAAAATTTTTTAATGTGGTTTTCATGGAACAGGAATATATTTGCATACATATTCTTTTAAAGCATGGCTCCAACAGCAGCAGAGGGTTCAATTAAGCCTAGAGGTAAGTTTTGGATGCTTTAGTTGCTATTTGAGTATCTCCCCATTAACAACGAATGTGTTTTCTTCCTTGGAAGGTAGTAACGATATGCAGTGTAAATTACTTTACTTTCTTTTTGCGAACAGAAACTCATTTAATGGGTTTTCTTTATCTGGTTTTCTCTGTATTCTGGGAACTTTTTTAACCTAAAGAGTAACCTTTTCTTTCTAAGTGAACTGTGAATCTAAATTAGAGGCAACAAAGAAGTACATCTTAAGTTGAAGAAAGACCAAGCAATGCCATTCCAAAATTTTGTTGAAATAGTTCTAATTGATTGTGGTGGTTATCTCTTGGGATAGAGAGCTTGACTTTGTCAGACACGTTTATGGAATGCAACCTTGTAATGGTGGCAAAGCAGCTTCATTAGTTATTGAATTTCTTGGGAAGAAGTTGAATGATAGTCATGTCAAATGATTTGCATGGACCACATCCAAGTTTTTCTTGCTTACTGCGCTTACTTTTAAATAGGCATGCTTTCTTTATTGTATATAAGCTTATTATATAGAAAACTAATAAATTTTTATATGAATGTAGGCAAGAGTTTTCATTTACCTTTTCCTTACCTCCTCAAGTATTCCCTTCAACCTGATTTTATTAGCCTGCCTAATTCTTACTTAGATATAGGCTTTAGCTTTAGATGGCCATGTTTGTGATTCGTATTGAAAACTACTTGTATACTGAAATTCATTTTGAAAAGGAAAGCTAGTGGCTTCATGGACCTGTATGATACCATATTGTTTGTTTATTTGCTTAATAGCTTCCTGAAAGTTCTGCTCCTTTTACATAGTTTCCCGCTTAGAATTCTTACATGTTCTTGATAGTGTTTTTATCTGACCACTTGTCATTCAATCTAAACAGATGTGTGCATTGTTGGTGCTGTCCGAACACCGATGGGAGGTTTTCTTGGTTCTCTTTCATCATTATCAGCAACCAAGCTTGGATCTACAGCTATTGAGTGTAAGATTAGAACAGTTTTTAGCTCTTGATTCAAGATTTTATCATGTTACATTCTTAATGCTTCTAGTATTTGGTTATATGATTTTATTACTTGCATCTGAATTGTTCTATTTTGTTTGGTTATTTAAGGTGCACTTAAGAGGGCAAATGTGGACCCATCACTTGTACAAGAAGTTTTCTTCGGAAATGTACTCAGTGCAAACCTGGGACAGGCTCCTGCAAGACAAGCTGCATTAGGTGCAGGGATACCTAATACTGTTGTTTGTACAACCATTAACAAAGTGTGTGCATCAGGAATGAAAGGTAACGTCATAACATTAAATCAGCGGATAATTCTGAGAAATGCTTGTTTTTTCTCCATGTGTAAGTAAGTTTGAACTGTTTGGATGATGTATCTTCTTCCCGTTAATGCAGCGACCATGCTTGCAGCACAGACCATACAGCTAGGCATCAATGATGTTGTTGTGGCTGGTGGCATGGAAAGCATGTCCAATGTTCCTAAATATATTGCAGATGCAAGGTCGGTTCTTCTGAGGAGACACACTTTTAGCATTTAAATCAAATTTTATTGAAACTGATTTTAATAATCATTACTCTATGTGCATGAGACAGATGTGTGAAACTAGGAAAACTGGTTCCATCTCTGTTTTTTCAAGTCCGACTATTTCACCAGCAATCTCAGTGCTGGGCTCATGATTACTGAATTGTGTCTGCCACTCTATTTACAGGAAGGGATCTCGGCTAGGTCATGACACACTTGTTGATGGAATGATGAAAGATGGGTTGTGGGATGTTTACAATGATTATGGGATGGGAGTTTGTGCTGAAATATGTGCTGAACAACATGGAATAACCAGAGATGAGCAGGTACATCAACTGGCTCATAAGAAGATTTTCTTGGTCACCATGGTTATACTGCTAAGAATTTGAAATCCGAATAAAGATGCTAAAACAAATGAAAATGTTCTCTTTTTTAAGTAGGGTGGGTAAATGACGTCATTTATTCATTCATGATCCATCTGTTCTTTGTCTTATACTTTTCATTTTTTTTTTCTATTTACATCAGAAATCTGCTCTTTCAGTGAAATAATATAGTGAAAAGTGAGTTAAGGGAGGTTTCTCCAATCTATTGATTGAAATGGATCTCTTTCTCTCTCTCTCTCTCTCTCTTCTTTTTTTTTTCTCGGTTCTATTTATCTATTTTGGGGTGGTTTGATGTACAACAGGTTTGTGACTTTGACAATGGATCCCCTCTTTAAGGAATTCATCTCTTATACTTGAATGAATTTTACAGGATAATTATGCAATTCAGAGCTTCGAGCGTGGCATTGCTGCTCAAAAAGCTGGCACTTTCTCATGGGAAATTGCCCCAGTAAGAAGATTAAGTTGGTTGATAATGGAGCCAATATTGTTGGTTGGAATTTTGAAAATTAAATTGTTGCATGCAGGTTGAAGTGCCTGGAGGAAGGGGAAAACCTTCAATTATTGTTGATAAAGATGAAGGTCTGGGAAAGGTGAATATCTTTTAGCTATTACTTTAAAGCATACTTGGACTTTATAGATAGGTCCCTTTGACTCTCAGTACATGTTGACTTTGTGAGCTGTTCCTTGCTATGATGAACTAAATAAAAACCAGAATAAATAATTTTATTATTTAGAACATATAAAAGATGGAGTTCAGAGGGTGGAAATGCTTACCTTTTTTCTCCTTTTCTACTGCTTGTGTAATTTTCAAATGCTGAAAATAAATCCTGCATATAATACAAGATATGTGCATTTGCTTCTCCAATTCTGAAAGTTCTTCTGATGCCCTGCTCCTAAACTGAAAATGAAAATAAACTAGAGCTCTCTTATTTGTGCACTCTAAACTAGTACACCAATGAATTAGTTGACATTGTAGATTGAATTGAGAATACGTTTTATGTGTTGATATGTCTGTGGTACTGATATTTCACTTGATACCCTGTATTGCCAGTTTGATGCAGGGAAGTTGAGGAAGCTCCGTCCAAGTTTTAAGGAAACTGGAGGTTCTGTTACTGCAGGCAATGCTTCCAGCATAAGGTATGTCGAATATTTTTCTGGCCCCAACTAGTGACAGATTTTGTTCCTAGTGAGAAAGGAAGATATTTTATTTATTTTTAAATCTTCATATTTGAAGCGAGAGAAGTGTGAACCATATTAGCTCGTTCTTTTCAAGAAAATGATTGGATTTTCTCTTAACATTCGATTTTCATCCAATCCTTAACAAGATACAAAGTTCCCTCAATGTGAAAAGGATTAACTGGTAGGAATGTCACTTATAAATATAATGCTAGAAATTTGTTGTTGCCCCCAAGATAAAAGTTTTGGTCATAGTTTCTTAACTTCAATTTCTCTTAGTGGTCTGAGAAATTGCAAAATTTACTGATTTTCATTGATAAGCATATTTGTTCTGTGTCAGTGATGGTGCAGCTGCTCTAGTCTTGGTAAGCGGAGAAACTGCTGTTAAGCTTGGTCTACAAGTTATTGCAAAGATTACCGGATATGCAGATGCAGCTCAGGTAAAAGAAAAAATTGTTTTTAACTGTGCAGAAAAATGAAACCATTCCAGTTGTTTTAGAATCATGTGGCAGTTTCTGTTTCCTAGATAAGCTACTTTTGTTTAATGAGGCTTGAGCTCATAAAGTCAATGTTCAAATTCACAGGCTCCTGAATTATTTACAACTGCTCCTGCACTTGCAATCCCCAAAGCTATTTCAAATGCTGGCTTGGAAGCTTCTCAGGTTGACTACTATGAGATCAATGAAGCCTTCTCGGTATGCATAATGAGTAGTTTGTTAAAAATAGTGAGCTTACAAAGTTTCAATTATGTTGATAGAAATCATAATCTATGAATTGGGACATGCAGGTTGTGGCTCTTGCAAATCAAAAGCTTCTTGGCCTTGATTCAGTGAGTTCTTCAACCTTGGTTTGGATGCAAGTTTGTTTTCCTTTTTATTATGGCATTCTCAAATATCTTTAATCTGCTCCAGTATTCGTCCACCAAAGGTTTAAACCATAATATTTGATACCTGAGAAATCATTTCAAATTCATATAATTTAATTGACCCCATGTGTCACTCAAAAAGGTGTACGTAAAAACTCCAATGGACACCTTTTTTTGGGGTGCCTTTGTTATTTATGCCTTGCTATCTATTCCTAACATTGGAGGTTATTTTCTGTTTCCTGATCCATGTGCTCCATTACTTGTTTTGCAGGAAAAAGTTAATGTACATGGCGGAGCTGTGTCCTTGGGTCATCCTTTAGGGTGCAGTGGAGCACGTATCTTGGTCTCACTTTTGGGGGTATGTTCATGCTTCTATTAAATTATCAGTTCCCAAATGAAATAAAATCCTTAGTATGAAGCTCAGGGGGCTTCACTGAAAAGAGAAGGAAAAAAATGAGGAAAAGAAACAGAAAAATAGATTTATTGTCTCCTCGGGGCACAGAAAGTGAGATGTGAAAAGTAGTTTTTGATGATTATATTCTGATTTTTTTTTTTCACCTCTGTGATCAAATAATGTGGTTAATGGCTATCCTTCATTCTGTTAGAGGAAAGGCCATATCTTGTTTTCCCTTTATGATCTCTTTACTTATCTTGCAGGTACTTAGACAAAAGAATGGCAAATATGGAGTTGGTGGTGTCTGCAACGGTGGAGGAGGTGCTTCAGCCCTGGTCATAGAGCTTGTGTAATTTTTTGGAATTACTTGGTAAGTCTGCAGAGGAGTTTAGTCATTAGGAATCATGTGATCAATGCTACATTGATTGCATTAATGTAGCACACTAATACTTTCAACTTTCCGTTTTATGCCACTCATATTTTCAAAAATCATGCACATCAAACAATTGAAAAATTGTAACATTGAAGGAAATTTCATAAAGAGCATGCATCTCAAATTTTTCTTTTAATGGATTGTATAGATGTTCTCATCTGTTTACATTACTCATGCAGATATATATATGATATGTTTATAAAAGTGATTGTAATAAATGACTTTTACCATTTTCTGAAATCAGTCTAATTATTGATTAAGTTTTACCTTTAATATGACTGTCATTTAAAAGTTATTTTTTATATAGAGCTCTTTTTCTGATAATAGAGATAATAAAACTCCATTGTTTTGCAGGTTTGTTGTTATGAAGGGTGGAACTACAATATGTTGTCTGTGTCATGAATCAAAGGGAAAAATGGCTGGCCCTCTCTACTTTTTAAGTATCTTTTTCCTCCAATAATATTAATAATAGGATAGTACTTAGGCTCAGAGGAGGATGGATGTTTGTTTTCTCTCTCTCTCTCTCTCTCAAGAGAAAAAAAAAAAAAAAAAAAAAGATCCCGATAGTGTTGTAGCAGATTAGAATTTTCCCTTCAATTTCTATTGCACATTGATATGGGATTAACTGCTTAATATGAGATGTAACTTTTTGGACAAATTGCAAAATGAGTGTTTTCTATCTCCTAGTTTACTACCAAAATGTGTTCCTTTTTATATTTTTCACATCCTTAAGGTATCATCAGGTGGTTTATAAATTGTGGCCTGGTGTATGATGCTTACAGCTTCTGATATCTTTCTCAGTTACCCTTTAAATTGGTTTTTTTTTTTTTTTTTCAGTTTAGCCATGTCTTTCTGACATAAAGTCCTTTATACTAGTTCAGTTGCTACTTAACGCACCAAAGAAAAAACAGAAGAAGTACAAAGTGGTGGTGGTATCATTAATTAGGTACTAACTTTTCCTGATCTCTGAAAGTGCTAGACAAGAGATATACAGTTCAAAATCATACTTATTATATTATTATTTTTTGGGTAAATAAACTATACTTATTATTTATTGTTATAGTATTATTAATACTAATATAATAATACATTATAATTGGAGTAACACTTATGACTCAAGTTAAATAAATCCTTATGTTTAAGAACATCCTTTCTTTTATTTTTTTTTTTCAATATTGTCACCATTTGGGTCTATTTTATGATATTTTAAATTTAAAAAATTAGTGAATTTGATCTTAATTTTTAATTTTTCAATTATTAGTATAGTTGTCTCTTTTTTTTTTTTTTTTTTTTTTTAACTAGAACCGTAATGTATAATGAGTAAGTGCATTTGGTCCATCATTTTACAAAATTTATTATTTTGATGAATCAATTTTATGAAGAGAATAATTAAATACATCTAGGTATTACACCTAAGAAACTTATTAAATAAAAAAGAAAGAAAATAAATCAATCATACAAAATATATAAATATTAAAATAAATGAACCAACCGTATAAAATATATAAATATTGGAGATCAAATTTATTTATTTATATTTTTGGATTCAATTACAGAAATCACAAGTGATTGTCAAGAAGACTTATCTTAGTGGATAGCAGCCTCGTTTATAATTCGAGATATCATGAGTTCAAGATATGTCAAAAGAAAAAGTCATTAAAAAAAAAATCACAAGTGCTTATGATAATATATATTATTGTGAGAGGAAATAAACAGTTATTTTAAATAATTTTTATCTTTAGGCAGGTTTAATAATTTTGTTTCAAGACAAGTAAAAAGAAAGAAAGAAAGAAAGAGAGTAAAATATTGTCTTTAATTTTGTCCCACAATACACAAATAAAAAATTTTAAATATATATTTTTATACATCATTTTAAAATTCAATAAAAAAAAAATTGTAAATAAATTACTCACAAAATATTTTCTAAAAAAAAAATTATTAAAAATGTGTCTCACAAATATGTTATTTTGGGATTTTAATTAAATTAATTAAATAAAAGGAAAATAGCTGGTTCAGTTCCTAAACTTTTTTTTTAGCCAATTGTCATACTCAATCTATTTTTGACCTTCTAATTAGGTCCCCAGCAGGTAAAAAGAAAAAGTTGTCGGTAAAAAAAGGGAAAATAGTCGGTTCAGTCCTAGAATTATTTTTGAGTGGCCGATTTAGTCTCTAAACTTTTTTTTAGCTCTATTCAGTCCTCAATCAATTTTTAAACTTCCAATAATTAATATTTGTATTACATGTAATTTTTTAAATTTTTCACACCATAATAAATATTATGAAAAATTTATCTTTTTATTTCACCAATGAATTATTTTGTTCTATATTCATTGATTGATAACTTAGACATATGACAAAATAATTAATGGATATAATAAAAAGGAAAAGTTTCAATAATATTTATTATGGTGCAAAAAAAAAAAATTTAAAAAATTATATGTAATATAAACATTAATTATTATATATTGTAATTATATTGATAATTGATTTTTATAATATTAATAAATTTAAAAATATATTCAACATATTAAAAAAATTCACATTATGTTCTTTATATTAAAAAAAAAATTACTTGTAACTTGTTTGAGAACCTACTGAGCGACTATATTGGAAGTTTAAAAATTGATTGAGGATATAATAGATCTAAAAAGAAAAAAAAAGAAAAAAGTCTAGGGACTAAACTGACTACTCAAAATAGTTTTGGGATTGATCTGACTATTTCTTAAAAAAAAATTTATCTGCAACTTGTTTGAAAACCTAGTAAGGGACTACATTAGAAGTTTAAAAATTGATTGAGAACTAAATATGGCTAAAAAAAAAGTTTAGAAACTAAACCAACTATTCAAAAATAGTAGTGAGACGGAACCGACTATTTTCCCTTCAATAAAATTGGTAAATTTGGGGATACGGGTTCTTTAGAGTAGTTTAGTGAAATTACAATTTTATTTCGCGCGTGGAAATATATTCAGGATTCTGAAAACCTCAACCATATCCCAACCTCACTCTTTTGTCCTCTTTTCTTTGCGCAGCGGAATCAGATATCAAAGAACCTACCCTGAGTGAGTTCTTGATTCGCTTCCTTAGTAAAACCAATCTCTTAAGTATGGATTTCTCTAGCTTGTGCTTTTCCAATTTAATATTGAAACCTCCTATACTTCTTCTTGAGAATTTCATGGATGCTGGAATTTGAACTGCATTCTTCTATTTATGCAAGAATTTTTGAGGTTTATTTGATATGTGTTTTGTTTTGAATATTTAATGATGGGCTAAAGTTTTGGGTTCTTGATATTGCAATTTCAGTGAAAGTTCTCTCTCTTTTTTTTTTTTTTTTTTTTAACCTTTTTTTCCTTAAAAGAAAAAAAAAAAAAAAAAAAAAAAGGATTTCTGTAGTTCTTATAATAAAATGGCGGTAATATAAAGCTCACATTTGTACTTGGATTGAGGCTCAAACACTGAGCTCAGCTTTGGCCAAGTTTATGTTAAATACCTTCGCTTGAAATCAGGACATGTTGTATTGCCTAATTATGTTATGGTTGCCAAATGTAAATCATAATAGAGAAAGAAATCATTTTTACCAAATTACATTCCTAGATTCTTAATAGAACTGAAAAAGATAATAACTTTGTTTAGTGGCACTCTCCTTCTGGATTTTTTAAGCTTGCACTTTATTACTTCTTTAGAGATTCTTTAAAATGATGATATTTATGTTGAGTATAATATGAATAATAAGCACAGGAAAATTATGTGATTGGGTCAATTATAAATAAATTACAATTGGCTCTAGAGGGTTAACTAGCAATCCTTCTGTTATTTCTTCAGATTCAAATGAACCGTTGGACCCTTTTCTCACCCTTCTGAAAGACCAACTTTGAAGACTTTGATCAGATAGAAATAGATAGTTGAGCAAGGCAGATGTGCCTCTGCATTGCCTCAGAGTATTCCTAATTAAACCCTTCTTAGGGATGATATGTATATATAATTCTGGTCCCTAAAGCTGCTCAGGATTCTATAACCCAATTTTCCTGTTGTGTCAAAGGTGTGTTACACAACATTTGTGGGTGTTTTCTTTGTCCATTTGAAAATTGGTTCTTCTTTTGGTCATCTTGTTTTTGATGTCTCAGCATACAATAGAAGCTTGAAGTGATGGAGAAGTCACAGTTGACCACCACACTCCCACTTATTTGAAGCTTTTAGTCAAAAATAAATTTTATTTATTATATTCCCGTTGCTTTAGAAAGAAAATTGATTCTCTTCCATTTTATGTAATTACAACTATTCAACTAATTGTTAGGTTGATTGCTTCATTGCATGTCACTGAATTAGGAGGCTTAGAACGTGGGTTGAAGATGAGTTTTTCACTTGCAGCTACTGCCACTTCCTTAGCGAGGTTAACTACATTTGTCCTGAATGGCAAATGGAAAATAAACGCATCTTCATCCTTTCCCTTATGTTGTCATCTTCTCAGAACTCCAAAATTTCTTGGACAGCAACGCTCCCTTTGGCTTCAACATTCCTTGCAGTTCTCTTCATTGGCTCACTTGTCCCATGATTCTTCCGTTCTTAAAGCTGTTGGACGACCCAATGTAGTTGAGGTCCTTGAGGAAAGGGGTTTGCTGGAGGCTCTGACTGGTGATGCTCTAAGGTCTGTTTGCTCTGATGCTAGCCTTCCTCCCCTCAGAGTTTACTGTGGCTTTGACCCAACTGCTGAAAGCCTTCACCTTGGGAATCTTCTTGGTATCATTGTCCTCTCATGGTTCCTCCGTTGTGGCCATAAAGTTGTTGCCCTGATAGGTGGTGCTACTGCTCGTGTGGGTGACCCTTCTGGCAAGAGCCTGGAGAGACCTGAGCTTGACCTCCATACTCTGGAGAGGAATATCGATGGGATATCTGCAACCATTTGCAGTATCTTAGGCAGGGTAGGAACTGATTCTTCTTTTGTTGTTCTTAACAACTATGACTGGTGGAAAGATGTGACACTTCTGGATTTCCTTAAGGAGGTAGGCAGATATGCTAGGGTGGGGAGCATGATGTCAAAGGAGAGTGTTCGCAAGAGGCTTGAATCAGAGCAAGGCATGAGCTACACCGAGTTCACTTATCAGTTACTGCAGGGATTTGATTTCGTCCACCTCTACCGAAGAGAAGGTGTTTCTGTCCAAATTGGTGGCAGTGACCAGTGGGGCAATATTACTTCTGGCACTGACCTCATTCGTAGAATTCTCCAGGCCGAGGGGACTTATGGACTAACCTTTCCTCTTCTTCTCAAGGGAGATGGTACCAAATTTGGCAAATCTGAAGATGGAGCCATCTGGCTGTCTCCTTCCTTCTTGTCCCCATACAAGTTCTATCAGTACTTCTTCTCTGTCCCAGATGCAGATGTAGTGAGATTCCTGAAGATCCTCACATTCTTGAGCATGGAGGAGATTGTCCAAGTGGAGAGAGATATGCAGATGCCTGACTATGTTCCAAATACTGCACAACGTATTCTTGCTGAAGAGGTTACTCGATTTGTCCATGGTGATGAGGGTCTTAATGAGGCACTCAAAGCCACAGAGGCTTTGAAACCTGGGGCTCAAACAAAATTAGATTGGAAGACAATTGATGAGATTGCTGAAGATGTCCCATCTTTTTTGCTACCCTATGATAAAGTATTGAGTCTCCCTCTTTTGGATCTCTCTGTTTCAACTGGTTTGTTAGAAAGCAAATCTGCTGCGCGTCGTTTGCTCAAGCAGGGAGGGCTTTACTTGAACAACAACAAGGTTGACAGCGAAGCCAAGAAGATTGAGGCTGATGATATAATTGATGGGAAAGTCATCCTTTTATCTGCAGGGAAGAAGAACAAAATGGTAGTGAGAGTATCCTAGCTGCTCTTGCTTCATTTGGGATGTTCAACTGCCAAGTCACCTTAAAGTCCACATGTAATTGTTTCATTATTCATATACTCAACCAATAAATTCATCTATGCTGGTATACATTTTGAGTTTTGTTATAATCGCTGTACCATTTTCCGTAGGTGTTTGTCCATACAGCTTTAAGTTCAGAGTTCCTTAAATCTTTCCCTAATTTCTGTTTCCTGGTATTGTCAGAATTTATCATTTGTATATTTTCACGAGCAGTTGCATAAATTCTTTTAGAAACATGGATTTAATCAACTTCGCATATCCAAAGTTTTCTTAAATCTATTGTCTCTCTGATATTCGATATTTCATGTTTGTTTCAGATATAGAAGTTGGCTGGAAATATGACCTGTGCCCAAACGAAAAGCAAAACGGGGCCTCCTCTATGGTTTTCCTCAGGAGAGCCTGGGAAGGGGTTGGCTCATCTGATTCATTTGAACAATTCTTTTCTCCCCAAAGAATTTTCAATATGCTAATTATTCTGTGAGTTAATTATCTGATTATCAGGATTTGTGTCTTTTCTCCTGTTGACACCTTTACCCATTACATTGATATGCCTTGAGATTGATAATTGTAGCTAATTAGAATTTCTGCCTCCAGTGTGTACTGTACAGGAAACTAGCTGATTCATTGACCATATCATACTATCAATCGTCAAATGCCTCTGACTGGGCATATTTTGTAAGAAACATCATCCATGTATTATATTGTACAGAAAATTTTGAGCATTCTCTGTACTATATGAGAATCTGACGACCTTTCCTGAGGGAGGCCTATTTGAGTTCAATTCTATTCACATCACATTAGTTGTGTAGTTTATTAATTGGCCAGATAGATATCAAGTGCTTTGCTAAAGCTTCTTGTCCTCCAGTTTAGAAAACTCAGAATTGATTGTTGTGAAAAGCCCATGGCTTTGCAGGAAAAATGGGATTAGCAGAGACTTCCTCTCTCAAAGAACTTGAATGTTGATGTTATTCACAGTGAATCATTGGCACTGCCTTGTATCCTTATGTTTCTCTGGCTGGTGTCTCATGAATACCTGAAATTCCTGCTCACATGGTTCAGTTCAGGTTTATAATTAATTTGTTCTTGGTCCCAAACAGTACCGGTATTTCTTGTGACCTCATATTTGTCTTTGTTTTTGGTAAATGTGCAGATCTTTCACCCGATGCAAGACCGCTCGAGGAAGTATGCGTTGAATAAACTTTCTCCAGTTTTATGCTTGGACGAGTCTTATTGAAAATGTTTGTTGGGTAGAATTTCAGAGGAGTTAGTTTCAGAAATTCATCTGTCGCCTAGAAGTAGAGGGAATCATTCCCATATGGGTAACTTTTTTACCAGTTTCTTTGCCATTAATTTATCAGTCATTTCTCTGGGGGTTTTGATAGAATAAGATTACATAGACAAGTTTTAAGCTCTACTTTTGGATTCAATAGATTCAAATTAGTACTATGCTTTTGTCTAGTTTCTTTGTCATTAATGTATCAGTCATTTCTCTGGTCTTTGGGTTGAATGAGATCACATACACTGCTTTAAGCTCTATTTCCGGATTCAATGGATTCAAATTACTCGTTTTCTTTAGAATTATGATTTATGGGACGGTTAGATTTGATGTTCTATTGGTGTGTTTTCTCTCCTGGCACTGTGTTGATGATGGTTCTTTGTTCACCTGCATGTCCTATTATCATTTATGTTCCTAAAACAACTGGTGCTTTAAGGGAACTGCAGTGTAGTAGCTACATAAATGCAGAATTTGGTTTGGAGTTATTATAATATGGAAAATTGGATATTTTAGTCCCTATGTTATTTTTGTTTGGAAGAATTAGTCCTTATCTTTTTTCTTTAACTTTTTTAGTCCTCAAATTAAAATGAATTGGATAAATAAGTCCTTATGACCATATTTTTACTTATTTTTTATGTCAAAAGTCACATAATTTGCATGCATAAATTTTTTGAAAGGATAAAAATTACTCTTATTTAATAACACACTTGTAAATTGCATAAATTTTGGCATAAAAAATAAGAAAAAATATGTCTAGAAGGACTTATTTATCCAATTAATTTTAATTTGAGAACTAAAAAAGTTAAAGAAAAAATATGGAGATTAATTCTTCCAAACGAAAATAAAATAGGGACTAAAATGTCCAATTTTCCTTATAATATTTATGGGACTATTTTTATAATTTTCGTTTTCCTTTGCTTTCTTATATTTGGAAAGTTATTTTTCCATCTAAGCATGTTGAGGTAATTGTTTCCACACAAATACACATTAATATGATAATATATGATATTTGCTTGCTTTTTAAATATTACAATAGTAATTTATTATAAAAATTAAAAATATAAATTTAGTTTAAAATATTATTGTTACTCTCATATTTATTTTATTTTTTATTCTATTTATATTAATATAATTATTATTTTGACATTCATTATTATGAGAAGAAAAATTAATTTTGATGAATAATAGTAATAATAATATTATAATCAAAAATTGAAAGCTTAAAAGCCACTGGGAGACTTCTCAATACTTCTCAATAAATGAATTATTAATGGTGATTATTAATTTAATATGCATTACTAAAACATTTGTAAAAGTTACAATATCAAAATATTTTAAAATATTAAAATTTATAAAATATTTTATTTCTAATTTAATTTGTTTAAATTTGTAATGAAAAATAAAAGATGGTTGATAATAAATAGAGAGCATTGATTAGCCTCATGCATTTACTAATATATTTCTAATTCTCACACTCGATAATCAATTTTGGAAATATTAATTCAAAATATTAGTAACTAATATATTATTATCTTGATTATTAGGATCAAAATAAAATGGGTTGATATGATTGCTCCTTAATAAGAATTGGCATAACATTCCCTACAATTCTTAAATAAAAAATAAAAATATGCTGGTATAAGTAAAATATGTTAATATATATATATATATATATATATATTGAAAAAATATCATGTTAATAAAATTAATGTTAACTTTTTAAATTTTTTTTTTTTTTTTTTTTCCAATTTTGGTATTTTGTTTAGGAATCAAAATTTTAAAATTTAATAAATGACAAAATTCTACTCCAATAATATTTTTTAGAGGATTGTATGAGCATAAATCTCTATCAACATCTACATCATATCAAATAATATTCTAATATTTAGATTTATAGTTTTCATCCAAATTTAAAATAATATATTTTTATTAAAAAATTATGTAAAATATTTGTCTAAAATAGAAAAATATACTTTAGAGGATTGTTATTAATTTAATATAAAATAGAAAAATATATTTTGGTATTTTGACATTATAATTAATTATTTAATGGCATTTTCTTGTATATTTTATTAATCAATTAATTTTTAAAAACAAATGTAAAATCATTGTAAACTAAAATAATTAAATATTTTAATTTCTACATTTTTTTAATAATTAAATATTTTTGTTTTGTTGTAAAATAAAATATATGTAACATATTTTTTATTTTTAAAATTCAAATTTATTGTATTATTTTTTTGAAATTATTAATTTATTTATTAGATTTAACTATACTTTTTAAAATTTACCATATTTTAATTTATAAATAGTGTTATATTTTACATTAATTAAGATTTAATACATATTATATATATATAATAATGAATAAAAATAAAGCAAGTTGACTTTTATACATGAATCTCACTTAAAAACAAAAATAAATAAATAAATAAATAAAAAGGAAAAAAAAACATATTGATATTTATTTATAAAGTTCTTTATAGTAAGATTTTATCAAAGTTTTATAGTTGAGAATTTATAGTTAATTTTTTAAGATTTATGATCTATAATTTTAAATCTTAAATTTTTGAGTTTTATGTATTATTATTTTTTAAAAGAAGAAATTTTCTATTGATTATATATATATATATATATATATATATATATTAAAACAACTTTTTATATAATGTTATAAATGTAGCAACTAAAGTAGTAACTATTCTTAGTATAATACTGATAATTTTACATGTAATTATATTTTATTGATGTATTTGTATAATTTCACGTATGATTAAAACTCTTTATAAATATGATATTTTTATAGTTTATAGATATTAGATGCATTTTGTTTTAATTTATTTTCTTTCTAAATTAGTTAATATTAGTAAAAATAATGATTTTATTAATATGGAATATTAGATATTTTAGTCCCTATTTTATTTTAGTTTGGAAAAATTAGTTTATATTTTTTTCTTTAACTTTTTTAGTCCCCAAATTAAAAATAATTGGATAAATAAGTCCTTCTAACCATATTTTTACCTATTTTCGATGTTAAAAGTCACATAATTTGTATGTATACATTTTTGAATGAGTAAAAATACTCTTATTTAATAGCACACTTGTAAATTGCATAAATTTTGGCATAAAAAATAGGTAAAAATATGTCTAAAAAGACTTATTTATCTAACTAATTTTAATTTGGGGACTAAAAAAGTTTTAAAAAAAAAAATGTAGGGACTAATTCTTCCAAAAGAAAATAATATGAGGACTAAAATATCTAATTTTCCTATTAATATTCAAAATATTTTTTATATTGTAAAGATATTTAGTAAGTTTTATTTATCAAAATATCAATGATTTTAAAAATATATGCTCCTTTTAAATAGCAATAATAAACATGAATTTTGTTTAATCATATTTTATTAAAAAAATAATTTGTAAAATAGTATAAAATATAACATATTGGGTCTAATTGGATAAAAGAAAAACTGTATATATTTTATAAATATATATATATACACCACATACAAATTTAAAACAATAATAATTGAATAAATAAATGATTTATATTGTGTATAACATTTAAATAAGGACACACAAAGAAGTAATCATTAAAAATTATTTGAAAAGTTTGTCAAAATCAAAAACTATTCTAAATAGGATGATTTGAAAGATGAGATGTGAGATTTCAAATACATAATATAGATATATATAGATATTAAAAAAAAATTAAGTTAAATAGTTTCGAGTTTAAGAAATATATTTATCTAATATGCAAGTCATATTTTTTAAACTCGAAATAAAATAATGTTGTAATTTTAAACTTATGTTCATTAGAGTTATTATATTGGTTAAGAGAATAAAATATTAATAATACAATTATAATTACCAAATATAATTTATCGTAGCAAGTAAAAAAATATTTAAGGAAGGTATTAAGTTGCATACATAACTTAGGAAGCAAGATTCTTCATATGTTTATATTTTAAACAATTATGAAGATTTATAAAAAATAATTATCTATGATATTTATTACATTTTGTCCTTATTATTGGTAAAATTTTGGAGCTTTTTAAGTATAATTAATCTTTTTTTTCGAAATGATAAAAAATAAAGGGATGGTTGGTGGTAACTTGGTCTGCAAATTCGGCACAAGACCATCCCTGGTGAGAATTGAACTCAAGTCCTTCACTTGACAAGCTAAATGGAGGCACCTAAATAAGAAGAATCACACCACTAAACTACCACCTTGTTCTCAATATTCATATAATTTAAATTATGTTAATATTATTAATTATTCAATAAAATTATTAATTTTAAGTACGTAGAAAAATTTATATGCATTATTTTTTAGAAAATAAAAAAAAAATTAGAAATTTAAGTCCCTAAATTATTTTTATTTAAAAACTTTCTATTACTTTTTATTTTTTTACAATCAAATTTTTATATTTTTATTACTTGAACTATTGAACCTGTATATTTTATTTTTAATTTCAATTAGTTTTATTTACACAAATTAATATATAATATTCTAAAAAAAAATAATATAACTACACAACTTTTTCTACTATATTTATATATATATATACATACATGTACTTGATGTTTTTAGTGATGGTGATCTTGTTTCACGGGAAGCATAAGTAATCGGTCAATACAATTTATAATCATGTCAAATGTCTAATTGAACTGTGTCACGTGAAGTTCAAAATAATGGAAAATTGCATCCCTACACCGCATCATCCCACACTGCCCAACTTTGAGATGTCTCCTTAAAAAATTAATACAAGACATGCCAAATTGACAGCATATGCAACTAAGTTCTTATGCCTAAGAACTTTTCCCGAGAATATTAAGTCACGAAGGTGTTGCGCAGCAGAAATGACAAGTTCTTTCGGCAATCTTTCCCGAGCCTGATCCCTTGTAATATATGGCATGCCTGGATGATATATTTTAGCATACAAAAAAGCGAGGAGTTCCTTTCCCTGAAATGATTACCGGCGGTAGCGATAGCGTTTGAAATTGAAGTACAAATGAAGGATTCCACGTTCAAATGTGCATTTGAACCCTTTCTTATGTGAGTACTCCCACTCTTTGTTGACAATCCTGAATGCCTGTTTAACACAAAATTGAATCAGCACTTTAGAATTTTCAACAAGGAGAGACACCAAAGTACAGAGAGTTATTGCTTCAGAAGGATAACATACAATGTCCTCATAAGGTGGACCAGCATGGAACCGTATAATGCAAGTCTCTGCACTATCACCGTCCTTCTCAATACTATAAGTTGGAGCTTTTGATTTGTCGACAAGATCAGGGTAGAAAATATTGAATTTGTAGCCTTGCACAATTTTTGGTGGCGGGTTGTCATGGTCATAATGAGTTTGATTGTATTTGTTCCACTCATAACCAGTATGGACTCGATTGAAATACTTGGGCTTTCTTGGACGGTATTTATCATGCCACCAGTATACCTGCATCCATGTCAATATCTATATAAACATCGAACCAAATTTGTAGAATTGCATATTTTCAAATGAGAAGATGAAATCAATGCCAAAAAGCAAAAAGAAACTGCTAAATAGGACACCTGTGAATCAAGATTTATTTCATCATTTGAGCCAAATATAGCATCACCTTCCTCCATAGCTCCCATTACTTTCAAGGCCTTCTTCTCAAAGTTATCTTCAGAAGGAGCTGGTCTTGAAGCAACCTCTTGGAGACGCCGTTCTTCCAAGACAGCAAGACGCTTTCTCTCCTGCGTCACATGTCAACATATAGTTTATATTCACCGATATTTATTCAAGGAATAATAAAGCTCCCTACTCATCAGGCTAATCTACATAATCAACAAAAATGCTGTTCAAAGTTACCAGTATAGCCTTGTCTTCTTCAGGGTCAATAGCTTCTTCATTTTCATCACCATTAAACAACTCTGGTGAATATGATCCAGCATATTCATCAGCCTCTTCAGAGTCTTCTTGCAATATAGGTTCTGAGGTGAAAACTTGTGCATCTACAAAAACTTGTGCATCTACAGAGACAAAGACGTCAATGCACTGTACCATGTGCAACACTATTTTTTTTTAAAAAAAAGGCAGGAAACATCCAGGCATAATATTTCCATACCTTCCCTATCATGATCAGCATCTTCCTTGTCAGGGTTTGGACTCAGTTCTTTCAAGGCCCCTTCAACTTCCAGTGGCTTTTCAAGGTGCTGTAAATGTTTGCGCAGCATTTTGGCATGGATTTCCTTGAGACAGGCCTGCAATTACACATTGGTTAGCAGATGTTGACCATGGTTGAAATTACGCTGTATTTCAAACATAATCTTTACCTTGGCTTTGAAGATATGGAGACGCTTAAGAAGAGCTTCCCAGTATTCCACTACCTTGGCAGTACCAGATTGCATCTGCGACTCAATCTGAGACTGTAGAGCTTCCAATTGAGCATATGTTTGTCCATGTAGAAGATCCTTAATATCAGCTTCAATACTTGAATGCATTCCCCTTTCTTCAGCAAGTAACTCTGGAGGTAGTTGTTCTCCACGCACTCTAGCCCGGTCTAGCACATCCTTTTTCCTAGCTTCGGCTAGTTCCCAATTGCAAACCACCAAGAGTGCCTGTGAATTGGATCTACTTTAGGAATTGCTTCACTTCAAGCAATACTTTCTAGCGTTCACATGCAATCTAAATCACATCACGAGGACAATGTATATCTCCCTCCAAGAAGCATAAATTTACTATCATCTCTAGGACAAATACTTGAGAATAGGACAATAAGCGTGGGTTATGAAAGGGGGTAATTGTCATAATTGAATCATTTATTTACATAATAAATAAAAATATGATCAACCATCTCACCCAGTTGCTCAAATTACCAAAATCAGTGCACAAATGTTGAAAAGACACATCTGACAAGATGCCTGAAGAAGGAATATCCTTGAAAGAAGAATGCAAATGGAAACTAAATTAAGAAGATTCCAATTTCTTCCTGAAATTGATTATAGAGTAATACTGCATAGCTCACCATATGTTAAAAGCACATTTCATAATAATAAGTAGCCTACCGTTATCATCTACTATATGCCAAAAAGTTCATGAGAAATAAACCATGAATATCTTGATGCTTTCACTACTGGACAGCTCAAAATGATTAATAAGAGTGTTCTCAGAAAAAGGGAAAGAAAGAGAGTCAATCTCCCAAAATTTTGACAGAAGAACCAAGAGAAAAGAAAAAAGTCTAGTTAATCCACCAAATAAAACCAAAAAGGAAAGAGAAAGAGACTCACCTCCCAAAATTGAATATGAGTTGGTGTCGCTCTGTCCAAGTCCAGGTGCAATTTTATGTCCTCATGAAGTTCTTCCATCTCTTTAACTGTCAAACCCTGCTTTGCACATAAAGTTATACCCAAAAGAATAATACTAACATTTATCATCAAGTAAAAGAAGAATGTATCCCAAATTTCTCATGGAAATAGAAAATTGTCACCCAAAACTAAATTATGTACTGAATTGCAACTTTACTGTTGTCAAATAATAAACCTAATAAGAAATCCACTTCAAAGTCTATCCATTAATTGTTTCATTGCTCATATAACATTAAAAATTTTCTTACAGTAAGCAAGTACCTGTTACTAACCAGTCAGTCAAATGAAAGACAAAATGCATAGAGGAAGCATCAACATAACACTTACCTTGAACACCATATATGGTTCATTTATTTCAATATCCAAGTCATCTAAAGGATCAAGGTGCTTAGTTAATATATCAATGGGCTTCATACGGCCTTCACGCAACCGAATCTCTGACCTAATCTTGCTTTGATCAAAATGGAACTGTACATAAAACGTGTTAGGAACTTGTAGAATTGAAAAAAGCCAATCTGTAACAGAAATTCTCTAAAGCAAAAGAACTTTGAAGACATCTACCTCTTCTTCTTTTTTCTCCCAATCCTGGAACTCCGCTCGAGCACGCTCCCTAGCCAACAATGCCTGGAAAGAAAGAACCATTCCACTTCAATAACCCAGATACAAAGGCATTCATAACAAAGAAAGCTAAAACAACAAAAGCATCAAAAGAATACCATTTCTTCCTCGTGTTGTGCTTTCTCGATAGCCCTTTCTTCTCTTCTCTTCTTCGCCTTTTCAATCTCTGCCTGCAATAATTTCCATCAACATACAGGAATAAACATCTTCTCAGCATCAAAAGAGTGAAAAGGGTTAAGAGCACACAGCAGAAATCATTGAACAGTCTGAATTAACTTCAGGTTTGAAAAGATGAAAAGGTACACATTTTGGGCTGGATAAGTAGAAAATTACAGTACCAAAATCAGAACAGAGATGACAAGTAAATATCATATCACCATATTTGCAGCTTCTATTTTCCTTTTTTGGACAAGTGAATTCCACAATCATCAGAAATTAATGATTGAACCCAACCCAAGCACAAAGAATACCTCATACGTTACTAAATCTTGAAAAGATTTTGGGGGGGGGGGGGGGGGGGCA
>JAXGGT010000015.1:0-38535 GCA_035583425.1 Marsdenia floribunda | reverse complement strand
TGATGAAATTTGGCCGGAAAATTCAAAATTTTCGCCGGAAGGACTTAATTGGCAAGTCGTAAAAAGTTATGGGACTTAGTAGGTCAAAAAAATAGATTGTGAACCTATGTTAATTATTGAAAATAAATAAGGGACTAAAACGGCCAATTTTCCTTAGCTAAATTGCTTCCCTTCTTTCTTGCAATGATTGTTGCTCTCTGAATTACAAGAAACATCATTCAATCCTTTCTTTTTCTTTCCTGTCTCATACAATTTCTTATTAATTTGATTTTTTTACTCTTTATATTCTAAGGATAATGACATATATAATGTACCATTTATTTACCTCTCTCTCCATCTCTATCTTCATTTAAAAAAAAAAAAAATAAACCGTCCTTTTCAACTTTTTTTTTTCGTTGCCTATTATCTATTTATTATTATTCATTTTATTTCTTCCTCTTTTTCGTTTTTGGTCATTTTTAATTCAAAGAAATTTCATTTAAATTTCAACAAAGGTACACAATTAATAAATATTTAATTTTTGATATTTCTTTTTAATAAAAACTTTTAATATTTCATATTTCTAATTTCTTTCTAAAAGATGGAGTTTTTAATTTACTTAATCAATTAATACACTCTTAATAATCTTATATAAACAAAATTTATGTATCAATATATTAATTTTTTTCTTTACATGTATAAAATTATTATATACTTTTATAAAATACATATTAATTTTATACATAATATTATAGTAAATTTTATTTTTAACTTTATTTTTTTAAAAAAATTATAGTATTTGTTTAAAGTTTTAATACAACTATATATACTATAAATTAATTATTTATAAAATAAATTTTACAAAAGAAAATGATGAAATAAATTGAATTCGTAAAAATATTAAGATAAAAAATAATTAAAATTACTATAATTTTTTATTTTTTTAAAAAAAAAATTGTAATATATACATTTTGCATTTGGGGTGAAATGTGTATCTATATATATATATATATATATATATTTTTTTTTTTTTTTTTTTGTTGTAATCAATGTATCTAACTATATATATATATATAATAATTGTGAATATTTGACTTTCGAAAGTACAAATGTGTGGACTAAGCATAGTGTACATGTGTGGACTTATTGACTTATTGGCACATGCTATTGTTGACTTATCCAATATTTTGGAACTAAATAGAATTTTTTTTTTCCCCTTAAATGAATTAGTAATTAATGCGTTTACTTCTATTCATTCATGCAGTCAGAAAGCAAGGAATTAATAGCGTTTAGCTCTCTTTCCAATAGATTATAGAAATCTTTTTCAAACTAAATCACCAACCTCGCTTAAGAGTCTACGACGACAATATATATGAATTACAATAATGGGACGCTTCGCAAGAGTCTTGTGTAAGAATTCTTCGTCAGTTTACTGATAAAAAAAAAAGCACTCCTAATTACTGCCATTTCTTTTTGTTAGCTCAAAACAAAAACATGAAATCAGTGGCTTCAAATTGGTGTGTGTTTTTTGTTCTGCTGACGGTGAGTTTATTAACTCCTCGTGATGATCAGCAGCTTGTTTCAGCTCAAGCAACTCATTTCGGGAACGAGACTGACCGCCAGGCCCTGCTGGAATTCAAGAGCTGCATAACTGATGATCCCAAAGGAGTTCTCGATTTATGGAATGATTCGCGGCACCATTGTCTATGGCAAGGAGTTACATGCGGATCCCAACACGGAAGAGTCATATCCTTAGCTCTGGCAGGTAACAACTTGCTTGGTACCCTCACTCCTCATATTGGAAATCTTAGTTTTATGAAGTTTATGGGTCTTGGGGCTAATAGATTCTCTGGTGAGATTCCTCAGCAGATTGGTCGTTTGTTAAGATTAAGAGCGCTTAATATCTCCATGAACTCATGGACTGGAGAAATTCCAGCTAACTTGACCAAGTGTGTGGAGCTTAGGAACTTAAGTATTACTGGTTCTAGCGGAATTACAGGGGAAATCCTATCTGAACTTGGCTCTTTGAGTAAGCTTGTTATTCTTCTGCTCCGTATGAACAATTTAATTGGGAAAATTCCTCCTTCGATAGGGAACTTATCATCACTACAAATACTCAATCTTGGAGAAAACCAATTGGAGGGTGATCTTCCAAATGAAATGGGATTTCTAGTGAGATTGTCTCGTTTTTCTGTTCATGGAAATAAACTAACCGGAGAAATCCCTCATTCATTGTACAATATTTCATCTCTATTAGTATTCTCAGTAGCAAGCAATTTCTTTCGTGGCAATCCGCTAAACCATGTTGGTCTCAAATTACCAAATTTAGCAGTGTTGGCTGCTTTTTCCAATCGATTTAGTGGAAACATTCCGATTTCCTTTCTCAATGCTTCTAATCTTCAAAGAATTGATCTTTCGTACAACAATTTTGATGGAAGAGTTCCAGATAAACTGGGAAATCTTTGGAATCTCACATGGATAAATCTTGCTGGGAATCAATTTGGCCGAAGTTCCAGAGATGATTTGCTTTTCTTGTCGTCATTGACTAACTGTAGTAGTCTACAGATTCTAGGCTTCGATACAAATAATTTTGGAGGCGTATTACCTAAAAGCATTGGTAATCTCTCATCTGAGCTCCAACAACTGGTAGGTGGATTTAATAAGATTTCTGGAAATATCCCTTTAGGAATTGGACACTATAAATACTTGTACAACATTGACTTGGAAGGTAGCTTTCTTTCAGGAAGCAGACCAAGTGATTTTGGTCTGCTTCAAAACTTGCAAACCTTGAATCTTCAAGAGAACAATTTTTTGGGAAGACTTCCGTACAGTCTCTTTAACATATCCCGTTTGTATGATCTCCGGTTAGGAGGCAATAACTTTGAGGGCAACATTCCTCCAACTCTTGGGAACTGCAAAAGCTTGAGAAAACTAAACGTTTCTGCAAATAAACTCACAGGTAACTTACCCTCTGAGATTTTTAGCGGTTCCTTCTCACCGCAGGTTCTTGATTTATCGCATAACTTGTTGGCTGGTTCATTGCCACTTGAAATGGGAAAATTGACAGACGTCTATTTACTCAACATTTCATACAACAGATTCACGGGTGAAATTCCAAAAACAATTGGTGGTTGTTCAAGCCTGGAGTACCTCCAATTGCAGGGAAATTTTTTCAGTGGCACTATTCCTTCAAGTTTAGGTCTTTTGAAGGGCATGTTGCATTTGGACCTGTCACAAAACAATTTGACAGGACAAGTACCTAAAGAATTGGAAAGCCTTACTGTATTGAAATATTTAAACCTTTCTTTCAACGAGCTTCAGGGAGAGATTCCAATTGATGGAGTGTTTAGAAATGCAAGCATCTCAGTACTGGCTGAAAACCCAAAACTGTGTGGAGGCATTTCAGAATTCCATTTACCATCTTGCCCATCTATCCACAGAAAGAAGAACAGAAAGCGTTTGGTTACCATTGCAACATTGTCCACTTCTTGTTCTGTAATACTGATGTGCGTAGCTCTCTTCTTATATTACAAGAAATTTCATAGAATAAAAATGTTGTCTGCCAAGGCTCTCGAAGCAGATAAGTTCTTGAGGATTTCCTACCATGAACTCCATCGTGCAACGGTAGGATTTTCTTCTGATAACTTGATCGGATCAGGAAATTTTGGATATGTTTATAAAGGGAAGTTGGATCACCATGAAGATCGGCTTGTTGCAATTAAAGTTCTTGATCTCAAAAAGATGGGTGCTTCCAAAAGCTTCGAAGCTGAAGTTCAAGCATTTAGAAACATTCGCCACAGAAATCTTGTTTCTATATTAACCTGTTGCTCTAGTTTTGATTCCAAGGGTCATGAATTCATGGCCCTGGTCTACGAGTTCATGGAAAATGGGAGTCTTGACTCTTGGTTGCATCCTGTAACGGAGAGAAGAAATGGCTCAAGAAACATAAATCTTCTACAGAGAGTAAATATCGCAATTGATGTTGCTTCAGCATTGCATTATCTTCATAATGATTGTGGTGTTGTCAATATTGTCCATTGTGATCTGAAACCAAGTAACATTCTTCTTGATTCTAATCTTGTTGCTCATGTGGGTGATTTTGGTTTAGCAAGGCTTCTACCAGAAACCTCCACTGGATCTATGGAATCAGGAACGAGCAGTTCTCTGGCAATCAAGGGAACAATTGGCTATGCAGCTCCAGGTAATAATTAACAAAGCCACTAAAAACATAAAAGTTTTGAGTCAGTTTAAATGCATCATATATTCTTCACGTATTATTGACTGATGGCTTTGAATTGCAGAGTATGGAATGGGAAGTAAGGCTTCCATTCAGGGGGACGTTTACAGTTATGGGATATTGCTACTAGAGATGTTCACGGGAGTAAGACCAACTGACGAAAGGTTCGTGGATGGACTGGATTTGCACAAGTATGTTCAAATGAATTTATCAGAAGCACGAGTCATGAAGATTGTAGACCCTCTTCTTCTTTCAAAGGGAAGGGAGTATGTTGGGATTGAAGTGGAAAAGATCAAAGAAAGCACAAGCAATTTGTCTTCTGGAATTGCAAATATGCATAAGATTATTGCATCAATGTTGAATATTGCACTGAACTGCTCAAAAGTATTGCCAAATGAACGAATGGAGATGGATGAGGTCCTTCGAGAACTGCAGCTCATTAAAAATAAAATCATCATTTTATGCTCTTAATTAATTAATAAGTAAACATGCATGAATGCAAATCTTCACGGAGTCAATTATTGTTGTTTTTAAATTTTGTTGTTAGTTGGCATCTTGTACTTTCTGATCCAACATGGACATTAAATATACACTGACTGAGCCATAAAAACTTGTTGATAAGTGTTTTTTTTTTTTTTTTTTTTTTTTAAATGGTAAGTTCTTGTTGATAAGTCAAATTTGAAAGATTCTCCATTATTTTTAAGAAAATATTCTGATTTTATTTTTATTTTTTTTAGGAAAAAAGGTCATTCATTCAAAGAAAGTCAATCACGATGTAAATCGTCGACAATACATGGATGTGGGAAACCACTTCAACAAATAGCCTTATCAAAATTATGACCAAGCATAGCTAATCTATGAGCAATAACATTGCCTTTCCTACCAATATGATTGATAATCTAAGAATCATGAGAAAGACAATGAACTTTAAACATGTCAAATAGACCACTAAGTTTTGAAAGATTGGACTCTAGCGAGTGGAGTTGATGCACCATACTAAGACAATCTCATTCCAAAATGAGCTTGTCCATTCGGTATCTGTAGATGAGCATGAAGCTATACAAAAGCCCAAGAAGTACCTTAACGTGTTCTTGTCACGACCCAAATCCCAAGTGTGACACACTGTGTATTGAGGTATAACTCAACACGCAAGGCTCAAAACTAAACATAATACAAAATAGTCCTTAAATTAAAAATACAATTCCAAGAAATGTAAAAAGGTCCAAGCCTCAACAATTCTAAAATTCGTAACTAGGAGAATAAAAAGAAACTAAAATTCTTAACAAACTGATTTCCTTAGAGCCTTTATTTCAAAAATCAAATCCAAATACTTATTTAACACTACCTGCAAAAGAAAACATATATAGTGGAATTAGCTATGAAACCCAATAAGTAATTTAATCCTCTCACAATTTAAGAAAATATACAAAATTTTATTCAAAAATCTAAAAACATACAGAAACATAACGGATAAAAAAGATAAATTAATATAGGCTTAAGTTCCCTAAATGTCTTTACTGGATATTCAACCTAACTTTCTCCCAGTTATGAGGGATAGAATGTCATGTCTACTTCCCGACAAACAGGTATATCTAGAATTAGTATTCTAGGCAAAAAACAAATGAGCCAACAATAATTCAATCCAAACATATATTTTATTCAAAACAGAATTTGTACAAAATAATTTTAAACCTTTCACTGAGATTTTAGTAAAAAGCTCCTTTTAAGAAAAATAAGTGAAAGTAATCAAACCACTTACCTTGGTCCCAAAAGCATCGAAATCTGAAAGTCTCTTAACTCAAATAATCTCGATCCCAAGAATTTTCTTCACCTACTTAACAATAATTCCATACTTATTACTAAGCTATAACTCATTATATCTAAACTAAATTTAACTAATCTCTATACTTACAAAATCCCTCAAAATTAGAATTAATTAGTAAAATACTTATTTTTTGATAAAATATTTAAAGTAATAATTTATAATAACATAATAATAATTATTATATAAAATATTTTCACTTTTTACTTTTGAAAAACAATAAAGTAAATAATATATATCTATGTATACATATATTTCTAAAATAAAATTTAATAAAAATAATATATATAATATAAACTGAATTTATTAAATTAATATATAAAATTTATTTATGTAGAAAATTAGAATACTAAAATAAATTCAGTACATTAAAATATTTTTTTAAACAATAAAATGTAATATTAAATTATTAAATTATTTTAATATAATAAAAACAATTTAATATAATATATATATATATATATGTGTGTATAAAACTAACAACTACTACTGTTTGCGGCAGTACTGCCGCCTTTCCTCTTCTTCTTTTTTTTTTTTTTTAATAATATATACACTACAAACTCCACAAAACATATATATATAATTAAATCATACAAGGCTGCCGCCGCCCCCTCTCTAATCCTTTTCTTTCTCTTTTTTTTTTTTTTTCTTTCTTTTTTAATCTTTTAAAATATATGTATTCATTCTTGAAACTTGATTGTATAATAAAAATAACGAAATACTAAATTTTAATTATAAAAATAGTTCATAATTAAATCACTAAAAATCAAATCTTTAATTTCTACAAAACATGGTTCTAAATAAAAATTAAACAAGTACTAACTTTGATTGTAATAAGAATCGTAGGCATTTGCGTTCGTTGGTATTATAAAAAGTTTCGCCTTTTATACTTTCTAACCCTATTTGTAAATAAGATATATGAAGGCAAATAAAAAAAATAACTAGGGTTCTCTCATATTTAAAAGAAATAAAAAAATAATGTATTACAAAATAAGTCCCTTAAGTTTTTAAATTGTTTATTAAGATCTCCAAATTTATAAATTATTAATAATTATCCTTGATTTGGTCTCAGGTATTATAGTTCTGGTGAGAAAACATCATGTAATGGACCAACACCCAAAACCACGACTACTCCTTGATGATCTTTAAGGACAAAACCAAACCCTGCTACAGAAGACGAAAAGAAGTATCGGCATTCAATTTCAGCCAACCATAAGGAGGAGGCTGCCATTTAGAAACTTCTTTGGGGGGTCTTGACAAAGCGACCAAATCAGCTTTCCTATAAAACTAATATTAATGCAAAATTTCGAAAGCTCCCTCAATTGTTCTCTTAGCATCATTCACCTTATGATTGAAAACAAAGTCATTCTGGGCTGTCTAAATTGCCCACAAACAAATGATTAAAATATATAAATTAATTTTTTTAAAAAAAATAAATTTATTTATGTATTTATATATATTGTAAGGTAAGTTATTTTTGGATTTCTCTATCGTCCTAACTTTTCTTTTTCCTTTTATATTTCTTTTTTTTTTCTTGTTCTTTTCATGTGTATTATTTCCATTTCATTGGTTCTGTTTTTTTATTGATTAAGTTTTATTTAAATTTCTTGGCATCAATAAGAACAATTATTGATGGGTAATTTTATAGGTTTTATTGAATTTTGCATAATTAATTTGTGAGTTTTGATTTGATTTGTAGAGTACTTTTTAAAGGGTATTTCTAATGTAATTTTTTGTTTTAGTTAACTTGATAAAATGATATTTTAATATTCTATTTCAATAACAATTTAAGTATAGGTGATGAATTATACATGAAAATTGGTTAAAAAGTATTATTTGTTCTTATTTATAGTAATTTTAATGTTTTTATTTATCTTAACCTTTTTACAAAGAAAAATTGGCATTTTTTTCGAGTGGATATGGATTTGCATGTATTAAATTGGTGAACTTTAGGTGTTGTGACTTTGTCCTAAAGTTGCGAAAAATTAAATATTTTTGAGCCAAGAGAATTCCAATAGTTGCATGTTGTTCGCTTAAGGTAGAGTTCTGGAAATCACACATGGTTGGGAGATCTGAATGAAGCGAGAAAAATTTGAAGATAGTCATCTACAAGGTGCGAGGTGAAATCCTGCGGTAAGTTGAACTTTAAAGACAAAATGTTGAAAGCGGAATGCAATCCAAGGTGGAGATTGTTAAGGTTTTTGCCTTGTATTCCTAATTGGATTCAAAGATATGATATGTTTAGAATTCTATTCTTAATAGAATTGTTAATGATGTCATGAGATAACTATATCCGTAGTCTCATAGTGATTAGAAGTCAAAAGTTATATGATGTCATCTATTTATAAATAGATAGAGAGTATGTCTCTCAGTCATAACTTTGTACTAGTGGATCTTAATAGATAGTGTGAGTGTGGGTTGGTTAGGGATGTGCAAGTGAGAATATAGAGGAAAATCATAGAGAGTTTTCCTATATTGGTGGACATATCAAAGAGGGAAAAAACAATAAAAACTAGAGAGTTTTTGAGAGAGTTTTCTTAGTTTGGATATGTCAAAATTGCTAGGTACACATGAATTGTTGTACTTGCCTTTCATTGATAATGGAATTATTTGGATTTTTCCATGATAGGATTTTTCACATTAAATATTGTGTTATCTCTTTTTTTCACCATTTATAATCCTCAAAGTTTCTTAGTGATATTAAAGGCCCAAATCTGACTATAGGCCCAACAAGAATATAGGCCCAGAAAATAATATAAGACTCGTATAATATATTTAGGCCCAATTATATTTCTTCTTTAAAGATTATTTATAGATTTAAATTTAGAATTATTTATCTCACATCGTATTTTTATATAATTTTTGTACTGTTGCTCGTTTATTTATAATTGTACTTCTGCACAGGAAAAGGTATGATGTTTTGGACCCTTTGACTTTAACTGTTTTCGTTTTTACTTCTCTATCTTTTGCTGACTTAGGCATCGGAGGGGCCTAAAGGTCTTTCCACCCTTTTGGCCTTTGTTTTGCAGGAGAAGTGATCATAATTCAGTTAAAGAATTTTAGAAGGAATTTCCGGGATCTTTGGAAGAACCTTCAAGAGGAACCATTTATCGGCATCATAATTGGCGCCCACCGTTTTTTCTGCCTGAACCTTTCTTTTTCATCACCATGAACACAAGAAGCAAGTCGGCTCTCGCTAATCAACAACTACCTTCAGAAAAACATCCTTCTAAAGAACTTCACCAAGTTCCTCCTGAAAAACTTCCTCATTCACGTGGAAACACACTTCCTGCGATTAATTCTCCACCAAATTCTCCACCATTACCTCAGCTTCCTCCCACCACAGAACCACCACCTTCTGCAGGTCGCCCGACTTTATCTCTAAGTAAAGAAGTTTTTCGTCGTGCTGAAAAGAGGGTTAGAGAAACTTCCCCTGCTCATTCTGTTTCTAATCCTAGAAGGACTAAACATAGCATCAAAAAAGGTTCCCTTCTAGATGATCAAAAACAGTTGGAGACTTTTTCTTACGTTATGAAGCATGCTGATGACTTTTTGAGGTATATGAAGATGCAAGAAAAGCAAGTTGAGGAAGATGCTTGCATTGGAGAGAGTTGTCCTTCAGATGATGGCATACCTCCAACTTTCCAATACCAGCAAGTCCCAGTCTTTCCATCTTATTTTATGAAAGACAAGCAACCAACACAACATCAACAACCTCCTTCACATTGGCAGATTCCTCCAACAACTTCCCATCCTCATATAGACCATCCTCAAGTCCAAGAGATTTTCAACCAAGCTCAACACATAGTAAATAAATCTCAGCTGCCTAAACGTTCTTGGAATGTTATTGATACTAATCCTTTCCAAGATCATTGCTAGTTAACTTCCTTACCTGAACATTTCAAACCTCCCACAATCACAAAATACACAGGATCGTTGATCCGGAGACTCAGTTAAAGCAATATACTACTTCTATGTTGTTATATGCTAATAATGATGCTTTGTTGTGTATGTATTTTTCAACCACTTTAGCTAGTCATGCTTTAGATTGGTTTGCATCTCTTCCTCCAAGAACAATCAGTTCATTTGTTCAACTTGGAGATATGTTTCTTCAAAATTTTGCAGGTAGTAGAACTTAAAAGAAGCCTTGAACACACCTTCTTAACATCCAGCAAAAACATGGAGAGAACTTGACTGCTTATTTGAAAAGGTTTAATGATGAGCCTCTACATGTTTATAACTTGACTAAAGGTACCTACATTGAAGCATTTTTGTAATGGCTTATGACCTGGTAAATATTTAGAAAAGCTGAATATTCTCCAGCCCCAAACCATGAAGGAGCTTTTTTATAAAATTTGTAAGTGGATAAAAGGTGAAGATTTGGAGAAATCTAAAAGGGAGATTCGACAGCTTGAATGAGAGGAGTTATTGAACCCTGAGTTCAACAAGAGAAAAATAGGAGACGAAGCTTTCCAAGGTGGTAAGAGTTATCAGAGGGATTTACGTCCAAGTAATTTTGGCAATCTTCAACCGCGAGCTCCGTTCGCTAATTCTCACAGAAGAGATACATTTCAACAAAGAAGATTTTTCCAGGGAAATTTTATTCCAAGTAATCACTTCAACAAGAGAACTTTTCAAGTGGATAAACCTAAGAACATTTCTTCCCAAGTGCATTCGTCTCATTTTGCAACTTCCAATCAAGGGCATCAAAGAGATAATCAACCTTCAACCCCATTGAATACCAAGAGGTTTGTCATTCTTAGGGAAGTTAGAGATCCGACAATTTTTCCACCTCCAAGACCAATCTTGGCCCCAAAGGAGAAAAGAGACAGCAAAAAGTATTGTGAATATCATCAAGATATCGGCCATGTCACAGATGATTATTTTGCTTTGAAGAACAATATTGAGCACACTATCCAGAATGGTTTACTTCAGCAATATGTAGAGAAAAAGGAGGTTCATTTACTTCAGGAAGGGTATTCTTCTCAGGTAGATAATAAAACTCCTAGGGTGATTAATATAGTTTCAGGAGCTTTTTCTTCTTCTTCTCTCACACGAGAAGGGAAAAGAATGAGACTTATGGAATTCAATGACGATAGTCCTTTGGTGATTTCTTTAAAGATTGAAGATTGCTTGGTACGAAGAATTTTAGTTGATACAGGAAGTTCCGCCAACATCATTTATATGGACAATTTGAAAGCCATGATAGTACCTTTATCATTGGTTACAATGGTAGATTGTTGAGATGGTCTATTGAATTGTCTGGTTTTAATATTGAATATAAACCCCAAAAAATAATAAAGGCACAAGTCTTATATGATTTTGTGGTTGAATGCACAATCCCAAGAGAAGAACCTTCTCTAATGAATGATCCTAACATCGCCTCTGTATAGGGATGTTGGATTACTTATGTTGATGGTTGTTCCGCTGAACACACAAGAGGGGCTGGCTTTATTCTCAAAAGCCCATAAGGTATATGTTCAGCTTATGCTATCAAGTTTGGTTTTCACTTAACCAACAATGAATCTGAATATGAAGCTTTAATAGCTCTCCTTTGCACAACTTTAACTCTCAATGTGCAGAAGCTGATTGGTAAATCCAATTCTCAGATTCTAGTAAACCAAGTGAATGCCTCGTGCAAAGCAAAGGAAGACAACATGAGATATACCTAGAGAAGGTACATGCCCTTTCTTCAAAATTTTTATACATGAAGCTGGAACACATCCCACGTACTCAAAATTCAGAGGCTGATTCATTATCTAAAATGAAAGTAGGTACTATACCTGGTGCTATTTGGCTTGATACATTGGAAAGAAAGTCTATTGAAGAATTCATAGTTGCTTGTGTAAATACACATCCTTCTTAGATAAGTCCCATTCTTAAATACCTCAAAGACGGAATCATTCCAGATGATCCCATGGAAGCTAAGAAATTGAAAGCTGTATCTGCAAGATACACGATTCTACAAGATCAATTATATCGAAGAGCATTTTCTTGGCCGTTGCTTAAGTGTGTTCATGAAGACGAAGTTAAATACATATTGCAAGAAGTTCACGAAGGAATTTTGCATAGCACACATTGGAGCCAGAAGTTTGGCAAGAAAAATCATGCGCGCAGGCTACTTTTGGCCGAGTATGGAAGAAGATGCTTCTAATTTTGTTCGACGTTGTGAGAAATGTCAGCTACATGCCAATCTGCATCACCTACCTACAAATGAGTTGCATTTCATGGTTTCTCCAATACCATTTTATCAATAGGGCATGGATATTCTTGGTCCTTTCCCAAAGGCAGTTGGAGGTAAACAATTTCTTTTTGTGGATGTGGATTATTTACCAAGTGGGTAGAAGAAAAACCTTTGGCCACGATAACTGCCAAGAAAATTAGAGATTTCTTTTAGGAAGACATCATCACAAGGTTTGGTATTCCAAAGGTTTTCATCACTGATAAATGGAAAGCAATTTGAAGCAAAAGAATTTCAAGAGTTATGTTCTGAGCTTAATATTGATCATCGATTCACCTCAGTAGGACACCCTTAGACAAATGGTTTAGCTGAAGTAATGAACAGAATAATCCTCCAAGGTTTGAAAAAACGCTTGGACAATTATAAGGGAAGATGGATTGAAGAGTTACCTAATGTTTTATGGTCTTATAGAACAACTCCGAATGAAAGAACAGGAGAATCCCCTTTCAATTTGTGTTTTGGAGCCAAAGTCGTGATTTCGGTAGAAATCGGAGCTTCATCATTTAGAATGGATTTTTGGGATGAATCCTTAAACAATCAGAAGTTAGCTGAGAATTCGAACTTGCTAGAAAATGTTCGAACCATGGCTGCAAAAAAAGAAATGCATCACAAACTCTTACAAGCCAAATATCATGATAAGAAGGTGCATGCTAGATCTTTTGCTCGAGGTGATTTGGTGCTTAGAAAAAATGATATCAGTAGACAAGAACCTTCACGAAAATTGGACTAGACATGGGAAGGACCATACATTGTGAAGAAAGTTCATGGTAATGGAAGTTATAAGCTACAAGACATAGATGGAAGAGAATTGGCTAGGACATGGAATGTGATCAATCTACGAAGATTCTACCCCTAAGAATCTAGTCCGCTGTTTCAAATATTCCTATTATTCAAGTTACAAATAATATTGATGGATGTATTTGTGCATACTTCTCACATGTTCTTTCGTTTTTAGAAAACCATATGTCAATAAAATGATCTTGGCATTTATTCACAACTATAATTATATATATACATGATAGATATACACGCTCAAAGCACCAATATTTGTTCGTTTCTTACCAATATATATATATATTACTTAGTTTTTTCCTTTAAGTTACTTTCGTCCAAGTAGACGAAATTTAAATCCCAATCTTAAACAAATTCTTCTCCACATATATGCCACCTTTGTCCAGATACACGAATCTGCCATTCAACATATAACCAACATACTACCTTCGTCTAACTGGACGAAACCTCAATAACAATATCCCATTTCTGCACACTTGGTATATTTTTCATATATATCGAAAACAATAAATAAATATATGTATATATATACCACGGACATTAAGTAAAACCAATTTTATGAAAAGTACTTTTGTCCAACTAGACGAAACTTCATATATATAAAATGCAACTTAAGCTGAAGTCATTTCCTTGACATAGATAGTGCAACTTTAAAAATAGCATAAAATCATAACTAAAATTCATAATGACATTACAAACACAAACAAAGATACATTGTCATTAGATGCATCAGCTCCAGCATTCTCTACCGCATCTTGAGTAGCCTCCATAGTACCTGCAGTATCTAAAACACCTTCTTCTCCCCCTGCAACATCTTCTTCATAACCAGATACCTCAGGAGTTGGAAAGGTATCAAAATACTTTTCATGCTCAAATCCTTCTTCCCAAGGTAAAACATATGACTTGTCTTTCTCTAAATCCAAATATACTTGAAATTCGGCATCATATTCAGGTAGCTTATCTTTCACATACTACCTTGCCGTTGCAAACAATTCTTTAGCTGTTGCAAAATTCATTCGCATATAAAGATTCTTAAACTCTTGAGAATTCAGGAAGGCATCTATGCAAAAATCATAAATGCCTTTGTTGATATGACCCTCATCATCTTCGTATTTAGCCTTTAACTCATTGGCCGAATCCTCCCATTTCTTCCTACAAGCATGTTCATTAGCATATCCCTCCTCCCATTTCTTCCCTTTTTGTTCTTCATTCCCTAATTTTTGTTCCAATGAAGATACCTTTTCAGTCAACAAAGCTACCTTCTTCTCTGCTTCTTCATGAGCCTTTTTACTTAAAGTCAACTCATCATTTAAACCTTTCTTTATTAACATCTCTTTATCAATTTTATCCATAGCATTTCTAAATCTTCGCAGCATCTCCCGTTGGTGAAACCAACCCTAAAAAGAGAGAAAGAAAAATCATGATAATTAGTATCTTCACAATATATGAAATATATATATATATATATAAAAGATATAACTTTATGAAAAATACCTCACAACTCTTTTGTATCCATGCACTTTCAAATTCAAACCTGCTCATCTTCCTATAAGTCCCAGCTTCTCCAACAGGAACACTTTTTGTCAAATATTCTTCCCACCCTTCTAAGTTATCTACTCTTTTATTGGAGCAGATATCCCATTTAGGAATAAAAACACTATCTTCCTCCGTCTTACCAGCCGAACCCTCCTTCTCAATACTTTTCCCTTTTTCAGTATTTTGATTCCTTGGAGTCCCTTTCGATTCTATTTGAGACATTTCTTCTTTCCTCAATTCCTCCAATCGCCGAATGCTTTTTCTATACCCTGGCTTCTTAAGCTCCATCCTTTTTATTGTAGGACCTGAGCTACTTGATGCCATAGTTTTTCCACTTGAGCTTTTAGAAACATTACCAGATGCTGACACATTAACCACTTAACTTTCTTTTGGTTTTTGGAAAGCAGTTGGAACCTTCGTCTCCTCTGTTTTTTGCTTTTTGACGCTACCTTCACGACTTTGCCCTGACACATAATAAAATATGCCGTCAAAAGAATAACTTCCTTTCGGGGGTGGAGAAGTTAACACCTTACATGCATAGTGACAATACTCACTACCTTCTCTTCGTTTATGAGCTTTCTTTAGTGCAGCTGTAATCATATTTACCCCAGAAGCTCCTGCATATACACAAACATTAGAAGAATAATCTTTAAACGTTTCTAAAATACAAACATAAAAACTCAGAATATAACATGTTCACCACATTGGGCTTACTTAAAAGCTTAAAGTTAGTGTTCCTCTGCCTTGATAACCCACCAGCATCTAGCAAACCTATTGGCCAATCCATACGCACACTTAACCAAAATTCCATTGTGTTCAACATAGATATGGCTCTCATACATTCTCCAGTACCTTCATACCTTTTGAAAAGGTTATTCAACTTATTTCTAACATTCCAAGTATAAATTAACTTTTCATTTGAAAAACTCTGATTTTTAATGAAAACAAACTGTTTCTTCCAACCATGAATACTAGTTGGTTGATATATAAGTTGTACTAATTTAGATCGGCGAGTAAAATAAAAGAAACACCGCCCTTCTTTCGTCCCAAATTTCTGAGAAATATAAAAATAATGATGAAAAACATCCAAAGACACACTTACTCCATGCATTTTACACAAAAGTATAAAACCAATCACAACCCTTATTCCATTCGGCATGATTTGTCCAAGTTGAAGTCTCCAAAATCTCAAAATGTCTATAAACAGTGTATGCAATGGAAACCTTAGTCCAGCCCGCATTTGTGCTAAATACACTACTAAACAACCTTTGGGCACCTCATGTGCAAGTGTTTTTGATCCAGGAAATACTATCTCATATTCATCTCCTATTTCAAATTTTTTTCTCAAAGACATTTCTTCTTTTTCATCCATTGTTGAATGTGTTCTTAAATATGTTGGCACTCCCATAGCTTTTTTTTTCTCTTCCGATAATTCATTATCCGGCATGCTAGCTGTATATTTAACTGAAGGTTCGACATATAAATCTCCACATCTAAATCTTCATCCCTAACAAAAGGTAGTTCAATTTCTAAGCCCCTGCATCTATATACACTACTCAACTTCTTCCCAGATTTGGATCTTTTATAGCCCATGTGAAGAACCCTTATTTTTCCAAATTTAAATATTTCTTTTTCATTTTTAGGGAAATGTCTAGCTTTGTCTGTAAAATACCCATCCACATCCCCAGTTTCAGAAACAGTCATTGTTTCTTTGGATGTATCTTCATAATCTTCATCTACACTTCTCTCTTCATCAACCTCCATTTGTTCAGATTCGGTCTTCTCTTCATAACTTTCTACACCTACATTATCTTCAATATGCTCTGCTTTGCCTCTTACCTTAAAATCCACAAGTTTATTTACTATTTTGTCTAACATTTTAGCATCCGTCTCACTAGACGAATCTTCACTATCATCTAAATTAATCGTTCCCCTTAACCTCCTTACGTCTTCAGGGTCAGTACTACTAAAACTCAAAATGAGTTCACTACAAACTGACAATGAGATGAAGAGATTATACAATACCTCCAAAACATTTGGAAGCCATGATCAAAATTCGGAAGCTAAGAACTCTGAGAGGGACAAAACAAAGGAATAAAGAAGAAGTAATTACCCGCAACAACAACAACAGATGATATCAATTCCCAACTCAATAACAACAAAAATGAAGAAAAATTATAGTACCAAAGATCAAATCGTTATATTTTCCTCAATTTCTTCTTTCCTTCTTTCTATTCCTATGAGTTTCAAGATAAACACAAAAGCAACACAATTCCTAAGTCAGAGGAAATATTTTCTCTTTTTTTAAAAAAAAAAATTTGGTAGAAGAAATAACAAAGGATACTAGTAAGAAACTGAAAAGTACAAAAGAGTTTCATAACTTCAGTTCATTTATGTCACCAAATCTCGAGGCAAATTTGATACACAACGTTAACGTATAAAAATTACACTTGTCGATTATATCAAATTTCACCCTTTCGTCTTCTCTCTTCTTTGTACCTGTTTTAATTTTACATTTCAATCTCTATTTTGCATAATATTATTACAGTTTATTATCTCATTTTATTATCACATAATCTTTGATTTTAGCTTCAAAAGTATAGTTATTTTCCATGGACATTTATGATATTAAAGGCCCATATATGAGTTATAGGCCCAAAAATAATATAGGCCCAAAAAATAATATAAGACTCGTTTAATATATTTAGGCCCAATTATATTTCTTCTTTAAAGATTATTTACAGATTTAAATTTAAAATTATTTATCCCACATCGTTTTTATATAATTTTTGTACTGTTGCTCATTTATTTATAATTGTACTTCTGCAGAGGAAAATGTATGATGTTCTAGACTCTTTGACTTTAACTGTTTTCATATTTACTTCTCTATCTTTTGCTGACTTAGACATCAGAGGGGCCTAAGGGTCTTTCCACCCTTTTGGCCTTTGTTTTGCAAGAGAAGTGATCATAATTCAGTTAAAGAATTCTAGAAGGAATTTCCGGGATCTTCGGAAGAACCTTCAAGAGGAGACCATTTATCGGCATCACTTAGCATTATTTGTTTGCAACCCAGCAAGTGTTTCTTTTATCCTATTTTCATAATTTAATACTTTCATTTTTGTTTGATTTCAAAAAATACCAAATGAGTTTGTGAGAAAATATGGACACTTGCGAAAAATTGTGCTTTTAAAGATTGCAAGTGAACTTTCATTACAAGTTGAGTTAATTCACAATGAAAATGGATATTCTATCCAAAAAGAATGACTGGAATTTGTAGAGTTTTATTCTATCAAAATTCATCATTTATTGGTATTTTAATACCAAGGGGATTCATAATTTAATATCCTAATGTTTGATAAAACAGCCATAAAAATCAATTATTCATCCGATAATATCAATTGTGAACATTATCAAAGAAACACAAATGGTAAGAGAGAGACTCTAGAAGTGATAGATATTGAAGAAGTGGGGAAAAAAAGTGACTATGTCTTATTTTTTCAAAAAAAAATAATCTTACATATACTTTTTGATCTTATTTATTTACAAGTTTGAATCTTATAAAGCAATACAAAGAAAATATTTGCACACAAAAAGAAAAATTACATGAAGTTGATCAAGAATCAACTTCTCTATGTGCTGAGTAGGATGAATGTCACCACTTCACAACCTGAATCACCTGCAAGACAAGTCACTAACCGGAGAGGGTCTCCGGTAATAACCCTCCGATAGTAAAGTCAGTTAGGATTCTAAGAAGATTTCAAATAGCTAGAAGTATCAAAGAAAGGATAGAGATATCAGAATCAGATCCTTACTTAGGTTAACATAATCATTATTTATGGATATGTGTGTCTCAATAAGGAGAGGACACCTATCTAGAAAGTACACCATGTACTACGCGTGGCTGACAAGGGGTGTAATTCCTCTGTATCGGTGTCAGGAGAGCATTAATTGCTTGGTACTGGATCAGACAACGACATCCAGAGTGAAATGTAGATAGTAAGGCCGACCACTAATATAAATTGTAACAGAGTAAGTCGGGCTCCAGTCTATCGCAGGGACTCAACGGTTTCCGAACTGTGACTTGCCAAGTAGACCCTTGAGGGATGCCGCCTGAACACCCTATCCGGAGTGGCACACTTATTAGCTTTCATGCATTTGTTTCTTTCAAAAGTAAAATCTTCAAGATCCTTCTTCGTATCTTTAATACAACATAGCAATGTTTCAGTGTTATCATTTCGATTGATAATTAACATGTTTAATATTTTATTTTGAGTTTTTTTTTTTTTTTTTTTTTTAAAAAAAATGTGTCATGTAAAAGTATTGTTGTTTATCAACCAAATTTAAACAACAAAAAAAGTATTGTCTTTCAATAAATAAATTTACTATTTAAAAAAATTTGTACCATTTGCACATAAATGACTTTTTTTTTTCTTTGACAAGAAATACCAAAGACTTTTCATAAAAAATAAATGTATATTTAAAAAAAAAAAAAATAAAAGAAAATAAAAACCAACAACATTGCGAGTTTATGCATCATGCCACTGGAAATGTCAAAAAATTGGTCTGGAGCAGAAGAAAGTGGAAGAGTAAGTTTGTTCTGCGTTCTTATTTCTTCCTTTTTTATTTTTTATTTTATTTTATTTTTTCAATTTTAATCGAGTACCACACAAGTGAACTACAAAGAAAGCACGATGTGTCTTCTTTTGGCATGGGGCGGAGTGGGGAGGTGCATTTGATATATGTAATGTTATTACACTAAGGGGAAGAATTATAAATGTCAATTAACTCGTATCTTGACCCTATTTTGACCGAGAAATTAATTTCTGCTTTGACAGAGTTTGGGATAGGAATGATGATTCTCCGAAAGAGAAAATTAAGATAGGCGAAGATGGTATTAATCTTCAATCCCCATCCGTCCCCACCCTGAAAATATATATATAAAATATTTAATTATATATTTATAATAAAAATAAAATAATATAACAATTACAATAATTAATTATTTAAAAATTTAAAAATAAATTATATGAATTAGTGACTCCTATTATAATTACCTGTAGAGCATGAGGATGAGAATGGAGAATATATATAAGAATCAGGAATTGAGATGGAAAAGGAATCCCTGCAAATCCCCGCCCCTTTGCCATCCCTAGGAAGAATTGCAAAACGTTTATGTCCTTTTAAGTACTGAGATATGGCGTATAACTAGTTGGCTTTGCAGCTCTCCTCTAATATTTTACTGAGATATGACCAGTTTTAAAGGATTTCACAACAAATGGACTAAGACAAAATATTTATCATCTATGCAGCTTTTACAAGATCATCTATGGAAGACTGGTAATGTCGGAAATATCCAGTGGCACGCCAGGAGTGGGCTCCAGAACCTTTGCATCTGGTAGTTCCTTGGCCAGAATGTCCTGCAACATTAAGGATACAATTTGCGCATACTTACCAAATAATTTTACTTGTATCTTTGGAACTAGACAGACATAAAGAGTGGTTTCCCATTTTCATTTTCTTTAGCAAAACTAGCCTTATAGTTGTTTGAAGTTAAAAAAAAAGTGACCCAAGACATTGAAGAAAAACTTCCAGAAAACGTAAAGCAGACTAAGCAGACCAAGGCCAATTGCATCTATATATTCGAATAGTAAAAATGAAAATCTTTTCTGGTATCACTCCATGGAAAAGTTAACATAGGGAGATAAAAAATGATACCTTGAACGATTCTATCGTTCCTTCGCTTCGGAGAATACTGGCAAGTAAACCTTTGCTGTCAAGGTCACCGTTTCTCATAGGAACGATAAACCTGTCAAGCCAATAGAAAATTGTTATGTATTGTAGGACATATCTCTATCTACAAACTGGGCTCAGGTTATTTATTTCTTCCTCTCTTCTCTCTTCTTAATTTTGCAGTTTCTGCTAATAGAATTAAGCATGTCAGAAGACACGTTTTACTGTTTTAAGGATTTTAATTTTGGAGCTCAAAACCAGAATGCAAAAGGAGAAAAAACCGAAAGGTTTGAGCCATCATTCTAGGTTCTCTACCTAGCATTAAGTAATTTTGCAAGCTGAACAGCATCCTCCTGCCCAGAGACCAATGTGAAATTCGGCAACAGCTGCTTTACAACAGGGGTAATGACAATGTCAGCCCGTTCATTTTCCAGAAAGCTCTTCTTGTACACGCAATGGGGTTCATAATACAGAGTCAACTGGCCTTGTGCAGAAGTTACCAGATAGCTGGACCATAATAAAAACGAGTAAATGGTTGAATTCGCAAGACTTGTTAAGAAGGATAAAATATAGTAGCTTTACATCAGAAAAATACCCATTCTCAGGGCGCTGCCAAGGAGGACCCAAAACTGGACCTGCAGTAGCTCGTACTTTAACTAGTGACTTGTTTTCCACTTCAATCTCTGTGCTCTCACCAGGTTCCAAGTATGTGATCTTAGAGATTTCCAGAACAGAGTGAAAGTCAGTTGTTCATGCTGCATAATTACTGAAGATACACAAACAGACTGAATCAAGATTTTGAGACTAAGTTGTGCAAAATTGCCTGAATAACAATATATTTGTACAGATACCTAATTTTCTTTTCAGAACTATGCAATACCACAAGAGGCATCTGTAGAGAACTACCAACCCTACAGTCTGTTTGAAGCATGTCAAAGAGTGTTTTCTTCTCTAAACAGTTCCTCATGATCTACGTCAATCATATTTCAGTTAGATTGCTTAGGTTAGTATAACTGTCGGAACCATTTTTGTTAGTGAAGGTTGATTCACCAAAAAACTAGTGTAATATCAGTTCTTCATCAGAAGTATGAAAAACTAATTGTTCCCTACTTGATACAGTGGTGAAAAAAAGTGCACCTTCGAATGGGAGAAAAAGCACCAAAACTCAGCTGATAATATTCTTGTACAATTCTGAATCCTACTTCCTCCTAGACTGCCAAGAAAAACATAACCAGTGCACAAGGTTATCCCACATGATACTACTGTAACCAGTGTCTATCTTTATATTCATGCAGGTGCACACATCTAAAAGCCATCTCTTAGGAAAATCAGCTGCGTAAACTGTATTTGGCAGGAGATTATGTAAATACTCGTTTTAATTGCCTGGTGATTTCAAGATGTCTCTAGGAGGTTCTAACACTCCCTGAGTGAATTTTTTTATGATAAAGATGAGAATAGAATGAACCAGTGAAAATACATCAGTTATTCCGTTAGTAAAGTTTCTATGACTGGATGAAGACACCAGATGCATCAAAAAGCCAGTCTCTCTGAACTATCTCCACTATTACTGAGCAGGCTTTAGTTCCTTCGCCTTAGAGAGAGAGAGTCCTCTTTTAACTCTCAGGAAACAATTTCAAATGAAATACGTCCTTAGCTAATAAAGATCTTCTTACAATGCAGAGAGATTCTGAAATTAGTAATTAATCCACGATGAATGCTCCCATGGTAATCTTCTAACTTTTGCAGCGTGATTGGTCAAACTAATTTGCATACTATAGTAAAAGAAAGAGAAAATGAAAGAATGAGATTGCCAAGAAATGTTCCATAAAGGAATATTGCTCAAAAAGAAATAACAGTCTAGCTTTTCATGGAATTTTAGGATTCCATGTCTAACTGTAAATCCTTTATATTGTAAGAGTATCAGAGCATGGTTTCACAAGAATTTTGATTCAGCAAGTGCATAATAACATCGAATTTGAACATATTTGCTTACATTGCTGAAAAGGGGATCTAACAGTGGTTTAGCATTGGGAGTTGCAATAACTCTCAGCCTTGGCAACCTCTGCGAGACGGGCTTTAAGGTCTTTAAGTGACAGTGATCATCAATACTTTGTGTAATTAGTAAGCAGTCAATCTCAGGAAGATCATCTAGCTGCATTTTAAGACAACATAATTAGAAAAAACTTCCTCAGTGCAGAGTATAAATAATAGGCAGAGAAAGGTAAGAACAAGTTTACCTTGACATTCTTCAAAAATTTCTTAGCACCATCAAAAAGTAAAGGAATTCCAAAATCCAAGTTTCCTACCAAGATTGGATCGACCAAAAATTTCACCCCACTAACTTCCCATAGCCAACTATTTGCCTAATTAGACCAAAAAAATCAACAATATAATTAATCAACACATCCACTAGTGAAGAAAGAGCAAAAATCCCACAACTATCAAATAAAAAAAAAGAGCAAAAATCCCACATCAGGAAATCAAAACCCACCTCCAAATAAGTCAGCCTGAAGACATCAATTCCACTGTACCCTAATTCGACAGCAGTACTGTCAGAGACAACAGCAGAAACACCTCTACTCAACCTGCAACCCCAATCTCGCAATCAGGAAAAATTCTTAAAATACCCAGAGTGACCAAGAACGAAAATAAAATGCATCTTCAATTTACCTATGGTTCAAAAGCTTCACTGAGTTGGGATAAATACAAAGTGGGTTTTGTTTGAATGAACTGAAATGGGTAAATGGACATGGACATACGTTTTCTCTTGTTTTAGGCCTCAGAGTGAAGCACGAAGTAAAGCCGCATTGAGTAGCCATTGATGTTTAATCAAGAATCATGAATGCCTGACTATCGAGAAATTACTTGATTTTTGCTGCTGATAATGCTACTTGTCTTCCGTTCAGTCGTGGATTCGTGAAGTCCAATGATGATGTCTGAATCTTCTCGTTCCCAGAACGCCATCCTGTGTGTTTTTTGTAGCCACCCAATTCTTTGACGTTTAACAATCAGCAACTGACATGCAAAAAGAGGTTGACCGTATTTCCTTAACCATTTTGACGGTTCCATTGTTGCCATTTGTCAAATCCTGACCGAAGCTGGATCTCACTAGGCTTGTTTCCATCCTTTCTTTTTTTGTTAACAGATAGGTATTTTATTAATAGTGAACTTACTCTAGCCTTTTTCTAAAAAAATTTTCAATATTTTTCTAATTTATCACTTTTTAAAAGGATTATTTATCGTTTTAATCTTTAAATTATTTTTAATTAATTAATTTTATATTTTTTAAAAAAAATTTTTCTCTAGTTCCAACATATTAATTTTATTATTGGTTGCAATAGGTAAATATAGAAATAAAAAATTATTACGTAATCTCGGAAAACATAAACATATCATTTCGTCTACAAAGTAATTTTAAAATTATGTGTTGCAAGTTTATCAAGTTTAATCAATCAAGCGGTAAATAAAAAGAAATGGTTTGGAGTCAGGTTGGGTAGGTCAATTCCTCAATTATCTCATTTATTTTTTGCGAATGATTGTTTGCTCTTTTTGGAAGATAGAGATAGAAGTGATTGGATGTTACTCAATATTCTGGCAAAATACGAACAAGCTTCGGGACAAAAGATCAATCCTCAAAAATCATTGATTTATTTCTCAAAATCGATGACTGAGGCATGAAAGAAAGATTCGCAAAAAAGAGCTGAATATCTATGGATGTATGGGACAAGGTAAATATCTAGGTTTACCTTTCTTGGCTGGGCACTCAAAGAAAGAAATATTTGCATACCTATCTCAAAGAGTATGGAAAAAAAACACGTGGATGGAAAGAAAAGTTGCTTTCACAAGGAGGTAAGGAGGTTTTAATCAAAGCAATGTTGCAAGCAATTCCTAATTATGCCATGTCCATATATTGTTTGCCTAAAGGATTATGCCATGACATGTGTGTTATTATGAGGAGTTTTTGGTGGGAAACAAGTGAAGAGAGTAGTGGAATACCATGGGTTTCTTGGGACTAGTTGTGTAGATCAAAAGCAGATGGAGGAATGGGTTTTAGGGATATGGAGTTGCTCAACCAAGCATTATTAGCCAAACAAGGTTGGTGTATTCTTCAAAGACCACACTCTTTGGTAGCCCAAATTTTAAACTACAGATATTTCCCTCAAGGAAATTTCATGTTGGCAAAGCTTGGTTCTCAACACTCTTATTTATGGAAGTCATTCCTACATGGTAGAGATCTACTAAAGATGGGACTTTGGTGGAGAATAGGGAACGAAAAAATTGTAAAAGCTTTTTGTGATCCATGGCTACCAATACCAACATCTTTTAAACCTATAACTTCCCCTTGCTTTTTACAGGATATAATCTATTTGTAGCTGATTTATTTCATGAGGGCCAGTGGAATGAACAACATTTACTAGTGTTTTTCAATATGAGGGACAAATTGCTTATCTCAAGCATTCCTCTCAATCCGGAAGATGGTCATGACAAGCAGATTTGGCATTTCAATCCAACAGGCTGCTTTACGGTTTCCTCAACAAACAGATTAGCCTTGCAGGAGAAGTATCTACAGAAGGGAACCAGTTCTTCTCATCAACAGTACAATTTGTGGGGGAGCATCTGGAATTTAAAGGTGCCACCAAGGGTGAAGTAATTTGTGTGGAGATTATGCAACATTGGCTTAGCTACAAGAAGCAACTTGATTAAAAGAAACATTTAGTGCTCAAAAAACTGTCCAAGATGCCCTATAGTCCAAGAAGATGACATGCATATCTTTCTAAAGTGTGATTATGCACAAGCATTCTGGAATTATTCACAACTTGCTAGGGTTTTGAGGGGAAAACAGGTTTTTACTTGGTTACATTGGCTTCATCATTGTAAAGATACTACTGAACAAAAGGAAGAGACTATGGAAAGGATGGTGATGATCTTATGGAGTTTATGGACTACTAGAAATGAAGTTATCTTCAAGGGTTCATGGCAAGAACCAAAAAAAGTAGTGGAAGAGGCTTCAATGTATGGACAACATACAGAGATTTGCAGACACCAACTAAAGGGAGAACAAATGGTCAGATTACACCTTCCGACTGGCAGCCACCAAATGCAGGATGTTACAAAATGAATGTGGATGCCTCCTTTACTAAGAAAGGAGTAGGCTATGGCTTTGTCATTAGAGGTCACAACGATAAACATATAATGTCTGGTGTTAGACCTTTACCTCGAGTAGTCTCAGTGTTTCATGTTGAGTTACTAGGGGTTTGGTTAAGCTACAGAGCAATCAAGCACCTTTTGACCACTCTACTGTTGATTTAATCGGATTGCTTATAGGTAGTATCAAATTTACTAGACTGCATTGATGAGTTTTCTGTCAGAAAAGAGAAGGACACAGGAAAGAATCTCTTTGAATATTTTCTTATTATCATTGTTCAATACATCAGCATATATATATACACGTACAAAAAATAGAAAATCTTCTAGCTATACAATTACTCTTTTAATGCCTACAAATCAGGATGATCCTATAATTCAGGAATTACAACAAAATAGGAAACTACCCATTCCTAGAATTAAGAACGATACAGCTCATGCCAACATTCCCCCTCAAGTTGGTGCATAGATATCTCTAATGCCCAACTTGTCTAATGAGCTGTAGAAATTCTTACTCGAAATAGCCTTTGTAAGCATATCTGCTAATTGATCCTCTGACCTGACAAAAGGAAACTGAATAGTTTTCTCTTCAAGATTCTGTTTGATAAAGTGTCTATCAACCTCAATGTGCTTGGTTCGATCATGCTGAACAGGATTATGAGATATCTCAATAGCTGCCTTATTGTTACAATACAAATCTATTTTTGAATCAGGAGCAAAGCCAATTTCCTTTAAGTTGAGCCAAAGAAGTTCACAAAGTCCTTTGGCCATGCCCTTAAATTCTGCTTCAGCACTAGACAATGCCACCACTTTCTGCTTTTTGCTCCTCCATGTAACTAAATTTCCACCAACAAATGTGAAGTATCCAGTGGTAGATTTTCTATCAACTACATTTCCTGCACAGTCAGTATCAGTATATCCTTCAACTTTCAGATGATTATTTTCCGAGAACATAAGTCCTCTCCCTGGGGTAGATTTCAAGTAGTGAAGTATGTGAATCACTGCATCCATATGATCCTCACTTGGATTATGCATAAATTGACTCACTATGCCAATAGCAAAAGTAATATATGGGCGAGTGTGTGATAAATAGATCAATTTTCCAACTAGTCGCTGATACCTTTCTTTATTAGTTGGCACTTGATCTGGATGTTCTCCAAGTTTGTGATTCTGTATGGTTGGAGTATTTTCTAGTTTACAATCAATCATCCCCACCTCAAATAATAGATCTAATACGTACTTCTTCTGTGAAAGAAATATACCTTGTCTCGATCTTGCAACCTCTATTCCCAAGAAGTATTTCAATCCTCCAAGAGTCTTCATTTCAAATTCCTTGCTCAGCTGCTCTTGGAGCTTTGATATCTCATCTGAGTCATCGCCTATGATAATTATATCATCTACATAGATTATTAAAGTAGTAACCTTTCCCCGTTGGTGTTTTAGGAAGAGAGTAGTAGCATTACTCTGTTGATAACTGTACTTTTGCATAGCCATACTGAAGTGTCCAAACCATGCACAAGGTGATTGTCTTAGTCCATACAGAGCTCGTTGCAACCTGCATACAACTTCGGTTCTAGACAATACATAAGACCCAGGTGGAATATCCATAAATACCTCTTTTTCAAGATCTCCATGAAGAAAGGCATTTTTTTACATCAAACTGATGTAATGGCCAATCTAAATTTTCTGCTAACGATAATAGAACTCTTACCGTATTTAATTTGGCCACTAGTGAGAAAGTTTCCTGATGGTCTATGCCATATGTCTGAGAGTACCCCTTGGCTACAAGTCTCGCTTCATATCTCTCAATGGACCCATCTGCCTTATGTTCGATGGACCCACTTGCATCCCACTGTTTTCTTCCCTTTTGGTAGTGGAACAAGGTCCCATGTTTTTTTTTTCTGTAGTTTTCTTCTTGGATTGCTTAGGACCATCTTTGATATGTTAACACCTCGTGCACTCCGCAAGGGAAATGATGAGCAGAAAGGTGATGAGCAAAGGCTTTAAGTGGTTTAGATAACCTCTTGGTAGAGACCTGATTAGCAATCGGGTACTTCGATCCTCTTCCAACAATATCTGGTGAGTATCGAGAAGGGTGTTTTCCCTATTGTTCCTAAAAGGTAAGTGATGACCAACAGGAGTATTTATAGTAGGGCTAGAAGGAGTAATTGGAGAATTTACCTCAAGAGTGTCAGAAATATTCTCTAGACTATCATTGTCTGGTTGTACTAAGGGAAGAGGGGAGCTTTTACCACTGTCACCGAGTTCAGCCAAATCATCACGATCAACATTGCCGTTATTATCCATTGAGTTTGGAGATTCAGCTAGTACCTCATTCTTATTATCCAACAGTGAAGAAGTTGGAGGAACTGTGATTTTGCCATCTTCAATTTCTGGACTTGCTGGATCCGAGCACTCCCACCACTTCTGTTAATCAGTCTGTTTCGCCCCTTAAAGAAGAGACGTGGATGTTGGAGAGGGAAAAAAACTTTCAGACTCCAAGAAAATAACATCCATAGTGATGTAGGTTCGTTTGGTTGAAGGATTATAGCAACGATATCCTTTCTTCTATGTGACTTATCCAAGAAAACACAACAATCAGCGCATGGATCAAGCTTGGTTCGTTGATTTTTATGCAAGTGAACGTAAGCAACACAACCAAACACTCATGGTGGTACAAGTAATATAGATGGTAGAGTAACATGTTTTGACAAAGTCCGTAATGGTGTTTGAAAATCTAAGACTTTTGATGGCATCTTGTTCAACAAGTGGACTCCTGTAGCAACAGTACTATCCCAAAAATGACTTGGCATATTTGCTTCAAATAATAGAGCATGAGCAATTTCCAAAATATGCCTATTTTTTCATTCGGCCACACCGTTTTGTTGAGGCGTTTGAGGAGAAGAAGTTTCATGAAGAAGTCCAGTTTGCTCAAAGTAGGTATGAAATTCTTGATTGATGTATTCCCCTCCATTATCTGATCAAAGGACACGAATCTTGGCAGAAAATTATTGCTGAAGCATAGTGTAAAATTATCAGAACACCCCTAACACCTCATCTTTACATTTTAGTAAGTATAGCCAGGTCATTCTAGTGTAGTCATCAACAAAAATCACAAACCATCGAATGCCAAAAGCAATTATAGATGGAGACGGTCCCCAAACATCGGAATGAATTAAGACAAAAGGAATACCAACTTCATTCAAACTGATAGGGAATGGAACACGATGACTTTTGGATGAAATGCAAGTACTACATTTAAAATTTGAAATGTCTAAATTCACAAATAATCTAAGAAATAAATGCTTCATATAATCAAATGATGGATGCCCTAAATGTCGATGCTATAACCAAATTTGTTTCTCCTTGGCGCTGACTTGGGGTTGCACATTATTTATTCTGCCGGAAGTAAAATCATCAATGTAATACAATCCCCTCCTCTTAGTACCACGCCTAGTGATCTCCTTCGTGAGAATATCCTAGAAAAGACAGAAATTTGGATACATTAGGGAAATGCAGTTTAATTCCTTAGTTGCTTGACCTACAGGCATTAATCTGTTTGAAAGAGAGGGAACTAATAAAGTATTAGTCAAGGAAAGTGAAGGAGACAAGGCTACTATTCTAGCTCCTGTAACTGGATATGTAACTCCATTAGCATTGGCCATGCTAGTTTGTCTCAGCTGTGACTTCTTGTTAAAGTCATTTGAGGAAAAAGTCATGTGGTCCGTTGCCCCTGAATCCACAATCTATCAATTATAGCTCTCTTGATTAGAGCCAAAGTATGCATTGTTGGGGATAGAAACGCACACACACAAGCAATTACAAGAAGGAAAGTAAACAATAAGAATTGAAAGAAAAACTACTTAATGAGGTTTAATGGCCTTAAATTAAAAATACATTAATTGTTATATTATCTTAAAAGTAACAAATCTTAAGGTGAAAATTTTAAGAGGTAAAAAAAAGAAAGAAAAACTACTTCATGAGGGTTTTTTTTTTTGGGGGGTAAAAACGAACCATTATATTAATTTGGAAAAGTAGTAGTATATTACAAGTTGATAGACAAAAATACATTAATCACGTGATTATAAGTTTGGGTCACATATGAGATGAAAAGTCTCAAAATTAAAATAATAATAATAATAAAGGAAGATAGGTGAATATAGTTTCAAATATTTAAGATTTTGTTATGTTTTGTCCTAAATAAATTGGATTTTATAGTTGTAGTCCTTTTAGACAAAAAATGGTCTACATAAGAATAATAAAAATCTGAAAGTCAATATACTTATACCCTTGCTTAGGCCCTTTTTGGTCCAAAAGGACTAAAATCATCAATCTGATTTATTTAGGACCTAAAAAATTAAAATAAAATAGTTAGGACCAAATATACTAAAACTTTAAATATTTAGGAATATATTCATCAATTTTTCTAAAAAAATAAAAAATAAAAACGCGGATAGAAACAAAAGAAAAACAAACAATACTTATACTATAGGCTAATGAATGGCCAGAGAACCCAAAAAGACTTTTCAAAAACAAAACAAAAGTCTATTAGCCATTTTGTGACTAAAGAATGCCCACAGTGTCACTACCTAACCTCCAAGCTCACGCCGCACCTATAGGTCGATCTTGGCAATTACCTGCTTTGATGCCAATTGTTACAATCTAGGCCTATAAATTCATACCGCCACTATTGGCCTAGAGGTACCACAGTCAACTATTTGGCACTATTCTTACTGTACCAAAAGAGATATTCTGAGTTAACAATGAGTACCTAGTTTCATACTTATATTTCCTGACATATTTATATAAACTTACAATATCGGACAGGGTTATCACACAGTCCTTAGATGATAAAACATCTAGTTATCCAATTTCCCAGAAACTTAGGGGATGATTATATTCTTCAAGAATTATGACTATGGTTGCACGAACATTCACTGCTAATGTGCCAACTACACTATTTCTTTCTCTAAAAGTATGTCGTAGGTATATGCATTGTAGTTTCTACATCCAAGATCTGCATTCAAGATGAGATGAAAATAGTAGCCATTTTTATTATGTTAACTGATTTAAGGCACATTTTCAGTCTGATTCTCGTAGAAAATGATGAAAGCCTCTTAGAACTGAGATTAAAAGTCCTTCTTTGATAGCCATAATTTTGTAAAACATATTTTTCTCCGAAGAATTCTTTCGGGCATAACCACTTATCAAAAAGACGACTCCAATTTCTATTTTACTAGCATTAGATTTTGCGGAGCCATCTATATTTTGTTTGGCATATGGAGGTTTTTGGGGAATCTAACTGATATAGATCTACTAATAAGCTGGATGGGGATGGGGTCTTATGGTGAACGAAAAGTAAGAATTCCATAGAGTGAGCCTCGACAAAAGATGAATTGAAAGTCAATTTCTGATGGGGGATTGATAGAGTTTACTTTTTCTAGATGTCCAATAATAAACTAACAACTAATAGAGAATGGGGTATCAAAGGTAGCTTGATCGTTTAAGGATAACTTTTTAGGTGAGTAATGGATGGTAAAGAGATAAGTACACAAGACCGATAAAATATGTTGATAACGTTTCCAAATTTCACTTGTAATTGAAAAGTCTGAGAGTAAATGTAAGATTGTTTATGTGCTTGGATGACATATAGGGCAAAGTGCTGAGGGGACTATTTGTCGACGTTGAAGCTATTGTAGGGTTGGAATTCGGTTTAAGTAGAAAAGCCAAAGGAAGTATTTAATTTTAGTGTATGTACGAGTTTATTTTCCATATCCAATTCAAAGACAAGTTTTCCAACATGTGCATTGTTACGGGGATGGACTGGTTTTGAAGTAATTGAAAAGTTGAGGATATGGTGAAGGAATCATTATGGGTAAGATTCTGGTTAGGTTTATCTAAAATGATCTATTATATTTGTGGAATACGAGTGCTAAGAATTTTTTCTTGTATATCTAGAGGCAGGTGGTAAGAAAGAATGCTAAAGACCCATATATTATTTTGGGAAATGTTATTGATGGTAATGGATTGATCAAGAACAATAAGGATGTCAATATAAAATTCATTTATGGGGTGTTCTGTACACTATCATACCAAAAATTTTCATTTTTGTTATCAAATAAGAAATGCTAGGTTGAATTGTTTCCAACCTAGTATAAGCCTTTCCCATAGGGGATTCCTGATGACTTAATGAAGATGAACCTGATTTGGTGTATTTAGACTAGAGAATTTGAATCCTAAAGGCTCCAAAATCTTGTAGATATCTCCAAGACAATCCCATAAATAATGAAATGTTTCTAAATTTAGCTACAAGAATATATAGGGCATTTTGATGAAGGGGTTGGGTAACAACTTTCCAACTAATAAGATTTTATTTATGATCACATATCAAAGTACTACCCCAAAGAAGTTGTCTAACTAAATGATTCATGAGTGAAATAAAAGTCATATATTTTATATCAATTTTCCTTATTTTATTTATTTTTATTCCTATTTCTGGGTCTTATTTCTTATTTCATAATTTGTAGGGTCATAATCATTTGTCTTTTCAACATTTTTGTGGAGTATGAATTAAATTAGAATGGAAGGATTCAAAATTTAACGGGACAAAAACTTCAAGATTCTCTAAGAGAAAGAATCTTAATCAAACAAGATTCCTAGGAATATCAAGATCCAAGAGATTTCAAGAACCCGAAGTCATAGTTTTCTTAATACTATATCCCCTAGTTTTATTAGAACTAATATTGTTTTGTAGTATAAGTATGTCCTATAAAACATCACATAGGCAATCTTTCACTACAGAGCAATTGTAGAGAGAGTTGGCTTTTGAGAAAAGGGTTATATCATTCGCAAAGAAAAAATGGAAAATCTTGAGAGTATTTGTTTTTACTTTAGATAGAGAAATAGGATGCCATTTTTTGTGATGGACTGCGCGCATGTGAAATAAGCAATGAAAGATAATCCATATAGAGAACAAAAATATAAGGAGAAATTATATTAGGTTTGGAAAACGAAGTAGGCTTGCCATTTATAAGAATGGAAAGAGAGGAACTTGATAGGCAAGCCATAATGAGGTTAATAAGGGTGACTAGAAAATAGAAAAAAGTAAGAACAACCTTTATAGAAGATCATTCTAATCTATTAAGAGCTTTTTCATATCTACCTTAAGTTTCATTAAATATTTTTTAGATTTAGTAGTTTTTAAAAAGTGAGAACTTCTTGAACAATAATAATATTACCAGATGCACATCTATTAGTTAGGAAAGTTGATTGCATAGGACTTATTAATTCGGGCATAATTTATTTTAATATGCTAGCTATGATCTTAGTAACCAATTAGTCCTATAACTTTAATTTTTACAATGAAGGAAAATTCTTCGATTTAGTCCCTTAACTATATATTTACATTTCCCTGAATTGGTCATATAACTTTAATTTTATCGAAACTGATCTTTTTTCTATTTTCTATTTCCCAAATTGGTCCTCCCAACCAAAATTGACCAAAATTTGATCACTTTACCGGCATATCTATTAAATTAAAAGGTATTTTGATCATTTCATATTAGAAAAAAAGAAAAAATTGAATAGATATATTAAATTTATTCACACCTCTTTCCCTTTTCTTGAAAAAAATGAGTATTTTGGCTAAAATATTATATCTATTCTATTTTTTTCTTGTTTTTGTAACATAAAATGACCAAAATACCCTTTTAATTTAATAGATATACCGGTAAAGTGATCAAATTTTGGTTGGGCGGACCAATTTGGGAAATAGAAAATAGATAAATGATCAATTTGGATAAAATTAAAGTTATAGAACCAATTTGGAGAAACGAAAATAGTTAAGGGACTAAACCGGATAATTTTCCTACAATGAATAATAGCTATATAATATAAAATGGTTTAATTTTAGCATGATATGTTTTAGGAATAAGAGTGACAAAAGTGTGATTTAATTTTGGATGAAGTATATTGTGATGAAAAGCATTAGAAACAAGTTTTATTGAGTTTTTGATTGCGTCCAAAATTTCTGAAGGAATATGGGGTGCAAACCATCCAAACCAGGGATTTATTATAAGGATGAAGATTGAATAAAGCTTCTTTAATTTCATTTATTAAAAGAGGCAAAGTAAGCAGATTTTGTTGAAAAGGAGCCAAATGTGGATGAAGCACAAGAAAGAGTTTAGTATATAAGGTAGAAAAAGAGTGATTGGTTTTATAAAGATCTTGAAAATATGAAACTATATGGTTTTGAATAATATGATAATTGAAACTCCATTAAGAAGAGTTTATCTTGTCCCAACATTTTTTTTTTTTTCCTTCTACGTACGTTTATTAAAGGTACTTCTATTCAAAAAAATAATAAGAAAAAAAAAAAAGAAAAGAAAATTGATGTATTTTAATTTGGTCTCCAAATTGAATCCAAGATAATCTATATTTTAATTTCTAAAATTCTTCCTCCTACGTACCTAAGAATAGTCATGTATTGTTTAAGAATATCAAAGTAAAGGTTGGCTATGAATTTATTGTAATTATGTTGCATATATTTCTTAAGACCTGTAAGTCTAGCTAGTAGTGATCTTCTTTTTTAGATAAAAATGTTGCCATAACATTCTTTGTTCCTTTAGTAAAGGCTCGTTGGAAACTATGTATATAGGAGAAATAATTTCTTAAAAAGGCAGTCAAGATTGACAAATAATTAAAGAAAAATCAGGGTTATGTAACCACATATAATTTTAAATTTAAATCGATTAATTTGTTTGATTGCAAATACATTTATATATGAAAGTACGTATTCAATAAATGTTTTGCATAGATGAAAGATTTTGATATGAATAAAAAGAAGAGATAGACAATCTTCATTAGCTAAGAATCTATCAAGTCTTTCTTGAATAAAAGATTGTTCTTTATGAATTCATCATTTGTTGGACATGTAAATCTTGAACCTTCAAATCCTAAATCTAAAAGATTACATTTTTGAATATTATTAGTACAATGTAAGTAATAGTCTACCTCCAGTTTTCTCTAGCTAATTAAGGGGTATTTTGTTTGATTATTAAAGTCAACAACAACTATCTAAGGAAGGGAGAATAGTTTACTAATGCTTAAAATATTATGCCACAAAATTTATTTAATTAGCTTGTTTAAAAAGGAGAGTGTAAATAGCTAAAAGAATAAACAAGGTTTGGAAACTTACCTTAACCTTAAGGTAAATTTCTTGTGGAGTTTGAATATCACTATCCCAAAGAACAACGATTCCCCTATTTGTCACTCTTTAACTTATTCGTTGTGTGCTGTGAAAAATAAGGGGTGGGGGTGATTTTAGATGCCTTATAATATTTAAGTTTCGTTTCTATGGGAATTACTATATCAAATTTATGAAAATTAATTAATCAGAATAAAGTTTCTGTAAGAATTAATTTAGTAAATTTGATACCCATCAAATTATCAAGTATCGATGATTCGTAGAAAATAGAAATATATAAGTCTTAATAAGACTTTTTTGTTTTTTTTTGGTGAATAAGTCTTCATAAGACTTGAAATAACGAGCATTAACCAAATACAGTGAATTCAAAGTCATTTTAACAAAGTATTCTATTTGTTTCATATATAACCGCCTAGCTTTTAGTTTCTTGTTGGAATGTTTGTCATTTCAGGTGGAACTTCCTTTTCTTTCCAAAACCAAACAATGTTAAACCAATGAACTCATCATGAAAATGTAAAACAAGGGAGTTATTGGTAATAGGACTACATGTTGAGGAATTTTCACATTTAGAGAACTAGACCTAATATGAGTCAAAGATCAAGACTGTAAACTAAGAGGAAGAATATTAAGGCCATCAAAAAGGATTTTACCTCTTTGTTCCACGTAGAGATAGAAGTGAACACAAGGGCTACTTTAATAAAACAGTGCCACCTCATCCTCGAAGTACTTCAACCTGGAAAGGTTCGCAAGAGATAGTCACATTGCCGTGATACCAACTTTAGTACGCATTTATGACCCTCTATACTTGCCCGTACAATTATTTATGTTGTATTTAGAGAACAACTCTAATGAAATAAAGTAGCCACTTTTTTTGTTTTTTTTCAAACAAGAAACAACTCCATATTTGGACTGCATTTAGAGAAGAAAAAAGTCTTGTCTCCTAAACTCTAAACAAGAAAAAAATAAAAGTTGAACCTACATTTATAGGGTTTTCTCACATACAATACAATCTACAATTTCACCATGACAATTACTCACTACCGGTTGTAAAGGTTTACGAGATTTTTCTCTTATTCAACATGTAAAACAATTAAACTGGTAAAAAAAATATGTATTTGAAGCCATTTTGGCCCCTTTTTTTTCTTTTTTTTTTAATAGGTAAGGCTTTTGTTTTGTTTTTTCTTATCTAACTTTTGAAAAATTGGTCATTTTAGTTCTTATGCTAATTTCTCTTGGACAAATGGATCCTTGTTTTTTATTTTTAGATAAATAAATCCCTATTTCTTTTTCGTTTGGACAAATGGATCCTTTTGGCCAATTTTTATCCAAAACACAAAAAAAGAGAGGAATTACGAGAAATTAAAAAGTAAAATGAATTAATTATCATCGCAATATTCAGAATAATAATAAATTATGTAAAAATTAACTTCTTTTTCCAAGCGAAATTGGTCAAAAGTAGAGCTATTAAACAAATCAAACGCTCGCGAATAAAGCTCGTTCAAACTCGTTTATACTTGATTAAAGCTCATTTGTTTATTAAACGAGCCAAATTCGAATATTTTACTAAGCTCGATTAATTTTCGAGCGAATTCAAACAATATTCGCTAACATAATCGAGCGTTCGTGAACAAATTAGAATATTTATATATTATATAAATTATTATTTAATAAAAATTTTATAATATTTACATTAGGGTTTTATACCTATATAAACTTTTTTTTTCTCTCTCCTTTCTTTTTTTACCTCCCTCCCTACTCTTTGAGTCTTTGTCTTCTCCCTTCTCCTAGAGAAAGAGGTAGTCAATTCCATTGATCCTTCTTTCCTTTTAAACGATCTTTGCATAGGGCCAGTGTCAGAGCGGACAAGACAATTAGCCCAAGCCCAAGATGATTGCCACTCCCTAAAAATGCCCGAAACATAGGTTCCCACCAAAATGAACCCGACGCACTTCGGCCGGTTTGAATCGGAGTAGACTCGAAGCCCAGAAAATAGCGCAGGGCAATCTGAATGGCGTCTATTCGGTGTGACTTCCCTCCAACTTGACTGAATTCCGCCCCCGACTCCTTCGTTCATTTTTTTTCTTTTAGTTTGTGGTAGCTTCAGTGCTAGCAAGATGGCATTGGTTTTTCGCTTTTTTTCTAGATCCATTAAATGGTAGTCTTTCAAGAGAGCTAGGGAACAAGACTAGACTAAATGGCAACTGCCTGAGAGGACGATGTCCAGGGGACCGCGCCTATTGGGATATCGTATCTATTTCTCTAGAAAATAATATATCTCCAGAAAACTGTTATTTTAGAAATTTCAAATTTAATAAAAATTCGATATTTTTATTATTTATATTTATATATTTGTAATTTTTTAAAACATAACTCGGGCTAACTTGAAAGTTAAATGAGTTAAATTCGAATAATTTTCGAACTATACGAACAAATAATCGAACGAACTCGAATAAAATTTTATATTCGAAACATTAAACGAGCGAACTCGAGCAGTGCTCAAAAATTAAACAAACAAAGTGTGATATCCCGTCCCACATAAGAAGTAGTGGGCTTAGGTAGTCATTGTCAACTCGGGATATCCCTTCTGGGTTGTGACAGTTGGTATCAAAGCGGGTAGCTAGCCCGGACTATGGGAACTAAATGCTACACCATATGTGCAGTGGGAGCTGGGCCTTATAGGGGATGCTGGGCCTTAAGGGGATGAATGTGATATCCCGTCCCACATCAGAAATAGTGGGCTTGTCAACTTGGGATATCCCTTTTGGTATAGTGAGGACGGTGCCAAATATTTGACCGTGGGTATCGCCAGGCCCATAGTCGTGGTACCTACGGTCAACTATTTGGCACCGTCCTCGCTGTACCAAAAGGGTTATCCCGAGTTAACAATAACTAGCTAGGCCCACACTTATATTTCATAACATATTTGCATATATTTCTGATATGGGACGGCGTATCACACATTCAATGTTCGGTTCGACTCGGCTCGATTACAACTCTAGTCAAAAGGACCCATTTGTCCAAATGAAAAAAGAATGGGAATTCAATTATTCAAAAATAAAAAATATGAACCTTTTTGTCCAAGCAAAATTAATATGAGAACTAAAATGACCAATTTTCCTCTAGTGTTTCAACAACAAAATTATTTGTTATATTTTTACCATTATATATTTTAACTTTATTTTAAAAGACAAAATAGCTAATTGATTTAATGTATTTGAAGTCATTATTGATTTTAATTAAGATTTAATTAATTTTAATTTTTTAAAAAAGCTTCTTTAAACATTAGCAATAGTCTCATGTTTTGTTAATAATAGTATAAGTATTTGGAAAATAAGTTAAACAGTTTAATATTTCTATTGAAGTAATAATTTTTTTTTTTTTTTAAAAGATTATAAGTAAAAAAGTAAAAAATACTAAACAAATAAAACCAATATAAAACATAATTAGAAGAAACAAAAGGGGAAAAAATATAAACAAAAGGCTATTAACGAATAATTAAGCTAATTATTGGTTGAAATAAATAAAAATATGAATTCAATAGTTAATAATTTATGAAAAAATATTAGCAAATAAAAATAAAAATAATTTAACAAGTAATAATAGAATGAACAATATATATATATATATATATATATGAAAAGATATAAACATGTATTATAATAAAATTAGAATAATATTTAAAAAAGAAAATCAAAATTAAGAATAATATATTTACTTGGATTCAAAATTGAGGAAGAGAATAATGCTTCATTTCTTTCTTATATTCAAAATTGAGGATGATGATAATGTCACCAAATAAAAAAAAAAAAAAAAAAAAAAAAATTTACAATTAACCTCAAAATTAATAA
>JAXGGT010000014.1:0-66561 GCA_035583425.1 Marsdenia floribunda | reverse complement strand
AATGAAAAATTAGAGAAACCAACAGGATGGAAAATGGATATCTGGAAACAATTCCATAAAATTCTTACTTCGTTGGATAGCCTTGAAACATGAAATTAGCATATTATGATTCCAGAATTTAGATCAATCAGAAGCAATGGTTCAGGAGAAAATGATATAAAAGTCACTATTGAATTATATTAATTTTACCTTTAAAAGAAAAAACATGCATTGAAGCAAAGCAGAAACAACATATGACTAGCACAAGACAACCTACCCATACCTAAGTCTCAAGCAACCCAAAATATATTTACAATTGATTAATTATATTTACAATCAACTGACTAATTTCAGATTACAACAATAATTAAATATGTACCAAATGAATTCCACCGAAGGCAGTTAAAGCATGAAGGCAACTCAGATGAGTAAGGAAACCATCATATCCACCACAAAGATCACCAGCAGTGCAAAGCTGGGCAGTCAAAGAACGAAAGATCTGCCAAACTCTTTCCTCATTGTAACATGCCTATCATTTACAAGATGCAAATAGTAGTGGATAGTTAAAACACATAGGATCATCCAAACCCTTTACAGATCAAAACAGATGCAATCCCAAAAAGAATATGACTGAGAATCTGTAAAAAAACCTATTCTTATACAATATGCAAAAAATCATGGAGGGTCAGAAAACAGAGGATCTGCAAAAACTCTTTCTTCTAGCAGTAGAGAATTTAGACATAATTCATCATTCTAAAAGGTGACAACATCAAGGTTTGAACAGTTTTAGGCCACAAATTTCAAATAGTAAACGGTAATAAATCATGCACCCAGAATTATTATAAAATATTAGTTACACAGACAATTCAAAAGGTCAGTCTTCATCTTTATGTCATCTCATACTAAGTTAACAATAAACAATTAACTAAATTAGGTGCATTTTAGTTCAGAAATTTCTTTCATTCTATTTAACTTTTTGAGATAATTCTGAAACTCAAAATTAAAAAATAAAAGACATGAGCTGATAGCTTATTTAGCATTGTGTAAAAATACTCCAATTAGTTCAAAGTCCATAAAATGTTGAAGCAGAAAAGAGCATCTATTTTCAAAGTTGATACCAGTTCCATTGGGATAACATCGAACACATCTTGTTTGATATTTTAACGAGGATTCCCTCCTCTGCTCAGGTTGAGACATATTCCTCAAATCATAGACATTTACATGTCTTCCTGCAGTTGCTACCACCAAGCGATTGCCAACAACAGAAAGAGAGTAAACACGCTCTGGTTGGGCGTATGTCCCGACCAGAGTCCGCTCCTGCCCACTTGCACCTCTAGGATCCCAGCACTTCAGTGTTTTGTCCCAACTACCTGTAATCACTTGACCTACAATTATGACAGACAAGAATAAATCACATTTGAGTATTTATGCAATAAGTCAGTACTAAAACCAATCATCTAACTTGCAGGAACAAAAAGAAAGAAAAATGTAGTGCTCCTAGTTTTAAACAATTTAAGCTGCATTAAATATATGTTAGTTCTAACAAGTGACATTATTCTTTACCATATAATCAACAATGCCTGGTTGAAAATTCTTTACTTGCAAAGATATCTTCAATCTCTGGTAAATAACTGGAAAAGATCTAAAACAACCTAAAACAAACATGTTTAAGAACAACTGCAAGCACGGAGAAACTATTCACCAGAAACATTATGATGGTAGCTAAGTAAGAAAATATCTCAGTAGAAAATCAACCATGCAATAAGTTTTTGTATCTGATTTCAAAAATAAGGAATCAAGTACATTTTTAAGTTCACTACAAGAGGAAGCAGATGTTCTCATTTAATTGAAATGAGATGATAGGAAGGAAAAAAAAAAAAAAAAAGCATAAATAGAGTAAGTACAATAACTAGAAGAACCGACCAGTGGCATATGAGTACTCAACACATCGAATGGGAGCATCATGTCTTCCCAAAATATCCTCCCTGCTGTAGTTGAACACAAGCCTGAAAAATCAACAAGACAACCTTAAGTAAGCCCAGATATTAATGCTACCTACCCAATAAGATGCAGGTAAAAGGAGAGAGCAGAGAGAAGCTTCTATGGAACAGTCCATAATTATTAACTTCCAATGTCAAGAATCAATTGAATAGGACTCAATCCCACAATATTAACCTAGCCTATAAGAACAGCTTATACAACAAAACTTGATTCTGATCATCTAAGATCAACTGTACTTAAAATAGAGAGAGCAGTTATCTCTGTGCATTGTGTGTGAGAAATGTTTATGCATAGTGGTATTTTATGCAAGCATATCTACTATAGCAGGTGCAGAAAAAATGAAAGTCATACTTATAGAGGTATTATGCTACCTTAAACATGATTAGCCACAAATATGATAGGTGGACCAAAGATTGATCAATTCCATAACCAAGTTTATGATGCCTCTAAAGAGCATAAATCCAAATACAGTTGAGATTTCCTAAATCTTATATGTGCATGCTTTATGCTACCTGAATTATGATGAGCTTAAATTGTTAAGCAGGCTAAGTACTCATTTATTCCACAATCAAATATGTTGTCCCTGTAAAGTAAATAATTTAAGATAGAACTAAGAGCTTCTAATTTTTAGATGGAAAAGTCTACGATATACTTATGAACATGCAAAAACTCTGACGAGAGTCATGACCTACTTAAGTAAAAGGTTTATTATTTAAGAAGCATGGTGCATAATTGATCAGTCTCAAATTGTTGAAAGAAGTCAAGTAATCAGAGTCTTAAAAACACAGCACGTCCATGCAAATTACTGCACATTGGCAGCGAAGGTAACTAGCATAGTCTGCATACAAGGAAATGACAAAGGATAAAAAGCGTAAACGAAGCATAAAAGAGTTTAAAATAGAATTACCTTCTCACAGTGTTATCAGCACTGGCACTAAAACCAGATGTATCGTCGTGGAAGCAACAGTCAAGTACCGGACCTCCGTGCATAAACTCTCCTTTCAAATCATTGGCACTCGCATCATACAATCGGACGCTCTATTAACCAAAACAGAAAAAGAGGACTTCAAATTCAGATCTGAAACAATTTAATACAGTGACAAGTTGGCAATCAAAACACGAAGAATCGAGCTTCAGTTGTGTAGATAGAAAGTAACCTTGTCCCAGGAGGAGACGAGGAGGTGATCGCTGTGGTTTGAGAAGCGAAGGTTCGATATACCGTCCGTCGGAGGACTGGAGAGCTCCCTTCCGGTGCTCAACTGCGGCGGCGCCGTCATCGGTGATATCAGTCAGAGGCCGATTGCACTAATCGTATTTTAGGGTTTTAGCTGTTTGCTTGTGAAATATGAATTGTTAAGCACCGGAGCGACCGTTGTAGGGGTGGTGGAGAGAATGGTGGGAAGGAAATTTGAAAATATGGCTGCCAGTTTCAGGATACGCTGCAATCGGGGGATTTAAATTCAAAATGAAGAGTGCAATCTTCTCGTTATTTTTTTTTTTTTAAAAAAAAAAAAAAAAACTTTTCAATTGCATTTTTGGACTTTTGTTAGATATCTGTTGTCTTCAATCGGGAAAATGACTTCAAAAGAACAATTCAATTATTTTCATTTTTTTTTCAAATATATTCTTAAATTTTTATTTCTATTTTTATTCTTATAGTTTTTATTATTTGAAAATATTATTAATATCAAATAGATGTCTAGAATATACAAAATAAAACCAAATAGATTATTTCACAAATCACTTTTTTTTTGGTAATTGTTCACAAATCACTTTGAAGGGTTATGAAAAAAATAAGAATATATGAATATGAATCATGAGTAGAGTTTTATATAATTAAAAATAGGTTAAAAATATAAATAAAAGTTTTGAAATAAAATATATATATATTTATTTCATAAAAAAAATTTAAACATATTTTAAATATTAGAGAAATATTTTAAGTCAATTATTGTCCACCCTATTATTATTGTGTGTGGTGGCCCGAGTATTGATTGTTTCTTCTAAATTTCTTCTTCTTTTTATAATATTATTATGTTAATTTAAAAGAAACACATTATCATGATAATAACTATATATATATTGTAATATTCACTATTTTTTTTTAAGGTAATATGATAATATTTACTATCATTTTTTTATTTTAAAAAAATATTATGGTAATTATTATTATTATTTCTTTATTTTTAAAAGGTATTATGATAATATCACTAATAATTTATTATTTTAAAAAGGCATTATAATAATTATTATTATGTTATGAAAATAACTTAGTAAATATGTATGACAAAGTCAAGAATGTGTAGCTCAACTGGTAGCAGCCTCACTTATGATTCGAGATGATTTGAGATATCATGATTTTAAGACATTCCAGAAGCAAAAATGTCTCGAATTTCAAAAAAAAAAAAACAAAAAAATGCATGACAAAACGTTATCTTACATCGAAGTATTCCAGGTCCTTCCGACCAAACTAATCCACTCAGGGAGGCCCAACAGTGTGGGTATACCCGCATTTGCAAATATATCAGGGTAAGGTTCAAACCCTGAACCTCTTAGCAAGTTAAAAGGTAAAGGAGAAACTTCTAAACCAACAGGGGAACTTCGACTATCTTATTAGGCTTGAACTCAATTAATTTGGGTGATGAATTAAAATATCTTTTATTTCTAACCCTTCATCTATTTCTATTATAGTAGTAGTACCCTAAAAATAGTACTTGTCCACGTGATCTATTTGTTTTGTTTAGGGGGCTAAAATAGTAATTTTAAAGTTTCCTTCCATTTTTAACTATAAATCTACTTTAGTCACTAATCACAGGAAAGAAAGCTTAAAATTATTTTTGAACCCTAAATAAGTATATCATGATAAACACTTACCATTTTAATGGTACTCGATGAGATTAGAAGGAATGGTTATTATTATTATTATTTTGAAATTTGGAGGTATATCTTTTTGACGATGGAATGATTAATTACCCTAAAAATTAAAAAAAAACAAAAAACAAAAATAAAAGATAAAAATTAATTAATATAAAAACTAACACTTCAATTACAAAAATGACTAATTTTCCTAATTACATCAACATTCCATTTGTTTAACCATTTTTGTCTAGTAATTGTATTTTTTGGTTTCCTAATGTATCTATGAATGGATATGTGTATTATTTTATTTTATTTTTTAATTAAATCATCTATGCAGGCAAAATCTAAAATCTTTATGATATAAACATAACTTTATTATAAAAAAAAATTAAAAAAAAAAACACTAGCGCCAAATTAAGAAAATTGACGGGATTAGTTATATATTATTTAGTTAACAAAATTTTTATTTTATAATTATTTTACATTTTCGAATTACATCTTATATTTTTATTTTTATTATTTTTTATCTTACAAAGATCTTACAACTATTTATGATTACTTGGTCATTTTGACCAATTTTCTTAAATGATAAGTTATTATAGTTACGTGTTTATCACGCGATCATATAATTATAAGAGTTATTACATAAAAAAATATTCTTAAAAAATTATTCATGTGATGAATATATAAACAAAATAACTAAGGGTGTATTTAGATTAGAGTTTTTTTTTTTTTTTTTTTTTTTTTTTAGTTTTTCACTCAAACTAAAAAAAAAAAAGGTGTACTTGTTTGGACACCACCTGACATAACACTATTTATGTTTGTCCACTTGGCAAAAAAAATTAATAAAAAATCATTACACTTAATATAAAATATAAATATATATCAATTCAATGAAAATATCATAATTACATTAATAAAATATTATTTTTGTCCCCCACTTACTAGACAACTTCTTAACTTGTCTCTACCTTACTCCTCGGTTTTTGCAATCCACTCAACTCTTTTTGAAAAAAAAATGAGCAAATTCAAAAAAAATCTCTAATCCAAATACACCCTAAGTTATTTGAAAAACTTAGCTAAAAAAACTACTTAAGGGTGTATGTGGATAAGCTTTGTATTAGAAAAAAATGGCTTATTCGAGTCAAACTATCATTCATAATAAATGTTGTCTCATATTTTTTTTTTAAATTAAATTTTATGTTGGAAAAAGTGGGAGTTAAATATATAGATTTTATAGGTGTAATGATTGTGTATGTAAGAGAATGTTTATTTTGGGAAATGTGTATAAGATTGATTTTATTAATAATATATATTTTTTAAATAAGGTGGGACCCACACATTTTATAGGTGTGTTTTATAGATGTGTTTTTGGGGGACAAACTTTTTTTCAAAAATAATGGTGTCCAAATATGCTGGTTTATTGGAGACAAACATTCTTCACTCAATTCAAATAAAAAGCTTAAACAAATACACCCTAAATAATTATAAATAATTGTATAATATAGTATAATAAAAATAAAAATATAGTATCTAATTTTAAAATATAAAATAATTATAAGACAAATTTAATAAATTTTCTTTAAGAAATAAGTTTAAAAAATATTTATGAAATAATTATTCGCAATTAATTAATTATTAATTATTAATTTCTACTAGTTGTTGTGATAATTATTAATTAATAAGTTGCAGGGATGATGAATTTATGTGGTCGATTAAAGGAAGTGCTGGATTCAAATAGGGTGTTTTTTATGTTATTATTATTATTTAATCATCTATTGAATAATCAATTTTCTATTATTTAATTTACTTTTTTAATATTTAAATTATTTCTATGGATACAAATTAAAATTTTCAGAGTAAACTAATCCTAGCATAACATTATTAAATACCAAGAATAAAAAATAATATCGATAATTTATTATCTAAATTAAAAAAAAAAATTAATTTTATAAGAAAATAATATTTATAGTTTGTTTTTAAATAAAATTTTAGTTATAATGTAACATGTTTTATACGACATACAAGATTTTCTTTAAGTAAATATATTTAATATTATTATATTCAAGATTTGATAATAATTTAATAAAAGATTAATTAGTAAATATACATTTCACTTAAAATGAATTAACTTATTTTATTATTATCTAAACATAGTTATAGTTATAGTTTAACAAGTATGAATTCGTGTGTTCTTTATTTATTTTATTAATAATTACAATTTAAAGAATGTATTGATGAAAAATATTATACATTTTTAGATTAATTTATTTATATGTATTTATTTGAATTGTGATATAAACTTTTGTATTTTCATAAATCTCAATTTATTTTAACTTATAATTTATTTTTTTATTATATTTTTTTTATATTTTTAAGTGTGGATAATATTATTTTCATAAAAAAAAAAAAGAAAAAAGAAAAAGAAAAAAAGTATTGATAATATTATTAGAATTGAATTAAAGTATAGACTTATGTCACAAGGGGTCTAACCTGTGCATCAAGGGGATATGAAGGATAAGAAAATTGAGAGATGAAAGAACTATGAGATTACTTGAGACTTGTATTTTTCAATGGTTTGGTGCGAATAACTTTTTGTTTATAAATGAGCTATACTTTCATATTTATAGCTTTCTATCTCTTAAAATAGATGACTATGATCATTTTGATCTAATAATAGTTAAATTTTCTCTAAAATAATTACTACTATTCTATGTATATCGAGTAAATGCTAGACTCAATAATGCTCTACCATATTTGGTACAAGAGTGTCCTTAGTAAGAATCAAACCCAAACACCTAAACAAGAAGAACCACACTACTAAACTAGTACCTTGCTTAATTAGTAACATCTTTAAATTCACAAATTAAAAAAAAAAAAAAAAATTAGTATGGCTCGGTAAGGGATGTAAGCCCATTTCTCATCGTACATATCTAGATATGGGCTCACCGTGACCAAATCCTGTTTCAAATACCCCCACAAGCCACAACAGAGGATAGGAGAAATAAAAGAAAAGGTTTTTGCGATGAAGGATCCCTTTCCAGACCAAACGAAATAAAAGAAAAGGAGAAAAAAAAAAAAAAAAAAAGGACGAAGGAACCGAAGACACAGAAGCATCCAGGTGGTCAAGACGCAGACAATTGAAATCTCCACGAAAGAGCCACAAACCATACACTCAGCGCCGGAATCGAAACGGATCCAACGCCCGAACTTCAACCCAACCCGTAAAGACCAAAAAGGACAAAAAAAAAAAAAAAATTCTCATTCGCATTTACCGTTGCTTCATCAGCCCGAAGGAAGGGAATGGTAGACAAGATTCATTACCCATTTATGCCTGAATTTCACTTATTCTAATTAGCTGTGTTTTCCAAATTTGTTTGTGAATTATATAATTTCAGCTGAAGCTAAAACCCTAGAGATTCCCCAAACAAACCTCATTTTCATTCCTTAAAGTTTCTCCTTTCTGAAGTTCCGATCTCAATTTCACATCTGGAACTGCTGTACCTGTCAATGCAATGGTGGTCTGCAAATGCCGAAAGGTTTTACTTCCCACGGTTTTGTTGTTTAAAATTTCTATCTGTATATGTTTGATGTTTTTTGGTTTATGTATAATTTATTTTGTCCAATTTTAGTTGCGCTAATTTATTGAGTGTAGATCAGATCGTGATTGATATTGATTACCGCTAATATATATATATATATATATACGTTTATCAGTGGATTGTTCATTCTCTGGACAATTATATATTCTTAGGTTGATCTTCTATGTTCTTTTTCTGGAATTTTGATTTGCTACTACCACGTGATTTATGCTACAATGAATTATGACGTGCCTTTCATTTTCCACATTGTGAGCATTATGTTTTTAAATTGTTCCGTGGATAAATGTTATTATCTTTGTAATTTTCTGTTGCAATTCGTTATTTTGTTTGATCTATTCCCTTCCTTTTAATTGGCTGTCACAATTCAATGCTTTTGGTCTCAAGTTATATTGAAGTTTTCTTTATGCAGTTGATCAAGTAAGAAACTCACCAACATCTTTTGTGTTTGTTTCTAGGCTACTAAATTATACTGCTTTGTGCATAAGGTCCCTGTCTGTGGGGAGTGCATTTGCTTTCCTGAACACCAGATATGCGTGGTATGATCTCAAAGCACTGTTCCTTGCCAACTGACTTGTCATATTTTCCTACTTTGCATATTGATCTCATTAGATTTGCTACATAGAGATCTTCTTCTTATGTCAGTGGTCTGTCGAGTTGGATCTTGTACCTAATTTTGTGCTGGGAGTGGGAGTGTCCACCATAAGTTGACTAGTTATTTAGACTTTGGAGCAGGGTAACTATTTCTTTCATGGATCTAGAGTCAATATCTCCCTGCCGAGTTTTAGGATTCATCACTTGAATACTGGACTCTGGTACCTCAATAGGCCTAGTTCATATCAGGAGTGTGGCATGTTAGATGAGGATCTGTCATTGTGCACATCTTGTACACATCTAAGCCCAAGATCGGGGTGGGGGTGGGGGTTTGAGGCATGCCACTCCCTGCTTTCTGGTGCTGTCTCTTTGTTCTGGAGAGAGTATAGGTCGTTTTAAGCTCCTGTATTTTCCCTGTTCTTATTTATTTTTACCATAAGAAGTAAAACTATATTTCAGGTGCGCACCTACTCAGAATGGGTAATAGATGGAGAGTATGATTGGCCTCCAAAATGCTGCAATTGTCAGGCTGTGCTTCAAGATGGAGCTGACTCTCAAACTACTCGATTGGGTTGCTTGCGTATGTCTTCATGCTGATACCTTCCAATACTACCCTTTCCTTAGGTTGGAAATCATGCAAATGCTTGTTGTAGTGTGTCACTGATATGATTTCTTTGTGCAGACGTCATACACACGAGTTGCTTGGTTTCACATGTCAAAGGATTTCCACCCCACACTGCTCCTGCTGGATATGTGTGTCCAGCCTGTTCAACTTCAGTATGTTGAAGACTATGATTTTCACATTCTCTAAAGAGTTTCACCCCATGGATTTGTAGATATGTCTTATAGAAAAAAAAAAAAAAAAAAAAGTAATGAAGTTTCAAGAATTCTGTATTTGCATTGGATAATAGAGTTTGAACTGGATTAATTGGTTTGCATGTTATGGTTCTTGTACAAGTTTAGGTAAACTTAAATATATGCATCAACAAATGTATAAATTAATCTAGTGGCTGGTGAACAAAAAGTTATTGATATATTCCAAAGTTATCTTCAAGTTAAGATTCTAGATATGTTGCAAAAGTATATTTTAGTTTTGTTAAATTGTTACTGTTCTAAAAGTTTAAGTTGATCAAGAGGATTGTATTTATACATTTAACATGCCCCTTCATGTGTGGACTGAACACAAATTCTCAATAATGAGCCCAACATGTGTACAATAACTAACAAATTGGGTGAAGTCAAGGTTCGAGCAGGTGGTGATTTAACATGATAGTTTGATATTAGAGTGGGAGGTCTCTTGTTTGAGCCACCCTATTTGTTCGTTATTGTGTACGTGTTGGGCTTGTTATTGAGAATTTGCATTTGGCCCACACGTGAGGGACTCTCTATTTCCTTAAGCAAATTTAATAAGTTTAATGACCGGGCTGTTTTATCCTTGTTTGCTGAGTTGTCTGGCTGAAATTTTATCTAGTCATTCCCCATTGACCAAGGATAAAAGGCACCATCATTCAATTTTTGCACTGTGATTGCATTATTTGTGTAAGCTAAAAAACCATTGGTACTTGGGAGGTCCTTGGACTTGGATATCTTGCAAATTTGCTACAGTTGTGGTTTCCTGGCTCTTAACAATCAAGATTCAGTGATGTATGTGGTTATGAACATTATTACTTAAAGGTAGAAAAGTATTCTAGAGCATGCATTTGACTGCTTTTTAATGGTGATTACTGACTTTGTTTTATTTTGTAGATTTGGCCTCCGAAAAGCGTGAAAGACTCAGGATCCCGTCTCCATTCAAAGTTAAAAGAAGCTATTATGCAGGTAATGTTTGTTTCTCCAAAATTCTATACAGATTTTTTAAATCACTTAATATAATCCCTCCATCTCTAAAATCTTGTCAATTATTTTTATTTTCGTGGTCTCGAAAACCTTGTCAATCTTTTAATCAACAAGACATTTATTACTATTTTTCTAAATCACTTTTGTTTAATCTATTGTCTCATACATTATGAATAAATCATTAAATTTTTTCTGAGGATATGTTAGTTATTTTGTATTGCACTTCTATATATTTCAACGAATTCTTAATTCATGTGCAATGTCAAACATTGCCATGATCTTTTGGATGGAGGGAGTATACCCTTTGTTTTGCTTCTCATGATTGAAAAATCTGGACATTGGTTGCCGTTATATTTCTAATGTTATTTTCTTTTATATTGTGGTTTTTCTACTTCATTTTGCTCCCCTTCTTTTCTTCTTTGGAGGGTCTGGATGTGTTGCACTGTCCTTATATTTACTGCTTATGATTATATTAATTTGCCTTTATTCTATTTGAAGAGTTTTCTAATGCTGGAACTTCTATGTGAGAGTATATAATATTTTCTGTGCTTCCTTGTTTCATAATGATTTCTGCTGGCATTTTATAGAATAATTCTCCAGTATTATGAAAATATATCATTTGCTTAAACATCAGTTGCTAATGAAAATGCAATATCAGTTCTCTGGGAAGTCTGTCCATTTTTATTAATTTTGTGGTGGACTGATGTGTTCATGCTGCAACCTAATTCAATGAAATTGGAGATTTCCCATACATAATTGAGTTATATTTTTCCGTAAAGTAAGTTCTGTTCTTCCATTTGTCTGTGCCAAAGCTTCTAGCTGAAATACCTACGAGCTATTATTCTTGTTATTTACAGAATATTTTGTCCTTCCAATCTTAGTTGAATCAATAAAGGAGTTCAGGGAATGTTTCTCCAGTCACTTCTTTCACCATTGCATGCCTTCCCTTACTGAAATCTAAAATGGCTACTTTCTTTTCTTCTTTAATAACTGCAATTATCAAACATGTGCTGTGAATAACTGTAGTTCACCCTGACCTGCTCCTAGTATAAGACCTTCATTCTATCATCTGCTGATAGAAGATATGGGATGTTTCGTTGTTCAAAATGGATGTCACTATCTTCATTTCCCCCCCTCTTTTGATTCCCTAACTTAATGACAAAATAGTGTTATTACCATACATGGCCCCTTTACAGTTTATATGCTAAAATTTTTTTACCGAGTCAAACATACAATTTAAGAAGGCGGGATAGTATTTGGTATAAACTGTAGTCTTGAGACCATTGCTTTGGCATTCTCTTGGTTTCTGCATGATTAAGTCATTTGTTCATCACTACTGACGAATGATAACTAAACCCTGATCCTCATTTTTGTTCCTTGGATGCCACTTTAATGAATTAACTTATGGTTTGTTTCCTCTCTCCTCTTAGATCAAATTGTAGTGTGTCATTGTCATTTGTAAATACCTGCCAAATTGATGGCTATAGTTGCCTCATCCTGTAGCACAATAGCTGCATGGAATTGACTTCATAAATAGTTAGACAGGTTGAGTGTTTTGCATATTAACCTATTCCAAACTTCCTGTGCTGATCTTTAGTTTCCCAACATATGCGTGGCTATGTTTGGGATTGGCCTCATTTTTGAATTGCAAGTTTTGCATAAGTAGTTCCATATTGCATCTAGTCTAGAGATGGTATGGTTATTAGTTATACTTCTGATTCAGACTGGTCTAGAGAAGAACTTGTTTGGGAACCATCCTGTTTCATTGCCTGCAGCCGAAATCCGGGCTCCCCCTCCTGCTTTTGCCACAGATCCATTGCTGCCAACTAACGGAAGAGAATATGCTGCTAGTTTGTCATCTTCTGTTGGAAAGGATGGTGAGGGACATCAGGCAGGTATGAGGGCCTCTAATATTTTGGAGATAGATGGTCCTAGTTCAGCATCTCAGTCTCCACCTAATCTTGAATCCAGTTATATAAAAAACTCAAGTCCTGCTGGGGTAAGCCAATTCTGCTATTCTTACTTGATATTTCATCTGTCATTTTAGTTTGAAGTCTTCATGGATACTTTTACTGTGAGTATCTGTTATGTGCTTTCTTTTATATGCTATCTCATGTATTTGTGCTATGCTGGAGAATTTTGCAGCCCAGCGCTACCACCCGGAAGGGTACTATTCAAGTGGAAAGGCAGAATTCTGAAGTTTCATATTATGCAGATGATGAAGATGGGAACAAGAAAAAGTACACACGAAGGGGTAAGTGAAAATTTAACCAGAGTGATGGCAAGGATTTATCATTGCTGATCAAGACTTTCAGCTTTTACCATGATGTGTAAACATGCTAGACTTCATTATCATCAACATTAGTTTTACTTTAGCATTCAGTGTTGTGATACTTGGGGGTTTCCATGATTGGAGGTTTGGGCTGGTTAATACTAACTGCTCTTGTTTATAGGATCACTGCGGCACAAGTTTCTTAGGTCATTGTTGCCATTCTGGTCAAGTGCATTACCAACCTTACCAGTGACTGCACCCCCGAGGAAAGACAGTTCAAATGCAGATGATCTTCTGGAAGGTCGCACAAGACATCATAGATCTTCAAGGATGGATCCAAGAAAGCTTCTCCTTATCATAGCAATCACGTAAATTTTCCAGACTCAACCCATCTTGTTCATACATATCAATTCTGAGCAAATCCTTGTAAACATGTTTGTAATTTCTTTCTATAGGTATGGACAAAAATTGGAGAAAACATAAATAACAGAAATTATGTGAAACTATATGTTTTGGCATGATTTTAAATTCTTGATGTTTGAGGGTAAACATTTCTAGGTAAACTAAAAAGTGAAGTTGTCTCTTCTGTTGGTGGAAATCTTGGTTGTAGTTCATACTTAATAATATTCAACGTGACATTCAGATTTCCCTAGGATGAATTTTAGGGAGAATGCGTATCCTTTAAGGCAGACAATAATTAGTTCCTTTTTCCCTCCATCTTTTGCAGGGCGTGCATGGCAACCATGGGTATTCTGTACTACAGGCTTGCACAACGTGGTCTTGGTGAGGAGCAGCTACCTGATGAAGAGTGATTTAAATTAGATGAGAAGTTTATCCTAATCTTTTGAGCAGCGTATCGATTTCATTCATCTTGTATCTGTCCAGCGAGAATTGCTTTTGATTGATATAAAGATGTTTTTGGGAAAACTGTAGAGATTAGTGAAAATCAGTTTTGATGGGAGTGAGATGTTGTGTTTTCTTTTGTTCTTTTCCTCTCCCTTCCCACCCATTGTATCAGACCCCTCAATTGCACTTTTGAGAAACCAACTATCCATCTGTGTTATTGTATCATCTTAAGTTCGAAAGAAATTGTAATATTATTATGCGCATGTGTTCTGGATCTAGGTTGTTACATCATTTGAAGTCGTAGAGAAATTGTAATATTTGTCTATTTGAAAAACCTCTTTTCTTCTATTTATTTTCATCTGGACATAATTAAATTTAAAATTTTTGCACATCCAAAATTAGAAAATTCCTGTGTTTTGATACATTATTCGGATCCGTATCATTGCGGATGATTTTCATTTTCCTTGGTTTGGTCTTGCCTTTACTCCAATGTTTCTTGTCCTTACTCTGTCGCCGCCTATCATTGCCGCTGCCGTTATGTCTCCCCTTGGCTCTCCTCCCTCCTCCCCCTTCCCAATTCCCATCTTTGTCCTCCCTTTCCTTCTCTCCCCATTCTAACATATACAGGAAAAGCCTTCTTCTCCCTTCCTAATTTCGACCAGAAGTATTCTTCATTCACTTTTTGAAGTAAAACGTTGGAATCTGGATCCAACTGTGCATGTGTTCTTGGTGACTACAGTAAGCCATCTTTTTTTTTTCTGGTTTCTTGCATATGGATATGTTAAAAGAAAAAAATTAAGATAACAGTGAATATAAGATTCAGGTTATGCTATAAATGCTAGACAAACTAAAAGCAGGTATAGCTTCGTCTGGACTTAGGAATCCTAATACGCAGAAGGTCTGATCCGTTGTCACAGATTGAGGACAATTAAACTAGCTAGCTAACCTAATGAAATAACTATAGATATTATGCGTGCATGTATGATGGGATAATAATTATATACTCATGAGAATAGGATGAAAATTAACGCTTCTTTTTATAAGAATATTTTGTGACTCTGATGTTGTTAATTAATATTCATCCACATGCATGATATTGCATAATCAATCCAATCATATGTATGTGTATATATATACATAATTAGTAGATAAATTTGGAGAAAAGGTTGGGTTATTAATGGCAGAATTGAAACCCTAAAAGATGGAAGGAAGTAAAGAAAGAAAGAAAGAAAAGGAAAATGCAGAATTAAGTCACTGCAAAACGTGCAGGGCTGCCATGATTCAGATTCATGAATGAATGAATAATATTCTCCCCGCCCACTGCTCACCAGGCAACCAACTTAATCTGATTTTCGGAGGTTTTTAACTCTTTTATTATATAGCTAGAAATCTTAATGAATTTGGACCACATATAACCAGCCATAATATTTCCGCATGAATTATGCATGTTATTATTATGGCACCTTAAAATTTGTATGTCGAACGTGCAATGGCCGGCTCTTAATTACATTAAGAACCCACTATCTGTATATATATATATATATATATATGTTTAGTCACTTATAAAATTTCTTTCCATATATATATATACTCTCTTAGTTTGCTAAATATGGTATCTTTATTTTTAAAATGATCAATATATAGTTATAATTCTTTATATATATATATATATATATAAATATATTATATATATTGAAAAGACTTTTATATTGATATGAAATGTACAACTTGAAAGAGGCTTATATTAATCTTTGTAAAGTGGGAAGTTTAAACTTAAAGGGAGGTATATATTATCTCATGATTCTTTTTTTTTTTAAAGATTTTGAGATTTTTTTTTGTCTCTAATATGTCTCAAATTTATGACTTCTAAGATTATCAGTGTGATTGCTACCAATTGAGCTACGCTTATTGACATTATCTCACAATTCTTACCCTGTTTTTTTTAAGGAAAAGAAAATAAAAACTATATTAGACAAAGACTTGGCTTTTGTTTTTCATTCGACGCGTGTTGAACCGCGAATTTTGCCGGAATCCATGGGCATCCATAGTCGTCGACACTCCCTCCGAGTTAGGTCTCCATGCATCCTTTTTATTAATTCTTCTTTCCCCATTTCTTTCTTTTTTTTTTTTATTTGTCTGCTCCATGCCTATTTTTATTTGCACGTTAAAATATAATTATAATGTGTGGAGGTTAGAGTTCTAAACTAAAAATTATGTATAAAAATTTATATTAGATCATGACATTTTGTTATTAAGCCCACAAATTTATACAAAAACACGTACAATTTTTTTTTTTTTTTTTTTTTTTTTTTTTTATCAGTGCATAATATGTATAAAATAACAATTCTATAAACTTAACAAATTAAATATCTAATTTTATATTTTATTTTTGCATAAATAAATATATTTTATTAGACGAATAACTTTTGGCTATATATTTAAGAAATTAACCCTAATTAAACATCTGTCAGCTATTTTACATTAATTAAAAAGAGTCAGAAGATTTTGGTACGGTTGATTCGATAGGATCGCTTCCAACGAAAGTTGAAATTCCATGAGAGACCGATGGACAGTTGGGATAGCCAAGAATGTAAGAAACGAGTAGCTCTCTGTGACTGTGTCCGGCCTATCGAGGTTAGAGAAGGGACGAGACGCGGTTTTAATTTCTTATCTCTGATCACTGACGCGGAAAACAGCCAAAAAAAAAAAAAAAGAACTAATTAATCGAACTTCCAATTTTCATGGCTGGCTGACAACGAAAGCTCTTACCTGAAGATTTCATTCTTTTAGGTTTTCGGTGTTTGATCCATATATATATATATATATATAAACTAGTACTATTAATTACATTATTGCGCGACTCCTCGGCAACATTCAAATCCCATCCTCTCTCTCTCTCTCTCTATCTCTATGGTGTCTTTTCGTTCTTTGTTTTTGAGTTTTTGCTCACTGCACTGCATGCACATTATAATGAAAATCTGTCCACAAAATTGAGATCATTTCTAAATATTTTTTTTTTACTAACAAAGAAAAAGGAAAGGAAAAAAAATGTTTGGCCCTACGTAGTACGTGGTGGTGGTGATTAATGGAAGTTTGAAGATTTGAAATCCCAATGAATGCATGTTAATTAATTAGTATATTTGTGGACGAAAGAAACTATATTAGTTAGTTAGTACAGTTCTTGTCCTTCTTCGTAGGTTAATAATTATGTTCCTTTCCCCTTCTTCCTGTTCCAAGAATATACAGATCCATCGACCACATTATCTGATTCAAGTGTGTATATATATAGATATATATATATACACCTAATTATCTCTATAATTAAACCACGTAAACACTCTGAAATATTAATGTGGCAGCTAGCAGTTGATATATATCGATCTCATTAGATTTGTGGCAAATAATAATAATTAGCTAAAAGGAAATTAAGAGTTCATTCCAAAACATTCCATATATATCTATATATATATCTATATAAGGTAAGAGGGATGATTCTCGTCCTGTGTTTTATTTATTTATCCTTTTGTGGATGGGGGGATATATATATATATGATTATTACAACTACATATAATTTACTATATATGATGTGTTGCTCGAAATGCCAGATATTAGGTACAAATATTTGTTAGGTATTGGAGGAGACAAGAGGAATGGAATGGATGAGGAGATATTATATATATATATATGTCTGGTCTCATATGTACAGAATATGTATGTATAAGACTCATCATCTCCACACGATCCATCTCTCTCTCTTCAAGATTTCAACTGAAGATGTCAGTTCCATTCATTCACTAAAAGTCTGGAATTATTTATTTATTAATTAGTATTGAATTTTGCATATATATATATATATATATATATATGTATATGCAATGGAAAAATAAAGACCCCCACGTTCTCTAAGATTGCCCAGATGCGATTCCCATCCCAAAATCTCACTTACTAATAAATACTCTTATATTTAAGCACTTTTTCAATGATTGGATGATTAATTCTTCTAATCATTTTTCCTTTTTCTTTTTGGATTTGTGTAGGTAAAGGTTGCATTATTGTTTTGAATTTTGATTCCTATCTGAGTTGTACAGATATATAGACCATAATTTTAGTAATAGATAGTAAGAGTAATCAGGATCCATCGTTTCTTTAAATTCCTAAATTGGGCTGTTTTTTTTTTTTTTTTTTTTTTTTTTGGAATTATTTATAATGGTTTTTTTTTGGGGATTAACCATCATCATCGTATATACATATAAATAGGTTCTCTGTTGTCCCGCTGTTCTTCAGACTCAAGAGCAGATCGACTTAATTTATAATATCAAAACATTTCATTTCTTCCTGAGCTTAAGAAGAGTGAAAAACAAATACATGGAGTCTGTTGGAACAATATTGGCGGATGGAGGAGAATGGAGCTCCTCCTTCAATGGAGTTTACTCCAGTAGTACTGAAGAGGCTGATTTCATGGCACAGTTGCTTGGCAACTGTTCCCTCCCAAATGAAGTACCTGCAATTAGCAGCCCTTCTAACCTTGGATTCTCCTCTGCCTTCTGCTGCTGGCCTAGTCAAGAAGAATCTGAAGGTCCGCTTTATTCATCAGATCAAGACACCACCAACAACACCATGTTTTCATTTTCTCAAGGGAGCAGTGCCGCCTGTGCTTCTTTTTTCCCCATTTCATCGAATTCCCAGCAGTCCCACCACCAGTACTATGACTATCCTGGCGAATATCCTCATCCAATTCTGACCAGGAACGATAGCTCTGTCTCCATAAGTTGCTACTTGGCAGCAGCAGCAGATGTGATCAAGAGTAGTAGCAACAATTCAATGGAATTGGAAGCTGCTGCTGGGGATGAGTATCTGAACCCATATGTAAGCAACGATAGTATGGAGTCTGCTGGAGACCAGCTTCTGCCTGATGAAGGAAAGATCTTAGAGCATGAAATCCCGATTCCAGAAACATCTCTTGAAGACAGCTTATCCGGGACATCAAAGAAAAGACCTCGGATACCGATAGATCATGTGAGCAAAATTACTTGAATATTAATTTTTTTATCTGCATTAATATTTGATTTCTTACCTTATATGCAACAAGAGGTGCATGCATACATATATATATATATATATATATACTGTGTAGTTTGAGGTTAGATTTGATGGTGCAGGTCAAGAACAAGAGAATTGTAAAGCCAAAAAAGAATCAGAAGCTTATCATTAATTCATCCGACATTAACGACGGTGAAAGTGATGACAAACATCCAGTACTTCACCGGCAGCACTCAAACAATTGCCTTTCAGAAGATGACTCCATTAATGTTTCTCACGAGCTCAAAGCTTCATTGTCTGCTACTGCTGCAGCTCTTAACTTAAATGGAAAAACAAGGGCAAGCAGAGGTTCAGCAACCGATCCCCAGAGCCTGTATGCTAGGGTAATTATATATATATATCTATCTTTTATCTTGGAAAGGAAATCTGCCGGTGTTGTGAGGATCATTATATATAATTCTGGTTATATATATTTTTTCCCCTGATGGCTGATGCAGAAAAGAAGAGAAAGAATTAATGAAAGACTGAGAATTTTACAGAACCTTGTCCCTAATGGAACAAAGGTGAGTGGGGAAATCAGAGTTCATGGCATGAATATAATGGAAAAAGCTCACAACATACGTTTTTGTTTATGACACAGGTTGACATTAGCACCATGCTGGAAGAGGCTGTTCAGTATGTTAAATTTTTGCAACTCCAAATCAAGGTATACATATTGATTATTACCACATTTGTACCTTGTATTCCCAACCTTCATTTTTTTTTTTTCCTTTTTTCGAGGTTTCTTAGTGAGAGAGAAGTAGACAGAGATGGAGTGAGAAGAGAACTAATGCTGCTCTATCTTTTATATTATCCACAGCTCCTAAGCTCTGATGATTTGTGGATGTATGCTCCCATTGCCTACAACGGAATGAACATTGGTTTGGATTTGAAAATCGGCGCAACTCCCAAATCATCATAGTCTTGATTGATTGATTGATTCATGCATGCTGCTGCCACCTTCAATTGAATTGTATTCAATAAATACACTTAATATTTATTATTCTATAGAGAGGGAATTCTTTATGGTCGGAAAAAAGATATATATAAAGTAATTGTAAAATATAATAATAATAATAAAAACAAAATTTAAAGAAAAAAACAACTCTTTCTAATGAGGTCTCGTGGACGTGGGGGGTCCTGAGCTTGTACAAAACCCTAATCGGGTTTTCTTTAAAACCATGATTGTAGAAACCGCTATTCTGTCTATGTCCCAGGCCAGATCAACCATTCTTTATATTTGGGTTGTTGTAACTTGTAACTATATATTAATTAAGCTGATTTATTGTTTCGTAAGGAGAATACCAATTGAAAATGGAAAATTGGCTGGTTCAGTTCTCTAATTATTTTTGTTAATTAATTTAAGTCCATAATTTTTTTTTTTTTTTAACTTGTTAAATCCTACATTTTTTTCCGAATAGCTTGTTAAGTCCTACATTTTTTTTTTTTAATTTGTTAAGTCCTACATCTTTTTACGAACAACCTGTTAAGTCCTTCCTAATCACGTGTCGAGCACATGATGTTTTTTACGGGCAAAATCCTATTTCCCTCACAGTTTCACTGGAGGAATTCCATCGTAGCTCAGTGTGAGGATGATTTTGCCCTTAAAAAAAAACATCATTGCTCGGCACATGATTAATTTTGGCCAAAAATTTAAATTTTTGACTAGAAGAAAAGATTTAACAGATTGCTCGTAAAAAAATTGTAAGACTTAACAGGTTAAAAAAAAGATGTAGAACTTAACAAACTACTCATAAAAAGATGTAAAACTTAACAGGGAAAAATCTCCAATTTAGTCTTATATCTTTTTTCGTTTCTCCAACTAGATCCTAAATTTTTAATTTTGTCTTACTTGATACCATATCTTTTTACGTTTCCCCAACTAGGTCCTAAATCTTTAATTTTACCTTACTTGGGAAAACGTAAAAAGATATAGTATCAAGTAAGACAAAATTAATGATTTAGGACTTAGTTGGAGAAACAAAAAAAGATGTAGGATTAAATTGGAGATTTTTCCAACTTAACAGACTAAAAAAAAAATCGTGAATTTAAATTAATTAACGAAAATAGTTAAAGGACTAAATCGACCAATTTTCCATTGAAAATTTTACCAGTTCACAGTGATGCGTATTTCCCATACTTGCAACTTTCCATTTAACACCTAGTGACAGGGCATTTTTCTTTAAATAATAATAATAATAATGGATGTTTTCATAAGAAATCTAACCACTGTTTTGGTTTCATAATGTCAGCACTGAACTCTCACATTCAGCTTTACACCATTCTATTGTGGTACAACACTCCTTTGTAAAACACAGAAAGAGAGAAGCTATGCAATCCAAGAGGCAACACAACATGAAGAAAAAACATGCTCAACAAAACACGTCCCCAACCGTAGTTAAAATAAAGGAAGACTTTTACAAGGGTTCTTCTTGCATTTCTACTACAAACTATGATTAATAAGGTTTGAACTATCACCAGACCATCAAAACAAGATGATGATGCTGCTGCACGGGTATGCAGTCAAGAAACTGATATACACATTACAATTGTTTAACAACGTAAACTAAGATATAAATAAGAAGACATCGTCAAATAACATGATCCACCACTCCAAATTCTTCAGTGCCCAGGCGTAACCAATCAATCACCTACCTGAAGCATGTAACGCATGATACATATATATAGATATAGAGTTCGGGATAGTTTGGTTTCCGCCAATAAGTCTTCACTATAATTTACAAAGATACCTATTTCTTTCTACCTCCAAGAATCACGTCCAAATAGAATGGTGCATCACCTGAATTTGTTGACGGAAATTCATGGTGTCTCCATTCTCAAGCGTGACCACGTTCATCACTCACGTGATTTGGAACTTCACTTTGGCTGTCTAGAGGCATGTATTGCGCCATAATAGCTCTTATCTCTGAGTCCATATAAGACTGAAATTGCAATAACAAAGACCGCATTAGGAGTTTCAAACCCACATGTGAGACACTGTAAATAATCAACGTCAATAAATGGTCACACGGTGCAGGCAAGGAGATTCCAGATAACCAAGCCATGTATTTACTATTTTTCACACAAAGGTAGATAAAGACAGGGAAAATCATGGGTTGTGAAAGAGAGGCGTAACATTTGGACAACTGATCAGCTGGGAGGTGATGTATTTTTGCCAGGAAAAAAATGGTTTTTTGTGTTGATTTCTTTTGTTCTCTTCTCTTCTTGAATGTACAGGGAGATATCCCCAGGGAGTATTGATTTGATACAGTCCAAACTCAAGTTGTAAGTTTATCCATAACTGAGAACATGTTAAGATAGCATACATAGAGTGGGAGCTCTTTCGTGCACTGATTGAATCAGCAACAGCAAAATCAACACAATAATCACTGATATAACAATGAGAAGGCCCCGAAAGCATGAGGCTATTTGCTACTAGACTAAAGACAATAACCATAACCAAATTAAAGTTGATCAAGTATGAAACTTACCCTCAACCTGTGCTTGTAAATTAGATATCCACCTCCTGCAGCCATACCTAGCCCGATCAAGATGATCCATACAGCAGTCCATGCAGATTTCACTTCAGTAGTCCGCTTACCTGCATATGCATAGTTCAGTTACAACAGTTGAACATAGCATACACAGACAAAAAAAATGCATTCATTTGATCATATTCTTACTTATGCAGGTGTCATGATCCCGGATATACAAGAGGTCCCCCCCACTGCAAGTACAATCGTAGCTGCCCCAGGTGTTCTTGCAGCTGCATTCAGCGCATTGACAAGCTTTCTTTTCCTTGCATTCATCAATATCTGCATGGTTGGAGACAATTATACCAGGAGATAGTTTCATTCATAATTTCTCCATTTTTTTTTTTTTTTTTTAAGGGGTAATTTCTCCAAATTGGTAAATGATATAATCATTTGACCTTTTCAAGAATCAAACATGATTTAACCAACTTATTCATCTTTCTTTATATTGGGGAAAAAAGGCTCTAAAAGGCTCTAAAATTCACTTATTTTCAAAAACTTAAGCCTCCAAAGTGTACAATGCAGACTATCATTGGCTTTTCTTTTTTCTTTTTCACTGGTTGTCATGCACTTGATTTCCATTATACCAGGCTACATTACAGACACCTTCACTTCAACACAGAGAGAGAGAGACAGCTCTCTTACCATCACAACTTTTAACACCGTCACCCTTAAAGCCTGGAGGGCATGTGCATTTTCCTTCTTCATTATCCTGTTGAAATGAATTGACACTATGCATGAGAAAAACTTCAAGAAAAGAGAATCCAGAAGCCAAAAGTAAAATCATCACGCACCAGACAAGCAGAGAAAGTGCGTCCATCACGCGTTTCATGCCAACAACCGCCATTGTTAATTTTGCATCGCCCAGGTCCACTTGCTGCAAACAGAGAACTTATTTGAGTTAATGTCAAGACTGAGCACATGTCTCAAAGGACAGGTATTCAAATACTGACATTGGAACCATAAGACACTCCTAAAGAGATTCCAGCAATCATATCTGAACATGGTAAATGCAAGAATCAAGATTTTTAGAGAAAACTAGACTGATGAAAACCCAAAAGAAGTTCATCTCACAAACTCCAAAACATCAACTTCTAGAAATATCTGAATAAGAATAGTTGCTCTCCAGTAGAGGAACAACTTAGGATGACAGCTACAAAGGTTTTTTTTTTGTTTTTTTTTTTTTTTTTTGGTAATCAGTGCTTAAAACATTACTGATTATGTATATAGTTAATATGTTTGGCCTTTGATTGCAATATTATGGTATTTAAATTGAAGATATTATCTGTTTTAAATTTGGAAACCTCTAAAATAATAATTCACATCTATATCCATAATCATCCAACAATAAAAACATTACATGTTTGATAGAAGTGACAATAATGGATACTGCATTTTAGGAGAATGTGGAATGCTGTTGAACAATCCACCCATGCTTGAATATGTAGTTATAGTGCCATTAATTTGTGCAAAACAAGAAGGTATCCCTTTGCATAATGCAATACAAGGCATTGCAAAAACATATCCCTAATGGTTTGTATTTTGAGGTCAATCACACAGATCTAATAAGAAAAAGGTTTTACACATCCTTGGTCTGCAATGATCAGATGCAGCACCACATGCAAAAAATAGCCCCCCCCCCCCCCCCCCAAGACCAAATCTGATGAGCAAGAAAAAGTATCAACATTTGCTCTCTATCGTACAGATACACAAACACCAATACAGAAGTAACTTTTGCTAAAGCTGCGCCATATGAAAAAGGAGCATTACAGGTCCCAGTGGCTTCATAAATCATAAGACTTCTTAAGGGAAGTAGCAACTAAAGCCTCACAAGCCTCTAAAGCAAACAGAAAAATCCTTATGGTTTATCTTGTAGCATTTGTCTTATTATTACATCATAAATACAATGCATATGGATTCCTAAATCTGTCCCAAAAGGGAATTTCAAATTAGGTCCTTATGTATGCAGCTCTACTTTTTTCCCCTCAGTTCGACTTTATATCAAATACTATGTGCTCTCTGATGAGATTATGTTAATACTTCAGGAAGCAAAACTAACCATCTTAATATGTAGAACCATATAAAAGCAGCAGTTGCAAAGAGATGAAAAAGAAACAAATTTGCTGATCATAACATATACTGAACAACAATCAGACACTTTGACTACCAAAAACAGGGCATTGACACGTTCTCTATCTCATTAAAAACATCAATTTTTTTCCTCTTTTAAGAAGAACCACAACAATTATTTATGAACCAAAAAGGATGAATTTGATTATGTTTGAAGATCAAACAACAGCTTCTTCAACTCTGCCCTAGGTTCTCTACCTAAAGATAATGTCAGACCAAATTGGTGTAGTTAGGAAGACCCACAACTGCAATCATCAATGCAGCAGCGAAAAAAGGAATTCAACAAGACTCCAATCTTCATTTGGCAAAAAAACCAGTAAAAACGAGAGAACTGCAGACACCATTTTCAAGAAACATAAAAACCCGCATTTGATTCACTTGCTACTTTGAGAAACTATTATATGATAGTTATGAGAAGATTCAAGCTGTCTTACAAAATGAAATGGATAATTTCAAATTCATCTTATTCACGCAAGCCATGCAGAAAGATTGAGACCAAGTAATACTCATTGTTTCAATGTCCCTTTGTATATTTGCATAAAGCTCAAGTTATCACCAGTAGCACATCACAATCTTAATGGTAACAACAACACAACAAACAAGAGATCAATCCTTTTCTCGTGTTTCACTATCAAAAGTAACTTAATTAGCTATCTTATAGTGGAATACTTTTCTGAAGAACTTTAAAAAAGGTAGAGACGAAAAACAAAGAAAAAAAGCCTTCAATTTACCTTTACAAGAGTTATAGCCATCTCCTTTAAACTGCACCCCATTGACCACAGGGCATTCACATACTCGGCCCCGGAATGTATCCTGAACATGTAGGGCAAATATAATGCATGTAGGAAATAGGCATATAAAACTATAAACCATCCAGTCAAAGTAATTACTTTGCAAGCTGTAACATTAGTAGCTTTGTCTTGCCAGCAGCCTCCATTATTATCCAAGCATTCATTTGTCTCTACATCTGCAGCAACAAAGAGACCAATTCAGATTCATCATAAGAGCTGTCATCATCTAATATTTTTTATATTAATATTAACATTAAGAACCTACCATTGCTCAAACAAACAGATGGTTCCGTAGTTTCTTCAAATCCAGCACAAATAGCCTTAAGGACAGCACCTTTCTCCAATTTACCTGCAACATCATGGGTGAGTAAGGAAAACATCTGGACATATCCCAAATTAGACACAAGTTAAGCAACCAACCTCGGTATTGTCGGTTATTGACAACAAGGGTAGGCAATATAGTCACGTCACCTCGTGATCCTTTACCTATCTACAGAAGTTTTATTTCAATAAGAATACAAGTTGAAAATTAGTAAGAAACTTGAAAGAAAAAATGGACAGAATGAGAAAAGATTTCAAAAATATTTATTTAAAGAAAAGAGTCATTCAAGAAAAGTTTTGAAAGAAAGCTACTTGAGCATCTTGCTCCTCTTTTAGTACAGGATTGTCTGAATCAGCACTTGGATCTCCCATACACTTCTCTATCTTTTTCAAATCAAGTCCTGTTCAAAAAGAATGGCAATAGACTCATATTATTTCATGTGATTAATAAGAAAAACCTCAAGCAAATTTAACTACTACAGCTCTCATGATCAGAAACAAGATATCAAACAATTACCAAGGGATTTGATTACACTATCAGCACAGTCTTTGTTGTATTTTTTCTCTTTCATGGGGCATCTGATTTGAAAATCAGTTACATAATCCCACCACACCCATGGCTTATTGGTTTCATTGGCCACTTTAAACACACATAACTGCCTCAGATTCTCAATAACGACATCTTTTCCATCATATCCTGTGCTGAAATCCTGTTCAGGATCAGGAGCACAGTATCTTCCATGGTTAATACACTGGGACTTGCATTGCTTGCTTACAGTGAATGCCTGAGGACAATACCACGTTATGTAATGAGGTGTGAATTGAGTATAGCCACCTTTCTCAAGAATCTGTGCAGCACCCTTAAAATCCTTCACAAAATCCATCAACATATCACACTTAAATCCGCATTCATCATTGCTGTTAGTCCATAACTCATATTCCACTCGATCATCCGGGTGGGGAACAGCTTCTCTCCAATCAAGGTTTACATTTACCATATCTCCCACATTTATTGCTTTCTTTAACAGCATACCGAAACTTTTCTCAATCAATGCAGATGGTATTGTTATGTTCTGAATGTACTTCTCTGAAGAACCATTTTCTTCAGGGGAGTCCATCGTTATTAAAGCTTCATCAATGTCATCTGCAACTAGAACAGCAGAAGCACCAGCGTTTTGGGCATTCCACACCTTCATAGCAAAAAAACAATCTGGAAAGTAGAAGATAAGGATTATTAACAGAAAGACTGCTGATTTCCAAATAATGATACATAATTTATCTACTATTATCTGGATAAAGAAAGGAAATGAGTTCAGCTACCCCAAAAGTAAAGTTATATTAACCTAAAAACATCAAAGTTTCATTACTTGTATTGCTGTTAAGTTTCAGCAATAAAACAAAAGGCTTTCTGACTTTGAAGAAACTATATAAACAAAATAATAAAAAATTAGATTCATGGAAGTTTTATATAGGAAAGGAAATTCATGTCATCTAAATTACATTCATTGTAGCAACATACATCATCTGTATTTCTAATAGGAAATACTTGTCTTGTTGAATTCAATTCCCAACTTTAGAATGAAATAGTATTATTCAGAGTCTCAGACACGACCAGGCAACCTCCACAGAGGAAAAAGAAGCATATTTATTTTTAAAAACAAGACACAATTTACTTGCAAAAGGTCCCTATTAACCTAACCAATAAATCAACCAGACCAACCAAGTTAGCAGAATCACACTAGAAAACAAAATAAGTTAACAAACCTCGTGTACTAGCTAACAGATCATTTGGGGTAGCATAAAAAGAGACAACCGATGCACCTTCCTAAACCAAACAACTACTCCATGAAATAAATATAAATATATATATATATATATATATCAAGACCAGCAAATCAATGAACAAAATAGTAAACAGAGTACTTTCCTCAAATATATGTAATTTGAAGTTGACATATCAACTAATCAACAATTAACATGGAAATTAATCAGCATCCTAAAAATCGGTATAGCTTATCTGGGAGATTAAAAAAAAAAAAAATAGTAATAAAAAATAAAGCTGAAATAATTATTTCAAAGTTAAATTCACAAAAGCGGGGCAAGTATACCTCCACGATCAAGCACAAGAAATGTCGGCAGAGCCCCAGGCTTGGGCTTGAAAGAAATCCCAAATTCCACAAAAGATCGGCAACCCTTTTGGTTCTCCTTTGGGTACAAAACAGTTCCAGCCATGCTACCTCCATACTGAGGTATCCCAAAATTACCAATGGCACTATCATAAGTTCCCTTGATATTATCCGGCGAAGTTACCCTTAAACTGTTCTTCTCCACCACGAACCGACCCAATACTGATTGACTTAGACTCAGCAAGAAAATCCCTAGCAAGATTGCAGCTATCGATATTCGGGAACAGCCCATTTCCTTGGAATTCCAGAAAACTCAATAAAGTGAAAAGAATCTTTGAAATGAATTCGATGAGCAAAATGTAATATATATGTATATATATATATACGCAGAGCAGAAGAACTGTTTGCTGCTCCTAGTTCGTGTTTCTTGTGTTTTGGTGTTGGGACCAATCTTTGGGTTTACTTGTGATATGCTATGTGCCCGACTGCGATATACATATAGATATTTATTTCACTAATTTTAATTTAAAATTTTTACTAATATTAGGAATTGGATAATCTAATTTTCAAATTGTTTTCCCTTGATGGAGTAATTTTATATATTAATTAATACCTAATATTTAAAGATATTTAATTTTAGTATTAATTATTCCATTGAATTTTCAATATTCACCGTCAAAGAAGCACATGAGAATATAGAAAAATGTAGAAAAGAGATATATTGGTCATAAAAAAAAAAAAAAAATTAAACAAAAAAAAAGAAGAAAATGATAATATAAGAAAAATTAGGATGAAATTTTAAATTTTAAATTTGTTTTTAAAATATCATATTCTTAGTCCTTCAAATTATAGAACTTGATTTAACTCCTCTCAAAATTATATGTGTATTTTAATATAAATAAAATTAGTGAATTTTTTTTTTTTTTTTTTTTTTTTTTTTTTTTTTGAGCTTGAAAATAGTGACTATAATAAATAAATTTGGTTAGCAAAAAGTATTTGTTAGGTTTAAAGTTTTTTTTTTTTTTTTTTTCGTACAAATTAAAATAATAAATTTTATAAAATTTTGAGGATGATATATATATATTTGTAGAATAGAATGTTATCAATATTTTTAAGGTAAATCTGTACTCAAAAATTACAAAATAATGAAATAAAAAAAATTACAAATTAATTACTTAATTGAGATAACCTAAAAAGAGAATATATATATATGATTAAATATTTAATCTAGATCTACATGGCACGTTCTCTTTTAAATATGTTGAGTTCTCGGTACGGGGACTTTTACGACTTGGCCAATGGGAATGCACCAGATGTACCAAATGATGCAAACTCTACAATAAAATAAGACTTTTAATCTAATTTTCAAATTGTTTTCCCTTGATGGAGTAATTCTTTTACATTCCATTCCTATTATGTTAACTGCAAGATTTTTCACTATTTAACATATATATATATTTTTATTGAGAAGACATAATCTACTTTACAAATAATTAATTGGCAAAATTCATGAGACACGTAATGATAGATTTTTCACTAAACATAAATTAATAAAATTAAAATTATAAATAATATTGAATTAGAATTTTGTAAAACTAAAATTTTAAAATTAAAAATAATAAAAAAATATATTTTTTTAAATAATTATATTTATGTATATACTTAGATTTATTATAATTATTTAAAACTATTCATATAATATATAACTATTCAAAAATTTGATAATATAGTATTATGATTATATCATGTTGTAACTAATATATCATATTTAAAAATTACAATTACTACATTATTATAATTTTACTTTTATAATAATTAAGAAATTAAATATTATAGTTATTGTTTAATTAGTTTTAGCCATTTAGTATTTACCAAATAATTTTATTTTTTTTAAAAAAAAATCAACAATTATTATAATTATAATTTTATTTATATGTATAATGTATTATATATAATTAAGAAAATATATATTATGGTTGCCATTTTATTAATTTGTATCCAATTTATTATTTACTAAATAATTAGTATGATTTATTTTTAATTTTTTTAATAATAATAATTATTATAATTTTATTTTTATATAAATATATAATTGAAAACTTATATATATATATATATATATATATATTTAGAGCAGGGATGGCGTAGGAATCGAAGATTAATACCATCTCACACCTATTTTTCAAATTTCTCTTTTGAAATCACCATTTTTATCTATGAACTCGATCAAAGCGGAATTCTCTGATTAAAACGGGATATGAATTTTCCATTTAATTTTAATTTTAATTTTTAATATTTATTTATAATTATAAAAGGTCATAGATTCGTGTTATAATTTATGTCTATATCCACTTATTTTTAGAGAAAATTTAACCTATCCACCTATTTATAACAAAAATCTTAACACATAAAAATTTTAAATTAAAAAGAATAATAAGAATGAATTACCATCACCTCTTGAAATAACTTATCTAATTTACTTTTCAGACTTTATCTTAGTGAATTAATATAAAAAATATAATTTTATTACGAAATATATGTAATAATTTTATAAATAATAAAATTTTAAATTAATAATATTATCCATATTTAAATTAAAAATGTAAGAAAAATTTAACATAATTTATATAAAAATTATTATTTAATTCATTATAAGTTGTAAATTAGGTGAAGATTCTTATTATTTAATTCATGGTAAGATTCAATCTGACATTTCAATCTTTAATTCGATCTTCCCAATTTTGCCCCCACCCCCCCACCCTACCTATACTCAGTCCAACTAACCAATCACCGTAATATGTATATATGTATATATTCTATGGTCCTAATATTATAGTGTAAATGTGGCTATTACCAGCCACAAAGTGAATACGTAGGCAAGTCAGTAAAGCTGACATAATATGAGACTAGAAAAGAACTTTAGAGCAGATTGTGCAGGAAAAGCTCTATTGCATTCTTAGGACCAACAACAGCTCAATGATCCGTGCAGCAGACATCACTTATTTTTAGAGTTTGATGCTGCTAGCTTTGGATTCCTGTACTTATCGAACTCTCTTGTTTCTTGTTGAATTGAAGAAGTTCAGAATCACAACTTCACTGGAGAAGCATTCATACCTTCCAGAATCATGGCAGTCCTCTCCACATGCTTGAGCAAGATTCCATATATTTTGTTCCTCACCCTTCCATAAGCTTCCATTTCGGATTCATCTAAGCTAGTGCACCATTGGTACCCTGTGGAATTAGGCTTCTTACCAATGAACACATCTAACCAGTCACTCACTCTCTTCACCTTTGACATTATTCCTGCTATGTGGCTATCAGATTCCACTGTAGAGATTTTTCTCTCTACTTCATCTAAATATTTCTCTACATATCCCAAAAACAGTTTTCTGCATTCATCTTCTAGTGAGGCAACCAGATCATTCGCTGCTGAAAGATTACTTCCCTGTCCGCATTCCGTGTGATTATCCTTGCCCTGTTGCAGCATAAGGGACATGTCATCACTAGTTTTGCTTCTCATTATTATAGAAGCACCTTTGGGTACGGACAAGCGACTTGATGTCGTTGATTTCTTCACCGCGTGAGTTTCTACAACAGGAGTAATAGTGGGATTGTGAGAGATCATAGAACACGGGGAGAGATCAAGAGCCACAGCAGCTTTAATCCATGAACTTGCATCTTTCTTTCTTTCAAGTGCTACTTTCAGTGCTTCCTTCACTGAAGCAGTTCCACTAGTATTAGTCTCTGATGTCTTGAGTGGACTTATGTTTGTCAATGACTGAATTATCAGTTTAGTATGATACAGATCATCTTGAAGATCAAAGAATTTATCAGCATATGATTCCAAATCATCTCCTTTAGCTACAATAAAGTCTGAATATGTGCTGTGGAAATTCAACAACAGAGATTAACACAAACTCTATGGTTTTCATCGGCGAACATCAAAATGGAACAGAAAGAATGAAAAAAGTGAACTTTGGAAAAAATGTTGTGCACCAAATGAAACAACAAAACACAGAAATATTAACCAGACACCTTATTTTCACCATCCAAAATGAAAAATGTGAAATTTTTACAAAAGGAAAAATGTTTGTGATGTGTCATAGTATGGTAGACCTCTTCCATGTTATTAACTCAGCCATTGCATGTTTTCTCTAGCATATATCCAAATGGAATACTTCATTACTACCAAGCTAGAACAAGGGCTGCACCCTCCGTCTAAAAGTCTTGAAAATCCACACTAGATTAAGCCAAAAATAGTTTTGAGTTTGAATGCACTGAGCAGGAAAAAGTTTTCAATGAAGTTCTTTTGGATTTGATGCTTAAAGATCTACTTGGCAGTTCTTTATTAATAGTTTCATCATGCTTCTTTAATCAGCAATATGTATATCCAAAGAAAAAGTAAACAGTTCCTATTAAAGAATTCGCTGAGAGGCTGGGGTTAAAGTTATCAATAAGACATCTAACAAATTCTACACTTCTTACCTCAATGAATTAAACAATCTCTCTGCAGCACATGCTTCTTGTAGTGCATCAGCAGCAGTGTTTAGAGAAATGTCTCTTTGCCTGACTACCTCCTGCGCTCCAAGAAAATCATTAATTGTGCTTTTCTAGAACCAATGAGTTGGATCATGAGAGTCACCTGAGGAAAAAAAAAAAAAAAAAAGCCTTACATAATACCTTGCCAAGCTTCAATAATCTTGATGGAAGGGAATTCCAAGATATGGCAGTTGCATTCTGTTTTCTGTCATTACTGATGCTAAATACACGATGCGAAGCCTGCTCTGAGATCATCTTTGGAGCCGAGCTCTTGATCTTGTTGGAATTTTGTACTAATTTCTTTGATGAAATACTGTCTCTTCTTCGGCTAATTGAGCTTGAATGTTCATCTGAACTATCATATCCCCTAGGACGAACTGGTGAAGCCTGTCTATGTACACGTGTTATACTTATAACTTATAAGCTAGAATTAACCTAGGCTGAAATTAAAAACCATTTCTTTCTGAATTACTTTGCCCAAGATTTAGAAACACAAGCAAACTAGGCCTACATTTATCTCGCCAAAGGATCAGTTGAATATCTAACAGAATCCAGTGAATCAAACTCCCAATAATACATATATTTTTTTTTTTGTTTCTCTAAAAAATCATTTGAGAAACATTAATGCAGTTGATCTTTTGTCTTAAAAACATAATCTTAACACACAGGGAGGAAAATTCAAGGAGTGACAAGGGAAAGATGAAATGAGGAAGAGTGAAGAAAGGATATTAGGCTTACAGTTGCACTACGACTACGTCTCCGAGCAGCTGGTTTAATCTCATGCTTGATTACAGAAGAATCAAAAGTTTCCTTCATTCGCAAGATATCTGAGGTGGTCCAGCTCTTGCGCTTGGTTGTGTTACTCGTTGATGATGGTGCACCACCATCAGAGTCACTATCTTCGTCAATGGTAGTCCTTCCAGCTCTTTTAAAGGCACTCAGAGAAGGGTGCCTTTCTCTAGACCTCCCTTCTAGGCCAATATTTTTGCCTTTAAAAGCACCTCCTGGATGAGTTAATCCCGGAGACAAATTCCTAAAATCAGATGGATTGTCAACAATTTTCTTTTCTGAAATGACACCCTTCTCAACTATTGAATCAATGTCCGATGTGACAGTAGTAAGCTCTGAGAATTTGGTCGGAGAAAGAATGTCTTCTGGGCTTCCTTCACATGTATGCCTCCCCGGGACAGGGCAAATGCCTCTGAGCAAAGGCAAAGGACGTGCTTTCTCAAAATTCTGAACATAAATGAATTGCCCGAGTTGTAATTTGTTATTCAAAACCAACTCATTCTCTTCTTGAGACAAAGAAACGAAAATGGCATGCGACATATCTGAGACCTTCAAATAAAATCCTTTATTAGGCCAGAGATCACCTTCTTCCAGTACCGGAATTATGCTTCTAATTTGTAGTAAGACGGGTTTTCTACTGTCTTCCGATATTTGTTCATCACTATCTTCTTTTATATCTTCAAGAAGTTTAACAATAACCCCAGATTTCAACGTTGCCATTATTATATATCAAACCCAGAATTTTGTAGAATATATATATAATTAAAGAGAACTTAACCATATAAAATTCTTGAGAAAGTAAAAGGGCAGCAGATGCAGAATCAAATCCAAGAGATGCAGAACATTCAAAGGTCAAATCCGGGACTCTCTGTCTCGATAAAATCAAGACTGGGAAATTTTCAGTCTTTAGATTACGGATTGAAAATTATCAATAGGCTTAAAAGACGAAGACAGAGGGCAAAAGCCACCAGAGACGGTGGTTTTGGATTTGACCGAACCCGCTCCTGAGAGGAAATTTAGCCGTTGTTAAAGGATATGATATGAAGTGTGAAGCTTCGTCAAATTGTCGCCTATGGACATGAGAAAACTACCCGGGTTTTTGCTGTAAAATGTCACAAAGATCCAACTATATATGTGTCTTCCCTCTCAAATAGTCACGGAATGGACAACTAGACTCTAGCTCTTTTGTCTATTTAATTTGTTTAATCTATAATGTAATAATTATATTTAATTATTTTTTATAATTTTACACTTACACTTTTAAAAGTTCTTTACCTTTTTTAATATTACTAATAAATTCTCTCCTTCATTTTTCCATCAGCTAACTCTTCCATAAATTTATATCAAGAGAGATAGTACTTTAAAGGCACTCTTTCCCCTCCACCAATTTAATGTGTATATGCAGATTGCAGATTGGTTGATTTTTAAAAGATTTAACGATTCCTTACTCTTTCAACAAGCCAGTTTCTCCGTGGATTACAAAACCAAACCATATATATGCTTACAGACTTGTATCCATGGCGCACCCGAAAAAATTAACTAAATTGCAGGCTAAAATATTTTGGTGTAGAAAGCTTTGAAACTCAGATCTTTTCGTGATGTAAGTGTAACTCCAGCTTTACAGGAGTGTGATTCCAGATTACCATTCTCGGTCTTCTTGTTCTTTACACAGTTTTTATATCGTTAACACTGCTACCAATCAGAAGAGAAGCTTTTGCTTTCACCAAGGTCCAAGTGTTCATATGACCTATTCTGAATTAGACATTTTGCAAAATAAATATTGCCTCAATAACAAGTAAAGTTCTTGTTTCGCGGTGAAGGGAGATAAGATTTTTTCTGTCGACCTAGTATTATAAATTTGTAAGTTATGAGTTTACAGAAAGACACTAACTTTCCATCTTTAGTTAGTTACAGATGAAGAACAACATTATGTTTCCCTTTCTCTTCTCACTGTTGTTATTTCTGGCAAGGCCAACAATTGCCCAGCCTCATGCTTGTGATCAGAAAACTGACCCCAATCAAAGCAACTATACCTTTTGTAACACCTCCTTGACATATTCAGAAAGAGCCAAGGACCTGGTTTCACGTTTAACCCTCCAAGAAAAAGTGCAACAGCTGGTTAATACAGCTGCGGGCATTCCAAGGCTTGGTGTGCCTGCTTATGAATGGTGGTCCGAGGCACTCCATGGAGTCTCAAACACGGGTCCCGGTGTGCACTTCAACGCCACTGTCCCCGGTGCAACTAGTTTCCCGGCAGTTATTCTTTCAGCTGCAAGTTTCAACGCATCACTGTGGTATAAATTGGGACAAGTTGTGTCAACCGAAGCTCGAGCCATGTACAATGTGGGTCTGGCTGGTTTGACCTTTTGGAGCCCAACTATAAATGTGTTTCGAGATCCAAGATGGGGAAGAGCGCAGGAGACACCAGGGGAAGACCCTCTTGTTGTTTCGAAATATGCAGTCAATTATGTCAGAGGTTTGCAAGAGGTAGATCAGGAGGGTAAATCTAGCAGTGACAGACTCAAAGTTTCGAGTTGCTGTAAGCACTACACTGCATACGATATTGATAACTGGAAGGGTGTTGATCGGTTTCACTTTGATGCAAAGGTACTGAATATAGAAATAAGGCTATATATATAAATTCATATATATGGAAGTAGTTCTTTTTTAGCTTTTCCTATGTAAGGAATTATTTAAGTACAGACAGTTCACAGAAATCATGCATGGGCAGGTGACACCACAGGATATGGAGGATACTTTTCAACCACCATTCAAGAGTTGTGTAGAGGAAGGACATGTTACCAGTGTGATGTGTTCTTACAACAGGGTGAATGGAATACCAACTTGTGCAGATCCAAATCTACTGAAAGGAGTGATTAGAGACCAATGGGGATTAGATGGGTAAGATTTCTTTCCTAAATCTCAGTCATGTTCATGTTATAAAGCAGTATTTTTCTTTTGGCTTATTTCCCATGGTAATCTAAATTTCATTCACAATAAAGAACATATAAATTAACCAGAGAGGCCCTGTTTATGGAGAATTAATTAAGTGGAAAGGGAAAAAAAAAAAAAAAAAAAACTTTCTTTATGTCTTTTAAATGGATTTGACCATAGTAATTGTGTAAAACAGTGGCACTATGTGACCAAGGTATGCCATAGTAATTTTCAAATATCAGTATTGGAAAGGGTGTCTGTCATGATCTTGAGCAGTGTTTTCTTTTTCATTCTTGCACATATAGAAGTGATCAAGCTTAATATTGCTGCAAAAGGGATAACTGAACATTCACTTCTTTGTAATTGTCTTCAACCAGATACATTGTTACAGACTGTGATTCCATTGAGGTTTACTATAATTCCATACATTACACTGATACACCTGAGGATGCAGTAGCTCTTGGCCTAAAAGCAGGTGCTCATAATTGCATGTAATATCTTGTGGTTACAAATTACATTTCTCTCTTAACAGTGAAAAAAAAAAAAAAAAAAGCTTCTGAGTTTCTGTTGGTACTGGATGTTTTATAACTCAAAATATTACAGGTTTGAATATGAATTGTGGGAATTTTCTGGGCAAATACACGGAGAATGCAGTAAACTTGAAGAAAGTTGAGGAGTCTATAGTGGATCAGGCCCTGGTATACAATTATATTGTTCTAATGCGGCTTGGCTTCTTTGATGGAGATCCCAAGCAGCTCCCATTTGGAACACTTGGACCGTCAGATGTATGTACTAACGATCATCAAATGTTGGGAATTGAAGCAGCAAAACAGGGGATGGTTTTGTTAAGCAACAGTGGTATCCTTCCATTATCATCTAACACTACCCAGAATTTGGCTGTCATAGGTCCCAATGCTAATGCCACTGGCACTATGCTAAGTATATATGCTGGGGTGCCCTGTCGATACACTACACCTTTACAAGGTTTGCAAAAATATGTTTCAAACATAACATACGTGTCTGGATGTAGCAATCCAAGTTGTGAAGATTCAAGTCAAATTGAGGCAGCAGCTAAAGCTGTAGCTGCAGCAGAGATAGTGATACTTGTAGTGGGACTTGACCAGTCAATTGAGAATGAAGGGCGGGATAGAGTGAACTTAACACTGCCAGGATTCCAGGAGATGCTGGTGATGGAAGCCTGTAATGCCACAAATGGATCGGTTATACTGGTCATCATGTCTGCTGGCCCTGTGGATATCTCTTTTGCAAAAAACTATGAGAAAATTGGGGCAATCTTATGGGTTGGGTACCCAGGTCAAGATGGAGGTGATGCTTTAGCTCAAATCATTTTTGGAGATTACAATCCAGGTTTACTACTCTTTCCCTCTCTTTCTCTCTCATTAATATGATCTCATGCTCTAAAAGCAGACTGCAAATTTGTTAACTTGCTAGTAAACACGGGATGTTATGTTACTGATGAAGTTGCTACTTTTGATTGCCGGTGTTTGTTGAATGTTGATTAATTTCAGGTGGAAGGTCTCCTTTCACTTGGTATCCACAAGAATACGCAGATAAAGTGCCTATGACAGACATGAACATGAGAGCCAATGCCTCGCGAAGCTTTCCAGGGAGAACTTATAGATTCTACAATGGCGAGGCCATCTATAAATTTGGCCATGGATTAAGTTACTCCACATTTTCCAAGTTTGTTGTATCTGCACCTTCCACTATAATCATAAAGCGGCACATGGCAGCAACAGCAGCAGCGGAGGGGATTCTAGCCTCAAACATCAGCCCTCCAGAACCAATTCCAAATGCCATAGCGATTGACCTCTCGAGAGTGAACTGCCAGAAACTACAATTCCAGATAGTGATTGGCGTGAAAAATGACGGCAAAAGGGATGGTTCCCATGTTGTCCTGGTCTTCTGGAAGCCTGTGAAAGCACCAGGGATGGTGTCGGGAAGCCCCAACATCCAGCTAGTGGGATTTGACAAAGTCGAGGTGATGCAGGGGAAGACAAAGAATGTCACATTGACGTTAGATGTTTGTAAAGATCTCAGCGTTGCAGATGCTAATGGGAAGAGGAAGCTGATTACTGGGCTGCATACTCTCGTCATTGGTTCTTCAAGTGAACGACAAGTAAAACATTATATCAATATCAGGCAGGGCAATGAGAATGATTATGAAGGTGTTTCGTATCTGTAACATCATCAAGATTCATTGTTGAAAAGAACACTTGGTTTAGCATGCAAGGTAAAAGGAAAGTATAGAAAATAAAATAAAAAAATTCGCTAGAGAGAGGGGTCGAACCTCTGACCTTATGGTTAACAGCCATACGCTCTAACCGACTGAGCTACTCCAGCTGTCCAATTAAAACATTATTCTAAATTATAATAGGATTATTCTCAACTGATTATTTAACCATCGAAATTTACGTGCATGTTTATGTCCTATAAAGAATATTTTTGTCATTTATAATCTCATTAACTAACTAAAATTTTAATAAACCCTAATTTCTTCCAATAAAACCATCTTAAAAGGAAAAAAAAATTAAAAATGGAAGAAATTGAAAAATTGGAAAAAATGAGAGTTTCACTAAGATGTAAATAGATTAATGAGATTATAAATACAAAAATATGACATAAATATGCTTAGCACATAAATTTTGGTGGTTAAAAATTATCAAAATTTTGTTGAAAAGACCTTTTTGTCCAATTAGAAAATAAAATGGGAATTTGATTATCTAAAAAAATAAAAATAAACACTTATTTGTCCAAACAATAATATGGAGACTAAAAAAGTCAATTTTTCTAAAAAAAATTAATTATGCCACTAATTTTCTATAAATTCTTATTAGCACGACTCAGTGATATAATATGATATAAGATTCACTTAGAAGAGAAAATAAAAGTCGATTAAAGGAATAATAGTGTTTTAATTTTTTTTTTTTTTTTTTTTTCTCTAGAAATAAATAATAGCTGACTTTCTTTCTGTTCAAAATAAATTATGAATTATACGTTGAATTTACTATATATATATATATATATATATATATAGATATATTAATCCTTACCCACGTTGGATACATGAGATCAATAGATAAAAACAAAGGTTTCGGTAAGGCACCAAAGGTTTCGGTAAGGCACCCGGTTTTAGAAGTGTATAATTCTATGTCCTGTCCCGCGTACCGCAATTGCATATGGTTGAATTCATATTTGTTCAACGGAGGATAACGAATTCCTTCTCTCCATATTTTTTAATTATTTTTTTTGAAAGTTAGGTGTTTTACTTACATAAATAAATTAATTAATTAATAACAGAAAGTATATATTAGTTATTTTATTATATATATATATATAATTATTATGAACTGAATTCTTACATCACTCGCATATAAAATTCATAAGTAGTTATTAAGTAAGGGTATGAGGGTCTGAAGTTATTTACTCAATTAATACATTTATTAAATGTGTCAAAATAAATAATATTTATAACAAAAATATATTCCCTAACTTGGTTCGGGGAAAATCATGATTATGAAAGTTGAAATGGAGATCCATTTAATTCCTTTTACGCGTAGAGCCGCCCCCTTGCCTTCCTTGAATAGCAAAAGCAGTCAAAATCATTGCTTGCAAATGGAGAGTATTACTACTATTATTTACACACACGCGCCATTCTACTACTAAAATTCAGCAAAGTCAATTTTCCGACTTTTTCGCATTCGTTTGCTAAGATTGACAGTTAATTATTGCAAAAACTAAAGCAAGTAGGAAGTATTTGAAATTATTTTTATTTCTAAAGTTTGTCAATAGTTATCCAAATTGAATCCCTTGTGTCCTATCCTCACTAAACTACTATAAAAATAACCAATCCACCATCAACTTAGTTACATTCAATTTCAAGCGCACAAAAAATAAAAAGAAAAAACAATTTTATAGCAAAAATGGAAGGTTTAATCCCGTTTCTCATTCATGCTATGAAGAAACAAAATGGAAGGCCTCACCATCATGGTAGTTACCGATCTTTATCCGCCGGCTCCAGTCGCAGCTACCACTTACTCCTCGGAGCAGATCAATCCGGGGAACTAGAAGGCTCGTCTCACCGGAGAACCAGATCCGAGTTTCAGCCACCGAGTCTCGATCTCTTGGAGCAGAGGTTCTCAGCAGGTAACTTGGATTACAATATTATGTCCAATTCCAAAAGCTTCAACAGAGGTTCCAACAACTCCGTGCTCATCGGTCCTTCTTCAAATGCAAATACTACTACTAATAACAATAGTAGTGTCTTCAGCCACATGAATTCAACCATTGTCACCTACCGAGTTCCTCAAAATGCTTCTTCTGCTTATCAATTCTCCAAGGGGATCAATAGCGCTGGTTCTGGAACAAAGGTCTAAGTTCAAATTGTGTATTATATTGTTTCACACATTTTTTTTTCCGCCTTCACATTGCAAGGAAATGTAAAATTTATTTGTTTATTGGCTTAAAAAGTAATATAATTTATTTATTTATTTTATTTTTTCTTATGATTATTTTTTTCTTCACTTTCATTCAGTTCCTGAAAGAATTCGGCGAAACTTAAACCTGAAAGAGGCGAATAGTTTTTGGTTTTTTCTTCTTTTTTTTTTCTTATAACAAAATCTTTTGAAGATGGCGTTTGTATTTTTTTTTTTTCCCCACCATTTTATCTCTACTTATTCCTTCCACATTAATGAATTAAATTTTTATAATACTATATAAATTTGACTTTACAAAATAAACCAACAAATTTCATTGAAAAAGAAATAAAGGAAAAAATAAAAAAGTAATTATATAAAGAAGAGTAGAGAGAAAAGTAATAATAATTATTGATTTTGGTAATTTCCATTTTATTTAATAAATTTATTTTGCGGAGGTGGTTGTATTTTGAAGCGGATTAAAATTAAAAATGAAAAATAAAAAATAAAAAAGAAGTCTTGCAGCCCCGTTTGTGCCTATCGCAAGAAAAGCGCACGTGGGCAGGACGATTTTTACCTAAAGCCAATCGTAAAGAAAACGACGTAGGAATTACGACTACCAGCTTCCTAGTTGGAAGCTCAACTGCTGCCGGGAGAAACACATACGCCGTAGCTCTAAGAATTCAGAAAAATCAACAAGAAATCTCGGATTAAAACCTCAAATTTTGAATAGTGCTGATGAAATTTAAATCTGTATTCGATTGTTCTATCATCACCGCCGAGTTCCAGAATGCTGGAATCAACCCCAACTTCATCCCTCTCATCTGGAAGTACTACCCAATCTCCAATCACTCTCTTTTCTTTGTTGTGATCACAAATTAGAACGGAGTTTTTAAGATTCTCTCTTATCTGCAGGTATGTTTTACAGAACCCTAATTGCGAGTGGGGCGAAATTCCTTCTTTGCCCTCCTCGGCCTATCCTCTCCTCCATTCCAAGTTTAAGCCCTGCACTTCCGCACTGCACTCCGTAATTCACTCCACCGACCAGGTCACCACCAAGCTTCTCGTCAAGTTACAGGTACGTCTTTTCTTCTTCTTCTTCCTTTTCTCCCTCACTTTGAAAATTTCTGAAATATGCATTCTGGAGATTTTGTCTAGTAATCTTATTGTAGTTCACCTTTTGGTGACTAGTTCAATATCCGGAAGATATGATTGATCTATATTTGTGCATTATTGTTTGAGAAGGTCGAATTTTCTGCTTTATCTGCGCGAAATATATATATATTCTTGTTAATGGTAATACGCATGTATGACAAATTTCTTCGGTTAGCTATGTGCAAACGAATTGCTTACTTTATCTGTCAAATTGAAATGTAATTTTCTGTAAATTGATAATAACCGCTTTACATGTTAGAGATTTCAAATCAGGCATTAACTTCATATAGGAATGCTCAATTTTCTACAGAATGGAGCATTTATAGAGGCTGTGATCATGCGGTATGATACACGTCTGGGAAAATATAATGGAAAGGCTCGCCCTGGGGGCATCAGATCAACCTTGTGCATATCCTCTCAGGTATTTCTTCTTGGTAATTTTGTTCATTTTCATTACCTCTGTTTTGAACTACTGGTAAAGAATTGTTCTACTTCATGGTAAGTGAATGCAATTATGTGGAGGAGCATTGTTCCGAAACTTTTAATTAGTTTCTGGAAATATTATGTTCCCCTCCCTTTTTAGTTATTATTTTTCTTTTTTGTATTTCCTTTATAGTATAGGTATGTGCACAACAGGTGATGTGATGCTTCATGGTTGTGTTGCAATTTTATTAGGTTGGATGCAAAATGGCTTGCAAGTTTTGTGCAACGGGAAGCATGGGATTTAAAAATAATCTCTCATCAGGTGAAATAGTAGAGCAATTGGTGCATGCGTCTTCCTTATCAACAATACGAAATGTTGTTTTCATGGTATGGATTTTCACTTTCTGGAGTGTTTTATATGTTACTTTCTTGTGCTTTCACCCCCTCCCCCTGGGTTTAAGACTAGCTATTATGCTATAATTTTTTAGTGTTTTTCCAATCCCCTCTAAAGGATCCTTGAAGGGCTGTGAGACTCTGTCTTGGTTTTTCCCCTTTTGTGGCTTAATTGATACAAATTGGAAATGGGTGCTAATATTGCACACCTACACTTATTTTCCTGCTTCCCAAGGGTTTGCTGTGTTCAAAAGCACGAGGTTCATTGATGTTAGCTAAATCCAATAAATAATTCTGATGCACAATTTCTTATCTTTTGTGCAGGGAATGGGAGAGCCATTGAATAATTACACTGCTGTGGTGGAAGCTATACGAGTCATGAAAGCACCACCATTTCAGCTTTCTCCCAAAAAAATTACTGTCTCAACGGTATTTGCTCCACAATCTTCAAATCTTTTTTCCTCTCTTTCAAAAGCTGCTAAGGAGTTCTGGTACCATTTTGTGTATCACATGATCTTGAGTTGCTTCCTGGACGTTGTGTTAAAAAACAAAAAAATTGAAGTTACTCACTGTTGATTGGAGTTTAAAGCATAGTTGGGATGCAATCTAAAAATGTTATCTGTCTTGTTACATTCTCTTACAGGTCGGCATTATCCCTGCTATCACCAAGCTTCAGAAGGACTTACCAGATCTAAATTTAGCAGTTTCACTACATGCACCTATTCAAGACTTACGTTGTCAGATCATGCCCGCAGCACGAGCTTTTCCTCTTGGAAGACTTATGGATGCATTGAGAGAATATCAAGAGAAATGGTTGCTTAACACTCCACTTAGCCTTTTTTTTTTTGTTTTTACAACATTCATCTTTGGATAATTTATGAGCTAATCCTTATTTTAAGTGTCTATTAGGCTGTTAGAATCTCATTTGATGTTATTCTAGTCAGCAGAAAATTTTTATCGAGTACATAATGCTTGATGGAGTGAATGATGAGGAGCAGCATGCCCACGAACTTGGCAAGTTGCTTGAGACATTTCAAGTGGTGAGCTTGGCATTTAATATGACATACAGACCTATGGAGCTTTTACATTTATCACTTATTTTCTTCAAGTCTTGTTACTTTTTATATTTATCTGTGCCTATGGTGATCACCACTGCAATTAGTAAATTCCCAACTGAAATCACTCTTAAAGAGTTTCAAAGGAGAATGTTTGGGCAACCGAAACAAGCTGAGGTGCCATGTGGATTTTTAAAGGCTTAACATGTACAACTGGTTTATGCAGTATTTATACACTTCTCTATTTGAATAATGGCACTGAACTTGTAGTATGTTTGTTTATCATTTTGATATTACAAAGAGGAATTTGTATCTACTTTGTCCATTGCTCTCAAAGGGATGTTTTCTGATTAATGAACCACTGAAATTCCCTTTTCAATCTTGATTAATGCACTGCTGTTTGTGGCAGGTTGTGAACCTGATACCTTTTAATCCCATAGGTACCCTGAGTCATTTCAGAGTAAGCACAGAAAACAAAGTTACCAGATTCCAGAAAATTCTTCGGGAACTCTATCACATTAGAACCACAGTTCGTAAAGAAATGGGCCAAGATATAAGTGGTGCATGTGGTCAGCTTGTGGTCAACTTACCAAATGAAAGGTCTACGAGTAGAGACCCTGTCACTGACATAGAAGATCTTAGTATTTGACCTCAATTTATGAGGTTGGATTTCTGACTCTTGAATTATGAATAATATTTATTCTTGAGAATTTTTTGGAATCAATCAAATATTGTTGGACTACAAAATATTGAAGACAAGTCTTGATTATGTTATGTTCATTTTTAATTTCCTTATTTTCTAATGCATTATTAGCCATAGTCATCCTACTTATGCATCTTTCAGTACAACTAGATGGCAAATGTTGCGTTGGAATCTTTTGAAGTGACACATTTCCTTTCCTTTTATGTATAATTGATACTCCCTCTATCCAAAAAATCATATCAATTCTTTCTGTTTTACTTGTTCCTTGTTAATCAATAAGAAATTTATTGTTATTTTTTCTAAGGTGCTCTTATTTAATTTATTGTCTCACACATTTTCAATTAATTATCGAATTTCAATAGATTTCAATAATTCTTTAATTCTTGTGGTGTATTAGACTGGCATGATTTAATGATTTTTGGATGGGAGGAGCATGATGCAATCTGGAGTCAACCAGCTAACCTATATTTGACGAAGTTTCAGGTTTGAAGTTTAATATGTGCCACAGTAAACTCAAACATGGTGACTTTTGTGACTTCAGTTGAGTGTCTGAAGCATTAGCATGAGAGTCGCAGCTATGTTGTTTTGCTGGGTCGAGTTTACAGCAACTAATGTGTTAGAAGTCCTATCATGTGATTATGAACGACTGGTTGCTCTGGTAGGAAAGGATGTAATTTTGTGAAGCTTTCACTTGAGAAGATGAGGAAAGACCAACCTGTCAGAATTTGAATATTGATTATTTTTGTGTACGGTAGGGTTCTACTGATAACGCTACCACGTTATGGCTTTGGTATTTGACTTTTTAAAGGAAAATATCGGTAATCTTGTAAAACCCCCAATGCTAATATTGGGGAAAATTACCTTCATAACTGACCACTGCCTATGTAACTAATTACTGCTGTATCGAGATAATACAGATTTGAAAATCCATGAGTAATTAAGAAACAAGAATCATATCAATGACAAGGAAAATAGAAAAATTTGAAAATTAATGCATACACGCCTTCAAAAGGAGAGACATAAAGAGCAACAAAGGTAGGGGGATCGGGGTTTAGCAGCGGAGCTTTGATAAGGACTAAATTTCATATCACAAGGGATCTGATATATGGAAGATCAAATCTAGTTGGATGCTACGAAGCCAAGAGTGCTTCAACTTTTGCGACCATATCTTCTTCCTTCTTTGGACTCGGACTCGTATTAGCCTCGTCAAAAAGATCATGCTTCCACTTCTCTACCCGACCACCCATCGGACTATAACCTTGTCTTGCAGTAAATCTCTCTCTTCCACGGTAATTTCCAGCACGACTATTGTGTCGTTCTCGTGATGCGAAGTTACCTCTCCAAGATCCAGCTCTGTTGGCCTCTCTGTCCCCAGCAGTAGCAGCTCTCTCAGCTCTGTCTACATGACGTGGGTTGTAGCTTCTGTTGTCCTTTCTTTCATTTTCTAACACCGAATGATCATTAGCATCTGTTTTTAAGGGTTCTTCGAGGGCTTTGTCTTTCTCAGACTCATCAGAAATCTTTTTCTCCCTAAAAGAAGGCCTTTTCCTTGCAGGTGGTCTGCGATCTGCCTCTATGTCATAGTATCTATCATGACGCCAAGCTTCTCTGTTGTCTCCTTGAACTCTAGACCTCTCATCCTTCTTCTGCATATCATTAGTGGATATCCTATTTGCTCTTTCACTCAGCTGCTCCTGTGGATCTCTCCACCATCCTCGCTCTTTACCTGAAAATAAAAAAGCAATTTGAAATTAGCAACTGTAATAGATTTCAAATGACACATGGAATACGTTTAAGTCCAATCCCAGTACAGAATCCAGAGCCAATATCCAGCCAAACTCATCAGCTAACTTTCCTGAGGGAGAATTAATTCATCCTCCCTCCACAATACAGAAAACAGGGTGACAAAGATGAACATTAGCAAAATCAATAAGCTATCTGGCTGTTCAGGCTCTCAATAACAGATTCGCAACCTGAAATTCCTTGATGAATAGACAAAAATAACTTAAATAGCTGATTTAACAATAAGAATAGTTGAGACTCAATTAGTTTACTTTGTTTTTGCTAATAGATAGAACACTTGTTAAGCTAAAAACAAGCTGTAAGATTCTCAAGGCATGCTAAGCGACACTACAAGCAAACAGGTTACATATTTTTTTCAACAATAATTGAAATGGTATTTTAAAAAAAAAAAAAAAAAAACTGGAGTTATTGGTCACAATAAATGAAGCTCATTGACAATTTGCGACAGGAATGTGATAAAATGCAGGGTACATAATATGAAGAGCACAGAAAACTGAGGGGAGAGTTAAGCATACCGGTAATTGCTTTGCCATTGGAACTTCGCTTAACTCGATCAGAATTACCACGTTCATCATGCTGTTATAAAACACGCAGAGGCAAACCTAACATTGTTATATATACATTGAGGCATTTAAGTTACCAGGCCGAACTAAGTCCCCATAGAGCAGCCCAGAAAATAAGTTTGCAAGGTTTAAGCAAAAGCCACATTCTAAAACATGCCAGATGGCCATTAAACAAGGTTTACCAACAGTTGGAAACTAAGGACAACTAATGTTATGACTAGGAATAGTTCAAGAATAAATTCTTTTTTCAAAAACTCTTCCTTTTATCTTTCAGAAAAGAGGAAGTATTGATAGTTCTAGCAATGACAAAAAAGGCACAACACTAAAGAAGACATGGATAGCTTGACCAGTTACAAAACCCGAGGATAACAGAAAATCTCCTCTATTGATGAAAATATTCATCAATCAGAGTTTTCAGTGGAATTAGTCCAACATCTTTCAACTATATAACCAACCAGATCTCTAGTTGAGAATTGCAAGTTGCAAAACTTTGCAATCCGCTAGTAACTAAGGGTTTTAATGAGTCAGGAGCAACACAGATTCAACAGAAAGGGTAAGCCATGGTGACAGCAAGATCATGACAATTACATAGCTCAGCGAAAATTGCAGCTATCAATTTGAATGATGTTTAATTAGGGCAGGAGGAGAAAAAACTTCTCTAGAAACCTCGCCAACCAAAAAATGACAAAGAAACAAGGTATCAGCTTGCCATGCCCCATTAAAGCACAACACAATTGACATCACTCAATTTAAAAAACCTGAAGATATCTGCTCATGACACCTGAAAGTATGATCGGGAACGAGGTGCATCAGTTGGATCCAGAGACTGTTTTCTTCCTTCATGGTTCACATTAACCCTATTAGATTCTTTTCTCACAGATCCAGCTTCTTCTGTAGAAACCTGTGCGATTGGAGCCTGAAGAGGTAAAGCATCTTGCAGCTGTTGGTGATGGTTTTGATTCCGGTCTGAATTCTCTCTACTATCCAAATTAATGTCAGCAGGCGTTCTTTCAGTTTCTGATTTCCCATCCCTCCTAGCTCTCTTAGGACTAGCAAGGCCAAAATGAAAACATGTTGCTTAATGAAAGATTTTCATGCACTAGAGGGCTACAATTTAAGAGTAAAGGCTTTATGGTGGTGGTCGAAGACTGACAGTCCTCAAGATATCAATAAACAAAACCTTAACATGTAACTTGTAAAACGTTTCAGATTCAATAGAATATGAAGGGAATAGCCAAATCAAATACAGATTGCAAATATATTTGAAGAATGTAGTTGGTAAGCCATCCATAAACACCCTCTAATTCCTCCTCCCATAGAGTAGCCATCCAACATTTTCCATAGGAGGGTTTAGAATAAGGGAAGAAGATTAAGTTATTAAACATGTCAAAATAAAAAAGTAGCTATATTAAGAATGAAAATAGAGCAATAAATTTATGAAATACTTCCTCCATCCTATTTAATTCTGTTCTATTTATACCATATACACGAGTACCAAAGTAGTTAATAAGTTTATCCTTACAAAATTTACCTTCATCTCAAATGAGTATATCAAAATTCCTAAGCTATTTACTCTTCTTCAGCACCAATTTCCAAAGCTATATAACTTTATAAGGAAAATTAAAAAATTAAAAAAAAAAAAAAAAAAGGTTTTTATAGTTTGGAAAAATGACCCTTAAATTTATCCCAATGGGATACATATTAGGCTGCACACACACTTTTAATCCTTTCATTGTTAGACTCAATCCAAAAAAAAAAGTCAAAACCTCACAAAAAGAAGACTGATTTGGATTTTGAGGCATACCACGTCGGTGGCCATACATTTCTGCATGAAATCCTAAAGACGAGGAAGGATCATCAATAAGCCTACAAAGACTCTTGGAAATAATCAGCATTTTTCCAAGAAGTTTTACTTATCATTTGTTTGCACTAGCGTCTCAGATTCTGTTAATTCAAAGAACCCAACTGGAACTTCGTTTTCTTTTCAGCGAGGAAAACAACAACTATGTCGATCCAAAATCTACCCTAGAAAATCTGTGAGGAGTAGTAACTACTTCTCTATTTTTCAATCTGGATAAGCAATAATAATAAGAAGAAGAAGAAGAAAATAAAAGAAACTTCAATACACTCAGAAAAATTTGATGAAGTAAAATGCAGGAATTAAAAAACATTTGAACAGCGTCGCGGATGATCCACACTGCACAAGAAAACTGAACTTGAAAAAAGGTTACATCAAGAACGAACCAAGTTAGTTCGGAAGAAAGAAGGATAATTACCTAGGTTCTTCGTCGAACCTGGAACGGTACCTTCTGGAATCGGAGTCGCGGCGATCGCGACGAGACATGTTGACTGTGGAAAGGACAATCACTCTCAGCTGAACTCAAACTAGGGCTCTCTCTCCCATTTACAACCATAACCCAACCACAAAGACCAGAAGAAAGAAGAAGCCTTCATTTAGACAGCTGATACAACCTGACAAATAATACTTTTCCCGAGGTTGAAGTATTCTTACTGGGCCACTATTTCAATCATGGGCCGAATATTAATTTACTTGGACTGTGAATATGGGCTCTATTATTACTTCTGGTATATTTTTGTCCTTCATTTTTCATGAATATTATAGACGATTTAATAATGAGATCTTATGGGTGTGATCGTGTTGACACAATAATATTGTTTATTTTGGTACACATCAAGTGTACTTTACAAGTTTAAACTGTTTCATGTGAATAAAGGACTTTAGATCCTTACTTAATAACTGCTCAGAGATTTCCTAATCGAGGGATGTGAAAACTAAGTTCATAAAATATATTTATATTTAAATTTTTTTTATACTAAAAAAATATTTTAAATTTAAATTAAATATCACTATGCACTAAATACATCACATTCTACTGTTGTTTTGGAAAAAAAAATACATTTTTTAAAATGAATAATCAGAACATATCTGTTTATACCTTTTATTAACAGGAAAGTCAAAAAAAAAAAAAAAAAAAGGCAATATTATTTACTTTGACAAGGAGAATTAAAGTTTATCCAACTAGGAAACAGCACATGAATCCCAGTGGGGTGGGTCCTCGTAGGCACCAGGCCTTATTCTCCTACCTAGGAGGCCGCTAGGTACCGTGATTTGCATCTTCCACTAAACTTGGGGGCGGGATGTGGAGGCCCTCAGGGCGTAGGTTATCGCCTTTTCAACTCAAGGAAACAGCACATGAAGTAAGGGGACTGACTACATTAGTCAGGACTCAGGAGAGGCAGCCATAGGAACAATCCTAATTCCCTCCCCCACCCAAGAAAATGAAAAAAAATAAGAATAAAACTACTAAACAAAATCAAGGGAGGCAAAATGGAAAGCTGGTGCAACCCCAAGGCTAAAATACTTTATGAACAAACTTAGCAAATTGCTGGAAATGATGCGGCGCCAAGAAGCTTTATGAATGCCATTAATAGTTGTTCCTTTGCACCCACTTGCTGCTTAATGCGTCTCTTAATATCCTAGAGCTGTTGCATATATATATATATAGGTATTGCTGAAAATCCAGATAAAACTAAAGAACTGGTGAGAGTGACCCTAACTGTATCTGAACTGCAGATGTCGGGGAAAATAGACCGCTTCAAATCAGAGGAGGATTTCTAGACTTCGCTCCCATATCCCAAGCTTTTTCATCAAGAATAAGGCAATTGGTTGTGAGGTTTGAATCTGGTGCACCATTTAATGAGAAGCTCTTCAAGATTGGCGTCCATCCGAGTTCCAACACCACCCCACACCAGCATGTGCGCAAAATCTCCGAGGGATGAACCAGTTACTTCACCAACAGCCTTGAACCCAATTCTTGTATAAAATCTCACCAGCTGTCACACAAATAGAATTCAAGGATCCCTCTGCTCAAATCCTTCACCTTCAAACAAATACTTAAGAACAAAAAACAAAAGAAAATGTGGAAAAGGATTTGACCTTGGAATGATAAAGATGGGTGTCATTGATGGCGAGCAATTCAGCTTTCTTACAGCCGCAATCATATCCATACCGAATAGCCACTGCTCCTACAAACAATCCAATCCCAAAGATGGACTTCTCCATTCCCAACGTATCTCTCCGCAGTCTAATGGAGTCCAAATGAAGAATCTTTCCTCTTAACCAAAGCCTTATCAATCCCTCGGCTCTCCCGAGCTCCTTGTGAGTTTCCAAGCTTTTCGCTGTTATCCTGAAAAAGGGTCCAATAGTTTGGAGTTGAAGGTCCAGTTTCTGCCTTCTTGATGCCTCCAAGATATCAGACATGGTGGGAAATGCAGCTTCTTTGGTCAAAGTACCAGTTGATTTCTTATTTGCGAAGTGGGTTTGAAGGATAATTGACTTGGGAGATGAATTGCCGCCCGGAGAAATTTGCAGGCGGTTGGGATAGGACAATGAAGTGAAGTGATGTCTTCCGGGTGAATCTAGACATGGAAAAGAGATTGCGGAACTCCTAAGGGCGTGTCCCGGTGCTGTTTCCATTCCTCAAATCCACACTTGAAAGTATCAAACAGAACGAGTCAATTGGATATTCAAACGGAACATAATCTACAACCTTGTTGTACCTCAGGAAATCAATCCCTAGCTCCAAATGAAGCAAGAAAGAAAATCCAGAGATCTAAGATGGGTCACTGCGGGGACAAAGGGGTAAATTTTAGACAGTTCGGCCACAGCTACAGACATGGTTAAAATATGTGGTCAGCTTTTAACCAAGGATATGAAAAGACTTTCTGGCACTTATTTCTTGTTCTTTTTTTTCTCTCCTCAACGAAAGACATCTAGCACTCGGGTTTTCAAGTCAAGTAGGTAGGTAATTAAAAGGATCAAGAAAAATCACAGCATTAACTGCTGCAGATTGCACTTTGTTCAGTTATTCACTCCCATCTCAAGTCCCAAGAAGAGAAAAGGTAAACTAACAAGTATGCCTTCAACTTTTAAAATAGATGCTGCAATTTACATAAAATTTTGTCTCGTTGATTTACCTTTCATGATCAGAGAGTCCGTACATAATCTCTCTTTCTTAAGGCGCAAAAACATTAAGAAAAATAATAACAATAATTTCCAAAGAAAGCAGCACAGGGGTACAAAAGGCACCGTTTAAAAGACCAGAAATTTTTATTGCCATTCTGCAAAAAATGTACAACAGTAACATAATACAAGGGGCAAATCCAAAATTGGATTTATTAAATTAAATATACACACACACAAAAAAAAAAGATCGATATTAACATCAATATTTTCCAGAATAAAAGTGCAAACTGTTTGGTTATGTGGGTATTGACATAAAGTATTTAAAATTGTACGTAAAACAGGATCAGAAATTCTGACTCGCCTTCGCAAAATACCTATCAATTGGGACATGTTTACACTCCTTTGGAGAAGACTTCAGCTTCTTCCGCTGCTTACCATGGTTAACAATTTGGTCTCTTGAGATCAACCTGCCAAATTAGAAACTCTTACTATCCCACACACTAATCACACTGCCCAGTTAGCGTCAATATTGACATAAAATGCCAATTCATTGGTAGAGTTAACTTAAATTGACAGAACAATCTTAGGTCATAAAGAATATGCAGTTATTAGACTGCATTAGCTAAACCTCAATCAGACATCAATAATCCACTAAGACCGGTTCTGAGCTGACAAATGGTTAACATTATTCTTGTTCAATCACTGTTGGGAAAAGAGCTTCCACTTTAACGTAACACTTCCATGAGAACAAAATCACAAAGAGTTCAATTACGCTAGATGCTTCTCTATATTTGCTTTCAAGTTTCAATCTCGTGCTCAGCTTTCTATCATGATGCAAACAAGAGAGAAGACACTTCTGAAAACAAATCAAGAACAGATGAGGAGATGGATGCAGTACCTCTGCTTTTGCATGAGGATTCTATGGTAGTCACCTGATTCCTCCTCTTGCAATTTTTCAGCTAGATGGAAATCAGAATGTTCTTGTCTTTCCTGAATAAAGCTTGAAGGCAGTTCAGCTCCACATAGTGAACATTTATAATCCTCCACCCAGAAAATTAATCCTTTCTGATATGAGGATGAGCCTGCTCGAAGATTTTCAAGGTTCACCATGTTTTTCAATTTATGTGGACTGCTTCCCTCAAACTCTCCGGGGAAACAAGGCTTTCCTATGGATATCACATCCTCATCATTGCATTCCATATGGGATTGGTCTCCTGCAGCAGGATCACTGACCTAAAAAGACAACCCACATACAGACAGAAGTGTTTTTAGCCTCAAGTAGAAGATTGAATGCATAAGTGAATCGTTTTGAAATATCGGATAAGAAATTTGCAAATCAAGTTTTACTAGTGTAGTGTTCATGTAAATAAAAAAGTAAGCTTCAAATTAATGTTAAATCTTTAACATACTTCTTCTGCAACAATATTATTCCCATTATCAGAACTTCCCTCCGTTTCCACATCATTGTGTAGCAAGTGGTAATCACCATGATTAAAATCAAAAACATTGTTGTTACTCCCTGAATCTCTAAATTCACATGTATCATAGTTGTCTCCAGGAAAATCAGACCCTCTGTCAACAGCCAAAGTATCATCACTAATCTCTAAGTCCAAAGCCACGCTACTATCCTTACTTTGTCTACAAGAATCTCCCGAGAAAATAAAGTTGGATAGAGTTTTCTGAGTCGGATCAGAAAGGGCACCATTCTTCTCATCACTGAACTGAGACATTCGCAGCCCTAAAATAGAAAAGATGTGTAATTAATTTATAGACAAAAATCTTCAAGTTAGAGCAGAATCTCATGAACCATGTTCATAACCAGAATCTGAAGAAGGAACCAACAGTAAGCACTAAACCCAAGATTTATTCAGGCCACTAAATTCTTAACCTAGAAATGAGTTTTCAGATTTCTATTCATATATATATATAAGAAGAGCAGAAAGGATGAGAATTTTGTAATCTATTCTACCATTTTAGTAGTTGTTTAAAAAAGGTAATTCAATTCTTTTTCCCCCATCTGAACAACTCCAATTAGGGATAGAAAGAAAAATAGGACTAGAAAGAGCAATAAGTCAACCACTTTGACTTTGCACCAAAATTTCCTTTTTCCAAAGATGGAAATGCTTAAAGACCACTGGGACTTCTATATGTTCCCACCACATTTCTCCCCAATCCAATGTCTAAATAACAATTGTTAGAATGTTTGGTGGCAATTTCATCATTGATGTAATGGCAATAAGGAAAATGCAAGAAGAATTCATGCTAATAGTATGTCTACATCAAGTTCACAATGCTAATACCATCAGTACAGGTTTGGAAAAGAAGATATAGGTTTCAACAGACTCACTTTATAAGCAGCTACTTACTTTCTAATATCATCACATTAATTTTCTGTACAGAACCAATACCAGAGATGTGTTATAGGCAATAGCTAGGCCTCATTAATTATACCAATATGAATCATGATATCTTATATTAAAGCAAAGCTTTTTCTTCTCCCATTTTTATAGAGAACCATTTGATAGAACCATACTTCAAGTAAATATAAACCATAAGATGCACTGCCTACCAATCAGTCTAAAAGATGCAGGAAGTTCAGCCCTGAGCAGTTTTGAAGCATGTTTGAGAATATCATCACTTGAGCTTATATAATTGTGTAATGTCATAGCACGTGTTCGGACCTGAGAAAGAGATTATAGAATTATGGTAAACCTTGATTCTCAAAAAGATAAACAACAGACTCCTAATTAGTCCTTTAGTAAGGGAAGGAGAAACAGAAGAAATGGCAAACAAGCTGAAGAAGAGGAAAAGTCCTAGCTTGAAAGACAGGCAAGAAGGGAAACAAAGAAGAGGAAAAAGAAAAAGTTGATAAGAGAAGCAAATAAAGTTAATTTTCACCCTCTAAAATACTGGCTTGACTCATCTTGACTCATTAAATGATCAAAAGCGCTCTGCAGCTAAAGGATCAAGAAGTACCTCAAAGGATGAAGTTTTCAACTTCAATGTTAATGTTTTGCCACGAAGACCTTCTTTCTCCATGTCAGAAGAAAGCATCTCCGCAAGATCCACTGCAAACCAAAGTTGAAATGACATAAGCCTTCGAAGAAATCCTAGGGCATTAACAAAGTAACGTGACAGGGTTGACCTTCAATGCCACATTAGATACTACAACATCTTGGCATTCAGTCTGATAGGCATAAGCATAGATGCATCCTACCACATTCAGTTATATGTCCCATAATAAAATAAAAGAAACATTTTAAAAAGGATTTCTACAACTTACTAGAGAAAGGAAACAACCACTCGCATCCAGAATTAGCAAAAAGAAAAAAACTTTGATTGCACGTTTGAAAGAGAAGTACACAGTATCCCATGATTAGAAAGTTCTGTATAGACAGAAACTTATCAAAAAATTAACCCATTTCCAAGATCAAATTGAATCAAGCAGTGAGTCTCAGTTCAAAGCCACAGCTTGCCAAAGCAGGAGAAATTGGAACACTAGAAAGAGACCTAGAAGTTAATTAAAAGTTGTTGAAAAAGTAACCAAACCCCTTGATATGTAAACACTTTTACACATGGCTGAGACAATGATTAAAAATCAATAAATTTGAGTTACAAACGATAAATAGTACTGTTAAAAAAAAAAAGAAAAAAAAGAATAATAATAATAATCATAATGTTCTAAAACAGTTGCCCTATCCAGTTTAGTCAAATAGATCACTTAATCATCTTATACAAATCTTAAGAAATGGGATAAACCTAACAATATTGGATGTGAGAGAACTCAAAATAATTACCTATTTTCTTATAAAGAAATGCCTCGTCATTCGTGTCTGAAAATGTTCTCTCACTGCTTATGCTCTTCCTGAGCCTAGTTTCAGGAGTATTAGTACCGCCCAGTCCAAGAGCAACAGAGAGGAAAAAATCTGCAATAAGGATGCAAAATGAACTGCGTGTTAGAAAGCAGAAGACCTTCTAAGATCTTTGAAAATGAAACTGATACAAAAATAAGTATATAAATAATAAATCTCCAATATACATTTTTCTATTTAAATCTGGAAAAGAAAAAGTAAAAATCTGTCAAAATCAATATTGAGTGAATCAAAATTCATTCCCTCTCTTCCCTTCTTTTCCCCTTCTTTAGTTTCCTATGCTTTGACACAGGAACAGATTCCAGCTCATGCACAAATAAACAGACAGAAAGTAGGATCTTTGTCCAGACCTGATGAGGAGCAGGAGAAAAGTGCACAGAGAAAGCTACTCTTTTGCAGCATGTCTTCGCATGTAGTGATCCCAAAAGTATTCTTTAAAATGCTTTCTGTAACCTTACCAATACCTCCTATCTATAAATGGCATTAGTCAAACAGATTGCATTGAACACATCTTTAGGAAAGTTCAAATCCTCCCACCCCCTCCCCCTCCCCCCACCCCAACCCAAAAAAAGAAAGAAAAAAAGGCTAGAAATACCTTCCTGATAGGAATTGAAGAGATAAAGGTCATGACAGCCATCCGATTGTTTGGTAAAATAAATTGACCATTTGGCTTGTTAATATCAGAGCAAACCTGGTATGACAGGGTGAGTTAAAAGAAGAAACAAAGAACATGTTGTGAGAATTAAGTTGGGTAGGGGATGCAGATACAACGAGCAAATTGCTAATAGAGTTTAGCCACTTGTAAAAGTGTAAAAAACTACTAGATTTCAGAAGAAATTTGAATTCTAGGTTCATATACAATACTGTAAATGTCAAGAACACTAAATTAATCCTCCAATATAAGTGCATAATACCTTAGCAAGTAACCGATTTGGTGCCACTCCAGCACTGCACGTGAGGCCTGTCTCATTATAGACATTTTCCCTGAGTTCTTTGGCAACCTAGCAAAATCATAAAAAATAAAAAATGTTTCACTAATTAAAGCAGCAGCAATGGTTGGATCAAGTTACCAACAGAATAGAAAAATAAAGGAAACCAAACAGGGAGAGATTCAACTTGATAACTTTAATATAAGCATTTACCTCTTCCCCAGTAATTTCCCTTTCTAGGCAGACATTAGTTATATCAAGGTATGCTTCATCCAAACTTGCAGCCAAAAAGCTGGAATCGTATTTCTGGAAAACTATCATGAAGAAGCAACTTTAGTGACTAGCAACTGAATTGGTGTAACTTCTCAAAACAGTCTTTAAAAACCACTGTCAACCTTTTCGGGTCAAATCACTATAATGTGTATATTTCTTGAAATCCACGGGAACAAAAAAGAGTTTTGGACATAATTTACGTGCAATAAATCCAGGCATAGCAGCCCGTACTCCAAATTTTCTTGCCTGGAAAGCAGATAATCACTTGTCAAAGTTCAGAAGTTAAAAATGAACAAATTAACTTCATCAGAAAATTTGTGCCAGTGCTTAAGAAAATGGACTCAGGTGAGCAAAATGCAAACTAACAAATAAAGGCACTACCAACAACAAAACTTAGAGCAAGTAATACAAACCTCATAATTAGCTGTAGAAATCATTGACATGCTACCCACAGTCATTGGCTTGCCTTTCAAGGAAGGATTACACAGAGTCTCAACGGCTGCATAAAAAGCATCCATATCTACATGTAACCAAATCTTTGATAGATCACGCGAAGCTTCTAACTCTAACATCCTCTTATCAGCAACCTGTATAGCCCAAGTATGTTATGAAAAATCTATACCATAATGGACATATAAAACATACCAAGAAAATGGATCTTGAGCATGATATGATGCAATTAAATCACGCAACATGAGCCAATATGGAATATTATCGGTAGCCTATCAAGATCCTAACATGACATGGAGCTCAATGTCAACACAATTAACTGAAGACTAATTGTTAAATGAAGCATCAGGTAGATTATCTTTCCTGGGTCCATGGCTTTTGCATCCGTATTTAAGCTCCAGTTGAGAGAATAATACCACAGCCATAGGAAGATATTGTACACCAGAAATTCCATCATTTCTTAAGTCCCAAAAAATCACTAAAAAAAACCATAAATATTTTCTTTAAACAATTAGCTGAGGGCACCCTTTCTCATGCTTTATTCATTCTTTAACTAATCATTAGTAGTACAGATACCAACTATGTGATAAATAACACCAACAATCCTGTGCTACTATTTTCAATGCTCGTCTATGAGTCTTTAACGCCAAAACTTCATAGCCTACAATTATTCATTAAAAATATGTAACAACACATGAGATACACCATTACATATAAACCTCCCCACCCCATAAAAAATAATAATAATAATAATGAAGATCAAATATACAAAGTAAAACTGAAAACTCCTCGACCTAGAAATATAAGTAATATATTATTAGATCACTTTGTCTTTTCAATACCTTCTGATAATGGGACAAATTTGCAGCAGTAAGCTTTGCACAACGGGCACGTATATTATCAATTTTCTGTTTCAAGTAGGCCTCCTTCCTCTCCTCGTTTTCAAAATATTTAGACCCTTTACTCAACTCATACACAATTCTCTGAACTTTTTCCTTATCCACCCCTTCCATTCCTGCAATGTCACCCTCAACCGTGTCATCCCCAATTAAAATTCTTCAAAGCTTCGGTAATAGATATACTATAAAGAACCCAACCCATAAGTTATATCCCCTAATTTTAGTGCTCGTAGAGAAAATTGAAGACCCATAAAAAGCTCAACCCTGTGTTTTTAAATTTTACCTGCTTTAGCGTTGGTATAGACAGTGTGATAAGATTGCCACGGTTTACTGTGAGAACTGTCGGCATCTGAGGCTGAGGCTGAGGCTGTGACTGTGACTGGAACTGAGCTTTCGCTCTTCGCCATTTTTCCAGAGAAAGAGAAAGATCAAAGACCGCCGATGAGAGAGAAAGGCGGAACCGCGAAGGGCAAAGACCGCGAAAGTTTTTTGTTTTCTATTTTTTTTTCAAAGCGAATCTCTCTCTTTCGCAGGTTCCCCGTTTCAAATTTTCTGAAAGTTGGGCTTCGGGGAAACAGAAACGGTGTTTCACTTACTAACAGACTTTTCGTTCAATACCATTTTGGGCTTCTGCTTTTTAGTGGGCCATAGGGAAGCTAAACCTTTCATAAGGTCCAAAAGTGAATTCTTCAACTTCTTCTTCTTCTTTATTTTTTTTTTCCAAAACAAAAACAAAAAAAAAAAAAAAATCATAATTTAATTTATAAGTGAGATATTTAAGGTCAAGGAAGTTTATGTCTGTGGATAGTAACCTTGTTTATAATCCAAGAGGTCATAAGTTCGAGACATATCAAGAGACGAAAGTATCTCAAAATTTCAAAAAAAAAAAAATAGAAAAAAAAAAGAGAGAGAGATCTAAGATATTATTTATTACAATAATATGCATATTAATTTGAACAATTAACATTATCATTTGTTCAGAGACAAAAATACCTTAAAATTTTAAAAATATTATCATTTTTTGTTAAGTTAATATTTATAATTTTAAAAAAATATAAAAAATATAATTATATTAAAAATTTTATAAAGACATTTATAAAATATATTTATTTTAGTAATTTTATTTTATTGATGGAATTATAACTTTTAAATTATAAATATTAACTATTAAAAATGACACTTGTTTCTTCTCAAAAAAAAAATTCAATACTTATTTTAATAAAAAATATAATTTAGTTGGTGATAGTTTCCCTTTTGATTCAAGTGATCATAAATAAACTTGAGTGACTATAAAAAATTATATAATTTGGTTAAATCCATCTACTATATAAGTGAAAAATTTTGATATTTTTATGCTTGGGAAAATTAAAGTAAGTGTATAGATATATTTCTAAATTAATAATATATATATATATATATTACGTAATTTTAATTAATTAATTGAGGAAAATTCACCTATTTAGTCCTTGAATTTGTGGTTTTTCACCAATTAGGTCCTTATCTATTTTTTCTGTCTATTAAGTCCTCATAGTTTTTATTGACCACCAATTAGATTCTTCCGACCAATAATTCAGGCCACAATTGTTGCATAGATTTGAGCATATGTATTGTGTAAGACACTTATACAATAATTTCAAGAAGACTAACAGTGGAGATGCTTTGAAAGCAATGTTTAGGAGCTGAATTATTGATCGAAAGGACCAAACTGGTTGCCTATAAAAATTATGAGAATCTTATAGGTAAAAAAAAAGATAGAGACCTAACAGGCGAAAACGCAATACGTTAGGAACCAAATGAGCAAATTTTCCATTAATTAATTTAGGTCTATTGGTTATTTACTTACATAGGCACCTTTCTTAGATTTCCACCATTGGTAAAGTTATTATATTATCACCACATATCAACACATGGAGAGGCTTGAGCTTTGTTCGCCATTGAGAAAAACGTGACAATATTAATAACATTTTATAAATGACAAATAAAGGAAAAAAAAAAAAGCATCCCCATGAAATATCTGGATGGTTAAAGTAATTATTAGAGCTTAAGATCGAGTATTGGAATTATAATTATAATTAAAAATTAAAAAATCAAGATTATTAACTAAAATTAATATAGTACACATGAAGCATCTGGTTTTATTCTTGCTTATAAGAAAAAATCACATTTATCTTATACGCCATTAATTATTTCTATTTTATAAAAAAATAATAATCAATAATATCTTATATATATTTTAAAAATATATATTTTTAGAAAAAATTATATCTCTTTTTCTTATAAAAAAATAATAATATTATGATACATATAATAATTAAGGAGCCATCTGATATTTTCTTAATTCCTGTGATAAATTTTACACGAGACAAAATAATAAATATGTTTTTTTTTTTTTTTTTTTTAATCATGATAATGCTGCAAAAGATGGGAAAAAATGGACAATTAGGCAAAAAATATCTAATTAGTAATATATAGCTACTCAAATTTATTTAATTGCTTGTGCACAATTGGTTTACTGACCAACCCTGCACGCTATATATATACTACGCGCATTTTTTGAGGTTTTTCCGACCACTGTGAAACGGTGGATATATATTCTTATTTAATTGTATTCTTGAACGGATAATTAGGAACTTCTGTGATAAAACAGAAGAATCCTTTTCTTTTTCTTTCTGCTGTTTGTTGTCATATAGTACTTAGAATATATGACAACCTCCAAGATGAACAAGGGGATGATGAATATGTTTATAGTGCTGCTATTCTGTTTTCTTGTTTCTTCAGGTTTTCCTATTCTACTCAATCATTCATTCATTATATTGAAAAATATTCATAAGAAGGATTTGAGAAGAATTTGTTTTTGCAGGGAATGAAGTAAATGGACTGTCGTATGATTATAATTTCACTCCTGAGGCAAGGCTTACTTATATACTGCAGTTATACAGTGATTTCTTTCTGATCCATTATGCTCAAATTGATGAAATCTTGGTTTTTTTAATTTCTTATGATTCCAGTGTATAGAAATTCCCTTAAAACCTCAGTACAATGGAGGAATAGTTGTAAACCCAGATATGAACCAAGGATTGAAAGGCTGGTTGGCATCTGGAGGAGGTGCAAAATTAGAGCACAGGGAGGAGGAGTCAAAAGACGGTAACAAATTCGTTGCCCTTGTTGATCGGAATGCATCAGATCATAGTTTACTACAGAAGTTCTACTTAGACAAGACAAAACTCTACACCGTTTCTGGTACTACTTAATTAATTGAAGATGTGATTTTGGCGTTTTATACTTTCTTTTGATGATTGAAAGACAAAAATTCACCGTTTTCTCATTTTTGTTTGGTTAATATTATTGTATAGCTTGGTTACAGCTTAGCCATGGGGAATCACAGGTAGCTGCCGTCATTAAAACATCTACTGGTTCTGCATATGTTGGTTGGTCCATTGCCAGGTCGGGGTGCTGGTCCATGCTTAAGGGCGGACTAACCGTGAATAATTCGGGACCTGTTGAACTTCATTTCCACGTATGTATATATATAGAGAGAGAGAGAGAAAGGGGTATTGCAGTTGATCATATCATTTGCGAAGTTCAGGTCTCATGATGATTAATTCTTGTTCCCTGTATTTTCTGCAGAGCCATGATCCAAAGGTAGACATTTTTGCTGATAGCGTTTCGCTACAACCATTTAGTGAAAAGGAGTGGAAACTTCATCGAGATCGAAGCATTGATAATGTAATTAATTAATTAAGCAGTCAAAGAAATACATATATATATATATATTGATTAATTAATTAATTGTTGTTGATGAGTAGGTACGCAGGAGCAAGGTGAAGTTCCAAGCTGTAGATGATCAAGGCATAGCATTAGCCAATGCAAAGATCTTCATCAAGCAACTAAGCAACGGATTTCCATTTGGTTGCGCTGTTAGCAGAAATATCCTCTCAAATCAAGCCTATCAAGACTGGTTTACATCAAGATTCAAGTACGCAGTATTCGAGAACGAAATGAAATGGTACGCCACTGAAAAATCTCAAGGCAACGAGAACTACTCGGTGCCGGACTCCATGCTTGAGTTTGCACAGAAGCACAGCATTCAAGTCCGTGGCCACAACGTCTTCTGGGATGACCCTAACTACACCCCTTCATGGGTGCGTCAGCTTTCCCAGGATCAACTATCACCGGCGCTAGACAGAAGAATAAACTCCGTGATGCAGAGATACTCGGGGAAGCTTATTCACTGGGATGTCGTGAACGAGAACTTACACTTTGCGTTCCTGGAGAGCAGAATAGGGAAAAATGCATCCGCACTGTACTACCAAAAGGCTTACGAAATCGATAACATGGCAATCCCATTCTTGAATGATTATAATACAATAGAGAATAGCCGCGACCAGGCATCGTCGCCAGCACTGTATCTGACAAAAATTAACCAGTTGCGCTCAATGGGTTATCAGGGACCTCTTGGGATCGGACTTGAAGGCCATTTCTCAGTTCCGAACTTACCTTATGTAAGATCAGCAATAGACGTCCTTGCTTCCGCAAATTTGCCTATTTGGGTTACCGAATTGGATGTCTCGACCAGACCAAACCAGGAAGTGTACTTGGAGCAGGTTATAAGGGAAGTTCATGCACACCCTGCTGTTAAAGGAATCCTGCTATGGGCGGCATGGTCGCCACAAGGATGTTATAGGATGTGTTTAACTGACAACAACTTCAAGAACTTGCCAACTGGTGATGTGGTGGACAAAATTCTTGCGGAATTAACTATGACTCGCCAGTTTTCATTGGAGGGAACAACGGATGCCAATGGTTTCTTTACAACTTCACTTTTCCATGGAGATTATGAAGTCCAAGTGATTAAGAGTAATGTTCCATCCATGGGAAACCCTGCTGCTGCTGCCATGGCTAGGAGGTTTAGGGTCACTTCCGCAACAAATATGAATACACTGAAGATCAAACAAAACAAGATTCCCTTCAACGCCATGAATGTATCCTCTAAATTAACATATGCAACACTTTCCACTTCTGGAAAATGCATATAACGTATATCTAATTATAACTATTAAAAATAAAATTATATATGTTTATTTAATAGATTTATTTATTTTTTAATTACCAAGTGTAACTTTTGGTTCTGGACATTCTTTTGCACGTTTAATGTTTCCAATTCTTTGAACTGATAGAAATTAGAAGGAAAATTGGATATTTTAGTCCTCATTTTATTTTCGTTTGAAAGAATTAATCCTTATATTTTTTGTTTAATTTTTTTAGTCTTCAAATTAAAATTAATTAAATAAATAAATCTTTTTATACATATTTTTGCCTATTTTTGATGCCAAAATTCATACAATTTAAAGGTGTACTATTAAATAAAAGTATTTTTACCCATTCAAAAAATAGATAAAAATATGGTCATAAGGACTTATTTATCCAATTCATTTTAATATGGCGATTAAAAGTTAAAGAAAAAAATAGGGATGAATTTTTCCGAACAAAAATAAAATAGGGACTAAAGTGTCTAATTTTCCAAATTAGAATTATGAAGAAAGTTTCTTTGAAGTATTAATAAATGATACAGTACACTCAACTTTATTATTCAAAAATGAAAAATTGCTGCAACAGCCAGCGTCAGTAGTCCAACGGTCAGGATAATTGCCTTCCAAGCAATAGATCCGGGTTCGACTCCCGGCTGACGCATACAGTATACCAAATTTTTGTTACTTTCTTACCCTTAATTATAAATTTTTTTTTTTTTTTTTATAGTATTTTAAGGACCATAGCCATATTTTACCATATATATATATATATTAGAAAATTATGAAAATAAGTAGAAGAGTAGTAAAAATTGACTGTGTGTAATAAATGGTTTACCCATAAAATTGAAAAAAAAAAAATTTAAAAATTATACTATCCATTTTAATTTAAATTTTATTACTAAATTCTGATGAAATCATAGTTTTAGTGACATTTTTGTAAAATAATTTTTTATTAATACAAATAATTATAATACGAAATTTATCTATGTAAGCGTCAGTAGTCCAACGGTCAGGATAATTGCCTTCCAAGCAATAGATCCGGGTTCGACTCCCGGCTGACGCAAGAAGAGAAATGTAATGTTTAAATTTTTTCCACTCTTCTTTAATTATAAAAAATAAAAATTAATTTTGTTTATTTATTAAAATATACTTTTTTTAAGTGTAGTGATTATACTTTTAATATTTAATTTTCAAAAAATATTTACTATTTTAATTATTTTTTAATTAATATAATTTAACTAAACAAAATAATTGTCTAAATAAATTTACTATTTTATTTAATAAAAAATTATCATAGTCTTTTAAATTTATATTTTTAATAAATGAACGAGCGTTTAAATATATATATACATATATTTATTATTTTAAGAATTGTTTGATTTATTATAATACATCCAAAACAAATTGCTAAAGGTGTGTTTAGATTACCACTCAATTCATATTGAGTGAGAAATTTTTGTTTTCTAACCTTATATATTTGAACATCATTTTTTTAATTAGAATTTGTTCCCTACATTATACACTAAGATTTTCATCTCAATATTGTAGGCCTACTAGAGTATAAATAATATTTATATTATTAATAAAATAATATTACATATTTTTTGAGAAAAAATATTTTCTTACATAAATAATCATTACACCATATAAAATATATATATATATATATATTTAATGCCACTTTTTCCAACATAAAATTCATTTAAAAAAAAAAAAAAATTATCAACAACATTCATTTTGAACGAAATTTTGTATCAAAAAAAAAATAATTTTTTAACACACCCGAAATTGTCTGAGCAAATAATTTTATACAAAAGGAAGAAAGGTTAAGCAAACACAAGCGTGAAAGATAACAACATATTTCTAACCTTTCCAATATATCAAGAAAGGAATTGTTCTTTTAAATTAGTTTCAGAAGCAAAAATGTGGAAGGAAGGAAGTTCATTTCAATGTATGGGATAATGATTGCCAAATTCTACTCATAATTGCAAAAGCATACACTGAAGTAGTTTTTTTTTTTTTTTTTTTTTTTGACAATATATATATATATATATAAACTACAGCTTCTTATGTAAAGTTTTATTTTAAAAGAAATATATAATTAAAAAAAAAAAAAGAAAAAGAATCTCATTTAGCTGATGATAATTACAAAGTCGAAAAAATTAAAATGCACATAGATCAAGAAAAATTCAAGAAGTTGTGGATTAAGTGGAAAGAAAGACATACAGGGAAAAATGGAGATCCGGTTACTCTCCACATTTGGGTGTGCCTTTAACAGAATCAGTCTCAGTACCAGTACCATTAGCAAAGGGAAGAAACAAAGAAATATCTATATATACAGAGAGAGAGGGAGAGGGAGGGAGAAACGAAATGGGAAAAGAAATCCTAACGTCTTCTTCTTCTTCTTCTTTCCCTGGCTTCTATACAATAGGATATGGCAGCCACGAAAACCGAAATGACAATGTAGCTCAAGTCATCAAAAATGGCTGAAAACCGGATTTCTTGGAGTTCCCAAATGGTGGAAACGAACAGACGAAGCCCACCAGAAATCTCCATCAAATTAGCCATCCTGAGCTAGTATATGTAATGCTGCTCAAAACAACCAACCGAAGCCAAAAACCCCACCGTCGGCCACCTCGGCTGCTGGTGCTCACACTTCAGAGCATGCACCTACACGGCCCGCCGGTCAGTACTTACTCTCCTATAATACAAGAGACATTCGCCAATCACCATATACACACACATATATAAGCAAAACAAACAGAGGGATGAAAGAGGTGAAAAAAGTTTGCCCTAAACCCAAGCCAACTTGGACTGGCCTCTTTCTTTCTTTCTTTATACGTGCGCGCTGTTTCGTGTTATGATGAGTTGCGTATATAGCACTCACCCAAAAAACAACTGAACTTGTCGGAGTACGGCAAAAATAGAACAGCAAGTTGCCCATATGGTTACAACCTACGATGCTTCCAGGAAACTGCACTCTTTTTTTCACTTCAAAATTATCCCCTTCGTACCCGAAATTTATGTCCCGTTTGGACAAACGTTTAGATAACTCAAATAGGGATTCGAGAATCCGGACTTCAACATCTTTTTATTTATTTTTAAAGCCAAAGTAAGACAGACACTTAAATATATATATATATATATATATACTAATTATACATTCCACAGGTGTGGAATATATATTACAAAGTTTTTTTTCCCCAAAATTTTATTATAATTTATGTTTAATTTTTTTTTAGTGTTTTTATGTGATAAATTAACATCATTATTTTTCTTTATAGATTTTATTTTTATAAATAATTAATTCATAATCTAATTATATTAAAACTTTAAAATTTATTTAAATACTATAATATTT
>JAXGGT010000013.1:115852-134854 GCA_035583425.1 Marsdenia floribunda | reverse complement strand
AGTTAGATTAATTTTGATTATAAGTGACACTTTTAAGTCATGTTCATATTCAGATTAATTTATGTTTAAATCGGATAGATTTTTTTTTTTTTAGAGATAAATTTTGACCCCAAATTTTTAAGTTGTATTTGGATTAGGTTTTATTTTGAAAAGGAAAATTCCCGATTTTAGTCATGTAATTATTTACGTTTCCTGAACTTGGTCCTAAATCTTTAAAAATATCTAACTAGATCCTATAACTATTTTCAAATTCTAAAATAGGTCATTTCAGCCAAAATCCTCCCTTTTTTCGGCACTCCCAATCACATGAGATACACATACCCTCTTTTTAAAGGTCATTTTTGGTAATCTCTTCCATCCCTAAAAAAAAAATAAAAAATTATAAACTAAATCTCCATTATAGTGAAGTGAAGAAGAGAAAGAAGAAGAAATTTCAGTGGTGGAGGAGTTAGTTTATAAATTTTTTTTTTGAGGGATGGAAGAGATTATTGAAAATGCCCTAAAAAAAGAGGGCATGTGTATTTCACGTGATTGAAAGTGATGAAAAAAGGGAGGATTTTGGCCGGTAGGACCTACTTCAGAATTTGAAAATAGTTATAGGATCTAATTAGGTATTTTTAAAGATTTAGGACCAAGTTCAGGAAACGTAAATATTTATAGGACTAAAGTCGGGAATTTTTCTTTTGAAAAAAAAGTGAATTTTTGAAGTTGAATGAATTTTATTTTGAAAAACGAGGATTACTTTTTTCTAGAAGTATAAATTTTATAAGTATAATGATAATATAATTATTGGAGCGTCAGTTTTTCGATTGATGTGATAAGTGTCTGTTTTAAAAATAATTTGACAATTTTAGTAAATCTTATACCCTATAATTTGATAAAAAATAAATTAAAGTCAAATATTGTCCAAATGAACACCACCCATTTAAACTCAAAACTAATAATAATAATAATAATAATCTAAATCTAAATACAACTTTAAATAGTTGTATACATAAATACAATTTTAAATTCACAATTTCAATTAAATCGGAAAATCATATCACTAACCTGCCCTTGGACAAAAAATTTTTGACCCAAGGTGTACGTTTTGGACCACAAAGATTAGTGTCTTGTTTCTGAAAAGAGTGTTAGGCTTGGCTTCCATTTATCCACATGAGAGGAGCATTTTGGGATTCAGAGAAACGGGGACCATGGGCCTTAAAGGAAAAGGGCCAGATTCCATTTTAGCTACCAACAATTAACTGAACCAAATTGCCTTCGCTACTTCAGCGGTAATAAAGGAAAACATTATGTTTCAAAATTGAGTAGAATTGATCAATTGTTTGGAGTATTTTTTAATTAATATTTTTTTTTTTTTTTTTTTTTTTTTCATTTGATTTATTAAAAAAGAAGTTCTGAATTCGTTAATTAAAGATAATTTCATGTCGCATTTTAAAATATTTAAATCCTAATTTTAACTCACAACAAGTACAGTATTTTAGCTATATTCTATAGTTTTGGATTTGAATTATAAATTCTGATTTTAGGAAAAAAATAATAGCAATTCTGTCATATTAAATATATTTAGGAAAACAAAATAAAAATTATATATATATATTACCCTAAAAAAGGTTTAGGAAAAAAAATAATACACACAGTTCAAAACATGTCATTACTTATCAAACCACAAACGGCCATGTGTTTCTCAACTCACACACCACACAGCCCTCACTTCTTCCTTTACTCTTGGTTGGTTTCGCCACCACCAATTATGTCGCCGCCGCGGCCGGCGCCCCCCTGAAATCGCCGTCTTCCATCATTGTACCTTTTCCGTTTCCATATGTCGGGCCATTCAGCCACCGGTAGTGCCAGCTTGTGTTGCCCTGAGGATTGCGAGGATGTGGCAGAACAATCCCGCCCTGGTACCTGGATCTCATCTCCTCCCTGCTATGACGAATCCTTCGTCGACCATCTGTTTGTCTCGGAGACCAGACGAGTGCTACATTCTGCTGATTACCTACCGTTTTGCCGTCATCCAACCTCTCGCCAAGACTCCATTCATTGGATCCTCAAGGTCTTATTGATTAGACTGCAGCACTCTGCGTACCATCCCCGTACGTTTCACATTTATTTGTGGGTAGTGATTACGTTCTGTTTATTATTGAATGCAGGTCCATGCATATTATCGGTTCAAGCCGGTGACGGCTCTTCTCTCCGTCAACTATTTCGACCGTTTTCTGTCTTCTCATACTCTTCCGGTACATTCTCCTTTGTCCGGTAGTAATGTATTCTTTTTTTGCATCCGTATTTCATTTACTGATTGGGATATTATATTGCTGTTACCGGTGCTGGATGAGAGAGTAGGGGGGCGGATGGCCATATCAACTGCTTTCGGTGGCGTGTTTATCACTGGCTGCTAAAATGGAGGAGCTATACGTACCATTGTTGATGGACCTGCAGATTTTGGAGCCCAGATACGTGTTTGAGCCCAAGTCAATACAAAGAATGGAGCTTTGGGTGATGGCGAATCTCAAATGGAGACTTCGGTCCGTCACTCCCTTTGATTTTCTAGATTACTTCATCTCCAAGCTCCAATCTTCCGGCCCTTGTGTCTTAAATAGAACTATGGCCTCCTCTTCATCGGATATTATTCTCAAAACCGTTCGTGGTAATTCATTACTCATTAGGCTAGTGATGATGCACAACCCCATTAAACTCTTATGTCTTAAATCATAAAACCATTACTCATACAGAACAACTTTCAGTGACGAACTTCTTGAGCTATTCTCCATCGGTAATCGCCGCTGCCGCCGTGATGACTGTCGCCGGTGGGATTGAGCAGCTCCCGGACGCTTTCTTCCAGAGGATTGATAAAGTAATAATGGCAATTTTTTTTTTTTTTTTTTTCTCTCGTTAACTTTTAATTTGGACGAGAATTTCAAAGATGAGACAGGGCTCCGTAATCATACATGATACTTTTCATTTTCTTTGATATATTTCTTGAAACAGGAAACGCTGAGAAGCTGTCATCAACTAATCCAAGAGTATTTGTTGGATTCCTGTCCTTCCAGTGGTGACCGTGACCCCAAGGTCATGACAAGTCTAGAACAGCGTCAACCAGCTTCCCCGCCGAGTCCAAGCGGTGTCCTGGACGCCGCAGCGGCTTGTATTAGCTGCGAAACGCGCTCCGAGAATCCCAGTTCCACCATTTCTGGGACTGTAGCTGAACCGGAACCGAAGCGGCTAAGATCCTTTCAAGAGGACGTACATGAATAGAAATAGTAGACCCGAACCGGACCAGCACCTTTTTTTTTTTTTTTTTTTTTTTTTGGTGTATTTTATAATTACGAAGAATTAGAAGTATTATATATAATTAATTAATTGTATTTCATTTTTGTTTTTCAGTCTTAGGGGGGGGTTGGGGGGGGAAGGTTAGTGGATGGACGTTTGTTATTTCTAAGTTATTTAAATTATTTCTAGAGATATTGTGGGGATGGAAAATTATTTAACCTCTACCCGTGGAGATTTTGCTTGTAAAAGGAAGCGTATTTGTATGTTCATAAATAAATAGAATTATCCTGCACTTCAATATTATTTAAATATTCAATGTTCTGATTTATAATCAAAAATCATTATTTTGATTAAGTAGTTTTATTTATAATTAAAAAGAATTATAGGTTTAAATTATTTTATGAAATAAATAAAAAATATGTACCATTATAATTATAAATTATAGGTAAAATTGGTATAAATAAAAAATAAATAAGAGAACAAATTTTGCGCATGTCATGTATCGGTGATAGATGACAATAAATAAGGAGTAAGGCGGGGGGGCAAATGAAAATGATGCTTCAATTATCTTCCCGGGCAGGGATCCAATTATCACGAGATGCAATATATATTATATTACTCCACATATAGCCTCTTTTTTTTTTTTTTTTTTTTAAGTGCAATTTTATTGATAAAAAAAAAATAGTACGTAATAAAATACATATTTAATTTAAAAAAATATAGGTGAGTCAAATAAGATATAAAATACGCAACAGAAACAAAACAACAATAATACAATCACCATAATTATTTGTACAACATTCCCATTATTGATTATAGCTATCATCTATAAGGAAAACTCGACTTTATCTTCCTCCAATAATAACTTAAGTAATTTTGGGCGCATCAAAAATCTTAAAAAAAATCTGAGAAAAAGATAAAAATTGAGTAAAGTGCCCAAATCTGAAACTAGGTTTAGAGACTTGATCTCTAAATATTAAGTAAGGTACTTGTATTTAAAGAGTAGAAAATACCCAAAAAAAAAAAAAAAATAGTAGAGTGATACACAAAAAAAAACAAACAATAACAAAAAAAAATATATCTTTGATCAAGAGAGAAGATTAGCCGAAGCTAAGCGTCCTATTGACCAAAGCACAGCGGCGGTGGCTTGACGAAAGAAGATAGATACTCCACATTTCGCTTGCTATTCCTGTTTCCTTAAATTAATGGCTAATAATTTTTTTTTTTTTTTTTTTTTTTTGTCATTTACTGATTCCAATACCAGAAGATGCACGACATTTGTAAATAGGCCTGAAACTTGTCTAAAATTCAACTCTTGTATTTAAGTCTAATTTCATTTCTATTTAACACTCAAAGTAATTTTAAGTACAAATTATATATATTCATCAAAAAAAAAGTACAAATTATATATATTTTTGGAAATTAAAAAGTGTGTTTGGCTTGCAATTATATTTGAAAAAAATAATTTATTTGAAACAAATCTTTATTCAAAATGAATGTTATCTGTAATTTTTTTTAAATTGAATTTTATGTTAAAAAAAAATGGAGTTAAATATATAAATTTTATATAATGTAATGATTATTTATGTAAGAGATTTTTTTTTTAAAGAAAAATTTGTATAATATTATTTTATTAGTAATATAAATATTATTTAATTAAAGTGAGCTTACACCATACTTATATGTGTATATATATGTTATAGGTATAAGAGGTGACACACCTATTTTATATATCTAGGAGATGGAAAATTCGCTCATTTAGTTCTTGAAGTTGTAGTTTTTTGCCAATTAGGTCATTATCTATTTTTTTTGCCTATTAAGTTCTCATAGTTTTTATGAGCCACCAATTAGGTCCTTTTGACCAATAATTTAGGGCACAATTGTTACTTAGATCTGAGCATATACATTGTGTAAGACACTTAAACAAAAATTTCAAAAAGATTAACAGTGGAGATGTTTTGAAAGCAATATTTAAGAGCTGAATTATTGGTCAAAATGACCAAATAGGTTGCCCGTAAAAACTATGAGGATCTAATAGGCAGAAAAAAAAGATAGGGACCTAACAGACAAAAACGTAATACTTCAGGGACTAAATGAGCTAATTTTCCTTTAGGAGACAAACTCTAATTTAAATATATATATATATATATATATATATATTGTCCAAATGTGCTGGATTATTCGGAAATAAAATTTTTTTACTCAATTTTCATTAAGTGGTAATCGAAACACGGACTGACCAATAATGGCTCTAAATTTTATCTGATGAGTATAGAAATTTTAGAGATGGCGGGAATGGCATTAGCAACTAGACTAGGTTCGTGGTTCATTCATTGCTATTGCTATTGCTATTGCTATTAGTAGGGTGTGTTTGAAGTTTGAAGATTGGAGCGGAGAATAATTGGTTCCTCACTACTGGGCTTTGGTCAATCCTTCATCTCTCCCACATTATAAAAAAAAAAAGTTGATCCGTCCCATCCCTTTTATTTATTCTTCTAATCTATAAATATATATAATTCAATTTTTCTGCGACACTCAATATAACATTTTGTTCGCTTTTTTCCTTTTTTAATATTTAAATACTTTTTTAAAAAATTAAATAATATGTATTGGGTAGAATTAATATTTTTTTTTTTGAGTCAAAATTTTAAGTTATTTTATCTCTAAACGAACTTTTAAATTATGTGCAAAAATACTACAATTATAAACTTTGATTTATTGACCAAATTAATTGGTAATAGTAGTAATTAAAAAAAAATAATTGGTAATAGTAGTTGGATTGACACAATCTACAATAAAAAACAAAAAAGCTTTTTGTCGTAATCGGAGGTTGATTTGATGGGGGGATTTGCCACGTGTCAGACAAAGAGTACAATAATGACTGTAGGAGTTGAATATGAATTAAGAATTATGATGATACCCTCCAAGTATGTCAATTCGCGCTCATTTTGCCCAGCTGCCTTAAGTATGAATAGTTTACTTCCCACGTGCAAAGTAAATATATATTTTCGCGAGAGAATATGATATATAACATAAATTTAGAAAAGTAGACAAGTAAAAATCATCGGCGCCAATGCGATTAAATATATATATATATTTATTATTTTTATATAACTAAATAAATTAAATAAGATCTTTTAATATCTATTTATTTTATTTATAATATTTAAATTTTGAGATATTATTTTAAAAAGAATTATAATTTTTTTTTTTTTTTTTTTTAATGATTGGTGCAAGTGTGTGTGATTTACACAATTAAAATGATTTTTGACAAAAACAAAAATAAAAAGCTAATAAACACAAAACGAATGCATGACGTGAGAATGGCATCGTCGTCATCAGTCACATCGAAAACGTGGACAGTGGAGTAGTAGGCCGGATGGCGCGAAGGAGAAAGAGAAAGAGAATTGGAAAAAATAATAATAATAATATATAAGGGCGGGGGACAGCAGTGGTGGTGGTGGTGGTGGGGGTGGGGGGAACCGCCGAGAAAGATCGTCCAGCTGTAAAATGTGTTCTTAGGATTTGATATCACGGTTGTCTCGGTCTCCTAATTTTGTTTCTGTCACACACACACACATACACACAGAGATGAGGCTGAGCTGAAGTCTCCCCCGCCTTCCCTAATGGAACTGTTACTGTATCGTAACAGTCACTGCTCAGCCAAAGTAACGCCGAAAGACAGGGAAGCATTTTCGACACTTCCTTTTCCTTTCCCTATTTCTACTACTACTTTTTCCTTTTTCTTTTTTTCCTCCTCCCTTTTTCTGAATACTTTTAGCTGATTAAAAATACCCATTTTACGCCGTGTTTGAACTAATTTTTATTTAAAAAAAAATAATCTTTTAAGTTATATGAATTTTATTTTGAAAAATGCGCTTAAACTTTATAAATAAAAAAATAATATAATTATTAAATTATTGGTCTTTAGAATAATGTGATAAGTGTTAATTTTATAATGATTTGATAATTTTAGTGAATTTTACGCCTATAATTTGATAAAAAATAAATTAATGTAGGTATTATTTAAATAAAAGCTATCAACTTATTTTCAAAACAAATATAGAAAAATCAAAATAAAAATTAGTCTCAACATACCCTTAATTTATATTAAAAAAAAAATAGTAAATAGTAAGTATAAAAATATCAATTTAAAAGAAATTATGAAAAAATGTGGCAGCAGCTCTTCCAGCTGTACTACCGGAGTGGGCCCAAAGTAATCAGTCCTCGAAAAGAGCTTCGCTTCGGATGACAAGAAATTCAAACAGTACATACCAAGAATAGCTAATGAGGTACCACTCTATGGCCCACGGCCCAAGTTTCCTTCTAGGGTTTACCCGTCCCCACACACACGCACGCACAAAAAAAAAAAAAAAAACTCTCACGTAAATGTACTCGGACCTTTGAGAATAAAAAAAAAAAAAAAATTTTACCGGCGGTCACAAATGTAATAAAATTATGGCAAATTGACAAGTCTAGTCTCCAAATTATCGCGATTTGGTAAAATAAGTCTCAAAATTATGCAAATCGTGTAATTAAGGTCTTTCCATTTAAATTTTATATCAATTTATTATTCACACGTTTAAAAAAAAATGCCTAAGGGTATTTTGGTCTTCTCACTTCAAGAATTTTTAAAAAAAATAAAATAAAATGCAAGAATACATATATTGGTAAACATTTTATTGTTTTTGTCGTCAAGTAAGCCTTTGATGCTCAAAAAGTTTCTTGTCGATGATTTGAGCTCGTGTTCCTCAAGTGGGTTCCGCTTGTATCCACGGAGTCAATACTGCACCACGGTTCGATTTCTTCTCGAAATCGACCTTAAAAATAAGCCAACAAAACATAAGAAGAAAAAAAAACCGCCACTTGTTAGAAGCCCATTGAAACCGGAACCGAGACTAGCCGCAGCTCCGATTTCGACTTTGCATAGAGCTTCAGAGGCTCTAATCAAAGCCGTCATACACTTACCATTTGCCTCCTTTAAATCATCTACTCATTCCTCCTAGCCATCAAAACTCAAACTAGGAATTCTACCCAGAAGCCTCTCGAGAAAGTTCCTCAGCAAACGTAGCTTTTTGAAGAAAAACGACCACAAGGAGACCCAAATGTGGAGACCAATTATTCACCATCTAGCTGATGAAGAAGAAAAATCTTCGCCACAACGGGACTTCATCATTACATAGCTCAGCCGCTAATTCTTCTACAACCAAGATTTTTGAAGAAAACAACAAAATTGTTTCACCAATAGACGGAGTGGTGAAAGACCAAAATGCAAGAATACTCATATACGATCATGATATATGTATTCTTGCATTTTATTTTTTTGTTTTTTGTTTTTTATTTTTTTAAATTCTTGAAGTGAAAAGATCAAAATGTCCTTAGATATTATTTTTTTTTAACGGGTGAACAGTAAATTGACAGAAAATTTAAACGAAAGGACCTTAATCATACGATTTGCATAGTTTGGAGACCTATTTGTACACAAAATAGATTGGAGACCTATTTCACCAAATTACGATAATTTGGGGACTAAACTTGCCAATTTGCCATAAAATTATTATTTTAATCGCAATTAAATTAGTTAAATTAAGTTATTTGGATAAAAGTCTAATAGACGTACCTTAATTGGTAGCAGATTATAAGGTCGAAACACAAAAATTCTCAAAATTCTCAAAAAAAAAAAAAAAAAATTATTTGAAAAAAAATATGAAGTGATTGCTCTAATAATCACAATTTCATTAATGATTACGAAAAGTTATAAATAAACAAAAATGAAAAAGGTTGTTGATGTGGATCTTAACTTGGGTTAAGGATAGATCAGTCCTTTCCGTTGATTTCCCTCGTCTACTTCCTGAGCAAAATCCTTTATCCTGCAAAAGCAAAGCCAAGATGGGGTGATTCTCGAGTGGCTCCTCCGATACTTAAGTCAGAATAAATTTAAAACTCAAGTATAACAATAAAAGTCTAAAAAAGGGTTAAAGTCCACTTACTTAATTTAAGGATCTTATGTTATATTTATAGAGGCAAAAAGAAGTAGTAGGTCTATAGAATTTATGAATTCTAATCCTTGTAGGAAACGGATTCAGAGCTTTATGATAATAATAATTATAATAATAATATATATGTGTTCTAATCTTGATAGAAAAAGGATTAAGAATTTAATAATAATAATAATAATTACAAATATTAAATATTACCATAATGCCCTTTCACAAATTAGAATACAAGGAAAATGATAAAATAATAAATATTGTCATAATGCCCTTTCAAAAATTAGGATAAAAGAAAATGATAAGGTGATAGATATTATTATAATGCCTTTCCAAAAATTAATAAGGTATCGAATATTACCAGTTACTTGGATCAAAAAAATAACACAGTTAATAGTATAAAACTAAGGGGACAAGCAAATGGAGGTCCCTAACAAACGACTTTACTTAGAAAGGGTTGAGAGAGATAGAGAGAGAGAGGGATTCCAATGGAGAAGAGAAAAGGAAAGAGACAAATACATTAATTCCGACCAACTTCATCTCATCCATGGTTCTGGTGTCGTTTCAACAGCTACCTTCCTGGGTTTCCCGATCTCAGAACTTCAACTCCACTACCAGAAGTAGTAAGAGTTTCCTCCCATATTCATGAAATTAATTTCCGTGTGTTCCTACTTAATTTGTTTAGTTTATTTATTTATTCATTCTTGTCTTCAATTTGTTGTTTTATTTTTTTTTGGTTCAAGGATATATTTGGATTAACCAGGAAATCCCGCTAGCGGAGCCCGACCACTAATGAAAAAATATCGCTCCCCTAACCAGAGGCCCCTTAGGCAAGGAGGAGGCAAATCAAGAAATGTGCACCAGAGTGGAGGGCATTGTGGGGTTTTGGATGTCTGTGTTTCCCCTTCCCCAGTCGGTTATCTCCCATATTGATTCGCTTTGTCGACGGTTTCTTTGGGGCCACCAAACGGGTAGTCATTTTAGACCCGTGTTGCTTGACATTCTATCTGTCAACCGAAACAAGCCGGGGGTCTTGGTCTCCATTGTTTGCGGACATGGAACAGTTCTCTTCTATGCCAGGTGTTATGGAATATCCACCTCGAAAAATAGTCTCTCTGGATAAAATGGGTGTGCAGTGTATACTTGCGAGGTGCATCATTCTGGACGTTTCAACTGGCCACTACTGACTCGGTGTTATTCAAGAAACTGTTCAGTATTCGGGATCTCCTTCTTTCGAGGGCTAGAGGGATAACCGAAACGATTCAGCTTCTCAGCTCATGGGCCTCTGGTTTTCATCTACCTGCCCGACAAGTCTATTCGTATCTGCTGCTTTCCAACAATCGACGCTGGGCACCGGTTATTTGGAAACATACTACCCTTCCACGCTGGGCTTTCATTTCTTGGTTGGCCATTCAAGACAAGCTCCTCACCCTGGACAGGGCCACTTATCTTGATCTTGGCACTCTTTGCCCTTTGTGTCGTTCGTTACCCGAATCCCGCAATCATTTATTTTTCACATACCCCATTTCTCGGACTATTTGGGTTTCGATACGGGACTGGCTTCATTTCCCGCATCGTTTCTTATCACTGGACCGTACAATTTCTTGGCTGGCTCAAAGACGTCGTCATTCGGGAGTTATAGGCCAGGTACGCTGCCTAGCTGTTGCGGCGACTGTGTATTTTATTTGGGCAGCACGGAACGCTACTCTTTTTGATAATGGGGCTGTCTCTTGCTCAACTATTACTGCTCGTATCCAATTTCATATCTTACGGGTCACTCATTTTGCACAGCTTTACTAGTTGTAATAGCTAGTTAGGCTTTTTCTTATTCGGTTCCCACTTTTGCTTTACATTATTGTCTCTTACGATCACCGGTCTTTTTCCATTGCTCGTCTGAGACAATTATTGTAGCTTTGATCTCCTTTGAAAGTAATACACTACTTTTTGCATTCTTTCAAAAAAAAAAAAAAAAAAAAAAGAGATGTGCACCAGAGGGTAAGGGACCTGAGGGAGAGGACCTGTAAAGCCCGAACCCCAGGACAAACCCCCACAGCGAAAATTTGTCTCACACGAAATTTGAACCTGGTGGCCAGAAGCGTTAGCCCCATATCACCCCAGATCTTACCAACTGGTCTATGCCCTGAGGGCTGGTTCAAGGATATATATATATATATATGGAGAGAGAGAGAGAGTGGTCATAATAATAATAATAATTGTATAGGGACCAATTCTTGTACTCTGTGGAATATATACCTATACGTGCTTTGATTATGGCAATGGCTCTACTCTACTTAGCATAATGATTTCACATGTACCTTCTCATTACTATCTTTGTCACCAAAATTCACCAAACATTTTTTTTTTGGGTAAGTAAAAATTCACCAAACATAAATTATGAGTTTTCCGTCTTTTAATTTGCTGGGGAAAAAAAAAAAAAAAAAAATACAAGAACAATGAATAACAATTAAATCATGCTTTTAATCGTGTGCCATAACTATTTATGCTTTTAATCCCGCAAAAAAAAAAATCATTATCTATAATCTATATATTGCAAGGATATTAATTAATTAATAATATAACGAAAATATATGACTATAAAATCTTGAACCTTTTATAAATTTATACGTGAAAAAACTATACACTTTAAAATAATATTTATTTATTTTAATAACTTAAAAATTTAACAACAATATTGCCGTCCATCTTTTTTTTTATTTTTTTTTTCCTTTTTTTTAATTTTAATTTTTTTATTTGTACAATATATTACACCCTTTTAAAAATATATAACTATTATTGTATTTTTAATTTAAAGAGACTATTTTTTTTTTTTTGACTTTTATATTTTTCAATAAAAATAATTAGTAAATATTAATTATAAAAAGTATTACAGAAAAAATATCAATAAATGTACGTTAATTTTTTAATATAAAGCAATAAAAGAAAAAAATCTTTAATTTCTTCCCCAATGTAACAAGTAATAATAGTAATAAAGAGTAAACTATCAAAAAAATAATAATAATAAAGAGTATTCTTACTCCTCCCCTTCTATTTATTTATTTATTCATATTCATTATATTACAAAACTAACTAATCTCATTTGTTGATATATATTTTTCATTAATAATTAAATTCATTATTTTTTTAATAAAAGAATATAAAATTAAATTATATTTTAATATTTAAAAATAAATAGATATCGGTCAATTTTGGCATTTCTTTAACGAGTGTGAAAATTTATCTTAAAAAAAAAAAAAAAGGATAAGAAGAGGAGTTATAATTGAAATCAATATAATATTTATTATTATTGTTAATATTTTTTTACTTAAAATAAGACGGTGAGAAAAATTTACTCATTTATTAGTTTTAATTAGACAAGATGATTTAGTTCAATAATAATTATATTTATGATATAAAGAGATTATGAGTTTAAATTATATCGGTGGTTTAAAAAGTCTTATTTTATTATTATTATTTTTAAATATTAATTGATTAATGCATGAGAAGACAAGGGAAAAAAATTATGGAATTTCAAAAAGATTAGAAATGCTATAGTAAAGCCGACAAGACAAGATTATTACAACTCTTGTTGCACTTAAAAAGCAAGATTTCCCTTTTCTCTCAAACTGGCAAAAGCCTTTTTTTTTTTTTTTTTTTTTTTTTTTTTTGAAGTTGTATTCCAGACCCTTCCGACCCAGACTAATCCACCCAGGGAGGCCCAACAGTGCGGGTATACCCGCACTTGCGAATATATTTCGAACTGTGGAACCTCGGGTGAAATTTGAACCCTTAACCTCTTGACAAGTCAGGAGGTAAGGGAGATACTCCTTGACCTATGACCAGGAGAGATAAAAACTTTTAAGTTTTGACCTTATTTTTTAAAATAATAATATTTTTAATTAGAAAAAAAGAACAACTTCTTTAATTATTTTCTAAAATTTATTATGCTTTATAGATTCACCTTTTTTTTTTTTTTATTTTATTTTTTTTTTAATATTAGAATTTTTATAAATCTTTTTAAAGTGTATTGTGGAGCTAGCAGAGAATTTCCAGAATGAGTGACGGTATTATGGGTTGGATTCTCCAGCAGTACCATTTTGAAGTGTGATCCAGTTTTTGTACATGGACCAGCCCATTGGAAGTATAAGCCCAAAAATTACGTGAGATTTAATCCATTTCCATAATAACACCCATTTATTCCAAAAAAAAAAAAAAAAAAAAAAAAACCAAAAAATAGAGATTCGACTAGATTTTCGATTAATTTTAAGGGCGAAAAAAAAAAAAAAAAAAAAAAAAAAGAGGAAGAAGAAGCCGACAGGTAAGGCAATTGTAGCTGTTATTTATTGCACCTAAAAGGCAACATTTTCCCTCCTTTTCAACCGGCAAAAAGTTTTGGCCTTTCTATTTATTTATAATGAAGCTTCAAAGAGAGCAAGTGAAGTAAATACGTAAATAAACAATTAAATAAAATACAAAAAGAAATCCACGAAATTGGACAACACTCTCCATCAATTATTTTATTTACCCCAAGAAAAGTATTAGATATTTATTTATTTTTATTTTTTTTACATTTTACTGGATTTTTTTTTTCTTCTTCAAAGTGACTTCTTAATATATATATATATATATATATATATATATATATATATATTAATACTTATTTTAAAAATAAATGTATTAATTATATTAAATTTTTCTTTAAGAGTTATAAAAAATATATTTTTCTTCTCAAGTTGAGTAACATTAAAATTATATTACCTCTTTTATTGTATCGAGAAATTTAGTTGATTTTTTCCCATTCTCAGTCAAGAGACCAGTTACATCTCATATAACTCCAAATAACAAAAGCCCAATTGAGTCAGCCCATAACTGAATCTGAATCGAAATCCACTTACTAAAATAGAAGAAGTTTAAACCCAATGGCGTACATCCTAAATGAGGTTGCGAGATTCAAATTGCAGATACGTATGTAACAGGGGATTAGAGTGTATCTCTTGCAAGGGACTTACTTGACTCGTGCGGAAATTAATCTGAATATAGACATGATTTAAAGGTATTGTCCATAGTCGTGATCCACTCAGGACACCTCATGCACTATGCGAAAAAAAAAAGAAAAAAGAGTTTACTGAAGAAATGAACGTTGAGAAAAATATTTTTGTAATTTAATTTACCTCAATTTTTTTAGGCTAATTTTGAAAGTAATAAATTTCAAGAGTTTTTTTTTTTTTTTTTTTTTAATATTTGAGAATTTACAAATATGTGTATTTAATAATAATAATAAAAAAAAATTGACTATCTCATGTTTATAAATTGAAAGGTTAATACCGTATGCCAAATAATCCTTGAAGTATGTAGACTCCGGAAAGATAACCAAAGTAATTTCGCTTTGGAGGGTAGAAGAAACCCGAAGTAACGTGCAACATAATATATCGAAGTCAAAAAAGTATATCTATGGGCTTCGAGGGTCACATCTCCCAAGTCAGATGTAAGAAAGAATGAATAAAATATAAATTCATCATTACATCTCTAACAACAAGTTGACTAATTGATATATTATCGTGGGTCTATATTAACTCACATTTAACTTATTTTTGAAGTCTAATAAGGAGGACACCTGGCGTATATTCACCCAAGAGATGGTACACGATCCACCACTTGTCAGCATCAAAACAAAAGCCTACACCCTAAGTGATATTTTATTATGCTTATAAAAGAGGCAAGATCCATGTAGAAAATGGTATGTTCTTCCATATAGTAAACATTTAAACTGAAATCCTCTTCTTATCAAGCATTTCTTCCATTTTTTGTCCCTCCTAACTTGATCGTTGGAGGGTTATCGGAGGAAACCCTCCTCGGTTGAGCTTATTTTGCAGGTCAGCAACTGGAAGACGGCTTGTTCTATTCTTTATTCTGTGTCATTTACACATTAATTCAGAGTTTAGTAGTTTCTTTATCAAAATTTTCGATCATAAATTAACTAATTTTTTAACTTTTATTTTTTATATATATATATATTTGGTAAGCAACTTTTATTCATTTATATTTACATTATAATTTAGCAGAATTTAATATTGACGAGAAAATACTATTGGATAAGCTACAAATCGAACGAAGCAACTGGCATTAATAATAATATTTTTTTTAGAAAAAAAAAAAGGAAAAAAGACTAAAAGGTTCATTACTAACATTCTGAATTTAGTGGGACGTACTGAGGAGGTAGGTGCGTAGGTGAGCTAACGTCCTGATTAAACCTAAAAAAATGAAGGTAGCGCTGTGGTTGAATGGGACGTGGCGCACTGCAAAGTCCGTACAAAAGTACGGCCCCTAAACGACAAACTTGTAGAATGGACTGTAGCCCGTATACTAATGTTGGGATAACCTTCTTTACGTTTACGGGCCCATAATATATATATTTATATACACATATGAGATGAGATTGAGAGAGCAGACCACCTCCCCATTACGTGGCGTCTCCTAATTGCTCTCTGTCGTCAGCATACGCAAGCAAGAAAACTCTAGACGGTGCTGTAACGCTCCATCCTCACTTCTGTTCTTCCTTTTTTTTTTTTTTTTTTTTTTTTTTTTTGTGATTTTATTATGGAAGTGATGACCAGAGTTAGTACGGCTGTGTTTTATTAGAAAAAAAATAATTTATTCAAAATAAATTTTTATTCAAAATAAATGTTGTATTCTATTTTTTTTTTTTTCAAATTGAATTTTATGTTAAAAAAAGTGGAGGTTAAATATATAAGTTTTATAAGTATAATGATTGTATGTGTAAGAAAATATTTGTTTTGAAAAAAATGTATTAGAGTGATTTTATTAATAATAGATATTTTTTAAATAAGGTGGGGTTCACAACTTTTATAGGTATGTTTTATAAGTGGGACAATTTTTTTTTCAAAAAAAACGGTGTCCAAATGTGCTGATTTATAGGAGACAGATATTTTTCTCTCAACTCAAGTTAAAAGTTTATCCAAATATAACCTAATTTGTTCGTAACAAAATATATATATATATATATATATATATATTAATTATAATATAACAAAAAAATGACAATTAAAATTATTAAATTACAAGTAAAATCCTTCTTATAGACAAAATAACTCAATTTCTCTACATACATATATATATATAAATATACGAGAGTGTTTTTTTTGTTTTTTTTTTTTTAAATGATAAGACTGTCAAATTATTCATGATTTAATTAATTTTTACCCTCAGCTTCTATGATTTGGAACATGGGAATCATAATTCATCAAAAAAAAAAAAAAAAAGAACATGGGAATCATATAGTACGAGAGAACCTAGGGTCCTAGTCGTAGACCAACTAATAAAAATATTTAAGAATTCAACCTCTAAGGTGTACGTGAATTGGTAATATGCTCTTCTAGCGTAAAAGGAGGTTACAGAATCAAAATCGCACTAACGTATGTAACTGTTTAAAAATTTGGGACTAGAACTTACCTCCTCAAGGAATCTATACGACTTGAGCGAGAATTAATCTAAATGTGAATATGATTTAAAATTATTGCCCATAATTAGAATTTATTCACGATATCCCCTGCACGAATTTTTTATTTTTTATTTTTTATTTTTGTGAATTGAGATAATCTTAATTCTATTAGAGTTGAGCTGGAAGGCAGGGAATTGGGCCGTGGGCCCCAATTTTCTTGTAATAAAATTTTTGGACCAAATTCTGAGCTGCATGGGTAGTAGTCTTTTTAAGGCTTCAGAGTTTAAAACAATCATTCTTATTTATTTATTTATTTATTTTTGAAGTGCATCAAATAAATTATGATATAATTAAGATACTGTATTTGGATTGGAGTTTTTTTTTTTTTTTTAATTTTTCACTCAAACTCAAAAAAAAAAAGAGGTGTACTTGTTTGGACACCACCTGACATAATACTATTCATGTTGCCCACTTGACAAAAAAAAAAATTAATAAAAAAATCATTACATTTAATAAAAAAGTATAAATATATATCAATTCAATGAAAATATCATCATCACACTAATAAAATATATTATTTTTGTCCTCCACTTACTGGACAACTTCTTAATTTGTCCCTACCTTGCTCCTCATTTTTTGTAATCCACTCAACTCTTTTTGAAAAAAAAATGAACAAACTCAAAAAAAACTTCAATCCAAATACACCCTTAATTTTCTTATAAATTATTAAATACTTTATTTTAAAAAAGGTTAATATATATATATATATATATATATATTTAACCTACAAGATTAACATAATCATTTATATTTTAAGTTGTTGTTAATTCATGTAACTTATTCTAAATTGAAGGAAGAAGAAAGCAAATTCATACATACATACATATATATATATATATATATATATATTGGGACACCGTTCAACATCATACATCATACGTATTACATGAATGTGTTATAAAATATAAATATAAAAATATAAAGAGGATAGTAACAAATAATTGACCACATATTACGAGTTTGAAGGCCAGATGGTGACCTATGTAGATATCAAAGGGGATTAAAAATGGAATTTCAGTTCACGGTAGATGTTAAAATTCACCCACCATCTGACTATTAATAAACGAGTGATCCAAGAGGAAGAGCACATGACACACAGTTCTTAACAAATTTGACTGATCAGATGACCCAACAATATACCGAGAGCTAGCTTTCACTGTACCCATCCTTTTTAAGTTTTTAGGTACACTCTTCATGACTGAGACTGACTATGCCAGAAGCTGAACATATATATATATATACACAGATATAGATATACATCATTATGATGTTCTTGTTCCCAAAAATCATGGCTTAATTAGCCATTATATATACATACCATTACAATTATGGATACATAAATTAATATTGGAAGTGCTGTACAGTTTCTGATACCCTTATTTTATTGAATATAAGGTAAAATATAAGAAGATATTCTTTCGGTACAACGAGTTGATAATGAATGTAGGCACAGAGAAAAAGATGAGAGCACGTTGGGTTTGAACGACTTGGAAAGTGGAAAGAACACCGGACTAGTAGAGCAATTAAGGGGGGTACCGGTGGGCATAAAATTTCACTGTAGCAACAACGATTGGTACTGCTGCTGCCATAACTACTAAGTGCTTAAAAAGCAATTGAGAATTTTGAGATTGAAGTGTGTGCGTGCACACGTGCATACATGTGTGTAAATCTTTGGAAGCTCCCATATATTTATATATATGTATGCATGTGTATATACATACACGTGCATACATGTGTGTGTGAGTGCGTGAAAATTTGAGAAGTCATTAGTCATGTGATGTTTCTTAAGAACACAGTCAAAAATTTCAAAATTCCACCAACACAACACAGTCACATTCCTCTGTGAATTTCTTTTTCTTATATATATATAATAACATATATATTAATACTATAATATGTATATATGTATGCAGAGATGAGTTCATTAGATAGAATCTGCAGCTTTGCATTATTTACTTACCACTTGCGTAACTCAAAAACAGTACCTACACATACCCTTAACCCTTTCCTTCCTTCCTTTTTTTTAAAGGGACAAAAGCACACGGGGCAGCAGCTTAGAGGTTTTTCAACATCTATGCAGTCAAGCCTACCTTTTTACTTGTTGAACTGACAACTATATATATGTATGTCTGGATCACCCACCCAGTCCTAGCAAGTTTTATCTGTATTTCATTGAACGCTAGACTTTAATCCTTAAATCTAAATTTAAAAATTATAATTAAA
>JAXGGT010000013.1:26626-36658 GCA_035583425.1 Marsdenia floribunda | reverse complement strand
TTTCCGGGCGGACGGGGACTTCGATTGTTATACTTATAGAATTGAATTGTATTAACCAGAGGAAGAACATTAGCCAAGATATCTCAAAAGAAATTTTGTGTTCAGGAATGGCCGAAGGAAGTGAAGAGTTTAGGCTAGTGTGTCCCGGAGTATCCAATCAAGACGGAAAACTGCCGCGGAAGTATACTGATGAAGGACAAGGTGCACTGAAGAATATATCGCCGCCGTTAGAGTGGTACAACTTGCCAGAGGGAACTAAGAGCTTGGCGCTAGTGGTGCAGGACATCGATGCTCCAGATCCAGACGGTCCAATCGTGCCGTGGACGTCCTGGGTGGTGATGAACATACCGCCGTCGTTGAATCGGATGCCGGAGGGATTGTCGGGAAAAGTGGAAGAGATGGGAGGCGAATATGCCGGGATCAAAGAAGGTAATAACGACTTGAAGAATCCAGGGTGGCATGTTCCCAAATTGCCTACTCATCCTCACCGCTTGGAATTCAAACTCTATGCACTGGACGATGATCTGAATCTGGGCAACAAGGTACGAACGAAGCTTTTCAATTCAATTACCAGTTCACTGAATTTTTTTTTTTTTAAATGGAAATTAGTTACAGGTGACGAAGGAAAAATTGTTGGACGCAATCGAAGGACACGTCCTTGGAGAGGCAGTTATCGTTGCAAAGTTTTAATTTCATTTCCAACTTTTTTTTTTTTCTCTTTCAAATGCGTTCTTAAGTGTGAAACACCCATGTTTATTGACATAAGTAGTTTTTATTTACGTTTTCCAAGTGAAGTAATGGGTAATATTGTGGATTAGGTTAATTTTATATTATATGTATATAGTTTTTTATTTTCTGTCTTTTTTTTTTTTTAATTTCTAATAATTTATTGTCTTTATTTGATAAAATATAATAAATGATTATTATATTAATTATTTTATTTAAAATTTGATCAAGTATTATAAACATTAATGAATGTAAATATTTTAATTTATTAAGCATTGAATGATTTTTACTTATCAAAAAAAAAAAAAAAAAAAAAGCATTGAATGATTTTTTTAATGTTATTTATTAAAATTTAAAATATTTAATTATTTTGAAGTGCCCTCAAAAAAAAAAAAAAAAAAAAAAAAAAAAAATTGTTAGAAAGTAAATAAAGAAAATGTGATTAGAGGAGAAACAAAAAAAAACACCCAAATCGATCGTTACCTCCTACTTCAAGTTCTAATAACTCATTTGAAAAAGAATTCCCTTCCGGAGAAATCTTGTCAATTAATTTCCAAACCCTGGAAAACTCCAATCCACTCTGGAGATGATGGTTGGTTCAAATTTGAGAGGTCCAGTTACAGAAAACGGAAACCACAACAGCGAAGAAATCTCGTGGGAAGTGAGACCTGGAGGTATGGTTATTCAGATGAGGGAAGATGATGTTCAAGAACCGCAGGGTTTTGATGGTTCCAGTTTGATGATCAAGGTCTCACATGGGTCCAACCTTCATAACATAACTGTACCTTCCACTTCTACTTTTGGTAAATTTTTTCTTTTTTGTTTTAAAGATTGGAGTTTCAGTTTTAGATTCGAGAAACAATTGATTACTTCGTAGTTTATCTGTTTCTGGTGGGGAAAAGTTTAAGCATGATCGCCGATGTTGATTTCTGTGTTAAAAGTTTACTCTTTTCGATACTTTTACTTAATACTTGGTTTTACCATTTTTTAGTTCACTTGGTATATGTTAGGATGATTGGAGCGAGGTATGGTGTTTTTTGGTGTTGAGTGCGGGAAAGAATTACTTGCTTTCAAATGTGTTTGGTCTAATTTAAAGTGTCCTCTCTTCTAAATGTGGTACTAATGTGCCATTTCTTTCAGAAAGGGTTCCTGATATTTTGCCGCCTTCTACATGAGTGGGCAAATAATGCTTACTAAAGCTGGCGGCTGTAGGAAGCATCAGGTTTTAATTAGTTGTGTTGCAATGAAATTCTTGGTTAACTAGTATATATTGGCTTCTGTTTCTTGTGTAGTGCTGATTTTCTCCTCACTTGTTGTATGAAAGGTTCTTATAATGTTTGGTTTTCGCCTATGAACTTTAGGTGATGTTAAGAGAGTCATTGCCCAAGAAATTGGGGTGGAGCCTGAGACACAAAAGCTTTTCTTTAGAGGGAAAGAAAAGGAAGATTATGATTACTTGCAGATGGCTGGCATAAAGGATAATGCTAAGTTGTTACTTGTAGAGGACACAAGAGCTAAAGAGATCAGCTCTAAAGAGATGAATGAAACAATTGAGGTATCAAGAGGTAGTGAAGCTGTTGCAGAAATTAGAGGGGAAGTTGACAAGCTTGCAGAAAAGGTTACTTCTTTGGCAAAAAAAAAAAAAAAAAAAATTCAATTGCCATTTGTTGCATTATTTTTCCTTCCGTGGAATGTGATTTACAAGTTTTTGTTATTGTCTTATAGGTGTCTGCATTACAAGGGGTTAGTAGTGGAACAAAGATTGATGAGAAGGATATCGTTTACATTACGGAGATGCTTATGAGGCAACTACTTGAATTGGACAAGGTTGAAGCTGCAGGAGAAGGGAAAATACAACGAAAGATGGAGGTTCGTTTGTTGCACTTCAAAATTTCAAGTGCTTCTTGTTTGTGTAGCAAGTAGTATTGTGAATGCCTGCTTAAGTTTTCTTGTCCCTTTACTCAACTCTTACCTCTTTAGAATTAGAGATAGAAGATCTATTCTACCATAGCCCCTTCTCTCGTTAGAAACTAAAAATTTTGGCTACCCTCAAGAGACTCGTCCCATCTGGCTATCTGGTAATCTTTGAAAACGCATAAACTGTAGTTTCATGAGGATTCTGTCTTTCGAAGTAAATTGTGTTTCGTGTCATTTGTCTATAATCAAAAGAATCTTATGTTAAAATGATGGGCGTGGTTTTCATTTCTTGCACAAAGTTTGGGATTTTTTTCTTCCCAAACATACTTCTTGGTTTTGTTAAATTGTAGTTGAGACTGGAACTTTCTTGAGGTTTGATTATATATTAGATTGTAAGAGTGGAGTCTAGCTACCCTCTTTATCTGTATGTTTTTCTTCTAAATTTGCTCCAAGCTATGGAATAACTAAACATTAGAAATGTGAATTTGTTTCTCTCACTGGTCTGCCAAAGGTCCACCATTGATTGTCTCATATCTTTTAGTATGCTTGAAATGACCCTTTTATTCTGTAGCTTAATGCGCATGTTTCTTTAGCCATAATCTTCTGTCAAGAATGGTGCATTTTCTGGTAATATACACATGCTTGATAATTTTGGGAATATTTATATGCCCGCTGGTCGCTAGAGGTAACTTCCCTATGATTATCTTTGCGAATGCTGATATATTCATCAATTTTGGGAAGTCCATATTCATTATCTTTCCTGGTTTTATATATCCAGACATGGGAATGGAAATCATTTGTTTCTAATATTAATCTGTTTCTTCAATTCATTGCTTGGTTTTGATTGCGTAGAAAATGAACTTTATGTTTCTGAATTATATTCCTTAAGATGGTAATTATATGAGTATATTCTTCTCAAGTTTAGTGTGAATAAATTTTGTTAAAAATGAAAGGGATGGTAATTTTTGTGACTTATTCACCAAATGACAGTTAAAGCAAGCATTTGAAATTATAATCCAAGAAAGATGCCCCAAAAAGTATTCTATGAGTGTTTAGACTAATTAACATTTTATCAATGTAGAAGGGGGAAAGATATTTTCTTATCACTATTAATTAAGTGCTGTAATCGAACCGAACACCTTATGTTTGATTAATTTTTGAATATTGTCGAACCCGAACATAATCGAACATGTGATGTTTGAGCGTGTTTGATTAATTATTCGAACACTATTTGAGTAAGCTTGATTAATTTTTCAAACCTAAAATCTTATTTAAATTTGTTTGATTATTTATTTATATAGTTTGAAAATCATACTTGTTTAGTTTTTAGTTAGTTTGAACTATAATTTGAGCTTAATATGGATTATATTTTGAAAAATTTATAAAAATTATTAATTTAAATGGTAAAATATTAATAAATACAATAATTTATATATAATATATAAATATTATAATTTGTTCGCTAACGTTTGAATAATAATCGAGCGTGCAAAAATATTTGAGTTTGTTTGTTTAAACAAACAAACTATAATCAAACATAAATGAACTCGATCAAGTTTTGTTTACAAACGTTTAGCTGATTTACAACTCTACTATTGAAGTCCGCTTCTTCATGAAAGGTAGAACTTCATGTTCTTGCCAATGCTTTCATTCAATTTTCCCTGGTTATACCTTATACGTGTCCATTGGGGAGTACTTTTTCACCCTCTTTTGGATACTAGGGATGTCTAGTAGCAAGGGCTGTTTTTTTGGTTCTTATGTATACTTAATATGTACTTGCTATATCCTTGTTTTGTTGTGAGTTCCCAAGTTTGGTTCAGTGCTCGATAGCCATGTGTTTAATTCTTTTATCTTTCTTGGTTGCTGTGCTAATATCTGTTTCCTTCTAACTTGTAGAACCTCATTAGATATGGTTAGTTTTTACTATAATTCCTATTTTTAATTCAATTTAGTGTTGTTTTGTTGAGTTGAGTAGCACGTGTTCCTTGGCATTCTGTCCACCGTGCAAGAGCATTTTTGGTTGATTTTAGAAAAATGCATCTCCAAGATTTCATTAACTACATGTAAAAAATTAAGGTTAAGAAAAAACTCTTGACATCTCTCACATTCAACTGTGTATGGCTCTGGATGTGATATTTTTCTGAATTTAAACCCTGTTTCCAATTAGCTTCAAGTTTTGAATCTTATTATCTCTATGATTACTGAAAAGAGTTCAAATCCCTAACTGCAGTATTGTATCATCCCAAATTTCCAAATCATTTCTTAATAAAAAGCAGCAGTCCTCCATCAAACTCATTGGCTCACAGATAACCGTAGATAAATGGTTCAATCCTTTATGCTTTAACTTACCCTTTGGCCGTGTACCTCCGTGACTAGAAGACACCTTTTGCTGGGGATCAGCATGTTTTCCTCGGAGCTGAATCTTCTCTCTCGTAGTGTCATATTATGCGAAGTTTAGGAAGGTTGCTCAACAACCCTGTTGTAGGTCTTACGGAATCTATCACCTGGCACTTGAAAAAAGCGTACAATCTTGACAAACAACAATGTGGATTTTGCATTTTTTTTTTTTTTACCATTTTACTTGTGCAGATATACATATATATATATATATATATATACACGTGTATATGATATTTGGGTAGCTGTGCAGTTAGTAGTAATCGCACATTGTTGACAATAAATTTTTTAATTCGAAAGCTTATTTATTTGTGTATTCAGGTGCGCCGTATCCAGAGGCTTGTTGAGGAAATGGATATCCTCAAGGCGAGAAAGTCCAATCCATTCAGCGAGTATGATAATTCCGTATCAGTAGTAACAACCAAATGGGAGAACTTTGATACTGGTGTTGGAAGTCTTACTCCTCCAAACCCCCCCGCCCCTCCTACTACTAGTTCGACCCAGGAGTGGGAGCAATTTGACTAGTTGGAAACAATCTCCAAATCGAATTGTTATCACTCCTAGAATTCCCTTAAAAGACATGGTATTTTCTTTTCTTTTGCTGTTCTTTCCATTATATAGTTTATTAAAATTTGTGTGTATATATATATATATATTTTTGGCTACATAGTTTCTACGATTGGGTATATCCAAACATGAGAATCTCATACTAACCATCCTCGTTGTCTTGCACTTGATCATAATTTTATTATTATTATTATTATTGTTTTTGCAGGAAGAGACTTATCTCAGCCCTTGAATTTCGAGAACAAACATTCCCACGTTTGTCGTATTCCACCCTGAGATAGCTCCTCTTTGAAGTTTAATAATGTTGACTCTTGCTTTGGTTGACTATAATTTTCGTGTTGTAGTGTACTACTACATTCACGGGGGGAAGGGGGACATTTTTCGGTACTTGGACTCAAGACATATTCTTTATCATGAGGATTGGAAAAGTTAAAATTAGTCAACGATAATGGGTTGGGTTAAATGAATTTATTATAATCATGTAATAAAATGATTAGATCTAATTAATTGATTAGGGTTGGAAAATGGTATGTATTGTCAAGAGCTTGATAATTTAGTGGTAAAGTGTTCTCTTGCGTATTAATATAGTCGCAGGTTTGACATTCTTTGTTTGTAGTAAGTGCGGTTTGTCAAATTTATTTTATACGATCCAAATTTAGATTAGTCAGATAATATTCGATCATATAAAATTTGTTTTCCGAAATATATAGATCTCTTTCTTAAAAAAAAAAAAAAAAAAAAAAAATGAAAGCAAAGTATAATGTATTTGGGGATGGGGTTAGAAAGGGGCAACGTGCTGGTACCGGTGGAAATGGTTTTGATTGAGTGTGGACTCTAAAAGTCTCAAAAGTACCGCCACAGCAGAATGGAAGAGAATAGTCAATCTCGACGGCAGGCGAACATAAACGTTTCTTACGTTTTCCCTTTCATTTGTGGGTCAAAAATATAACGCTACAACTACATCTTGACTCATCCGTGACAAAAGCTTCATTTGAAGTTATTTACATCCTAAACATCGATGCTTCATATATTAAATTACAGAAACTAAAATGGTCACATGTTTAGAAAGAAGAAAAGAAATTCTAGAACAATTTACTTGAAAACAATTTGTCTTTTTGCTTCTTTTTTTTTTTTTTTTTAAAAAAAAAATTAATTTAAAAGTGCTTGAATAGTAATTAATATTTGAAAATATGATTTGAGAACAATTTTTGGTAATTCGGTATCCTTATCGACTAATTTAGGAGGGATCGATAGGGTATACTCTCAAGACTACAACGTATAACTGAAATTTGGCACAAGGTCGTCCTTGATGAAAATTAAACTCAGGTCCTCCATTTAACAAGTCAGGTAGAAGCACCTAAATAAGAGAGCCACACCACTAAACTACCACCTTATTTTCGATCATAGAACAATTTACTTGAAAACAATTTGTCTTTTTGCTTTTTCTAAAAAAAAATTAATTTAGAAGTGGTTGAATAGTAATTAATATTTGAAAATATGATCAAATTCAAGATTTCTTGCTCACAAATTATTAGTTCTTTGGTGAATAAAGAAATGTACGGGATCTTATAGTTTTAATTACAAGTAGAAAAGGCATAGGATTAGGAACCACTTAAAAAAAAAAAGAAAAGAAAAAATTTGAGTGCACGCCACGTACATACATAGATACATAAATGGTGGTAATTACAAATTTATTGTTACGCCTCTAGCACCATTAACATGCCCAGGTGGTGGTCTAAGTTCCTCTGCAGTACCTGCGCCACCGAGCCAACCGTGTCTTGTGGGATCATACTTCTCTCCGTCACCCCAGAGGGCATATGCTTCTTCACCATGCACTGCATCGTCTCCGATCATGAGTTGATCCTCGGGCATTCTCAAGGATATGAACAGTCTGATGAAAAGGAGGATCAATGTTGTCGACACAAAGTTCCACCCGATGATGAAAAGGGCTGCAACTAGTTGCTTCACAAATTGTATCCCACCACCGTAAAATGCCCCCTTTGTACCTTTCACCGGTAATAACAGGCTGCAGAGGGTGGGTTCCGCCAGTAGCCCAGTCAATAGGCCACCTAGTAGTCCCGCTACTGCATGAGTATAAAACACTGCTAGGGTATCATCCACCTGCCAAGTAGATCTATATTAGTTAATTGGTAAATATGTTCTTATTTCCCAATTCGTCAGGTATTATTAATTTACTAGATTAAGGATCAATCAAGATTTTATCCAACTTTGTTGGGGTTTGTTTAATTAGAATGGACTTGGGATGGTTATAATTAGGAACAAAAGTTTACAAAAGTTTATGTATATAAATAACAATTTTACAAACACGTGCACACGGTTAACGAATAGAAAGGTAAGTTGAAATGGGAAACCAAATGGCATTTTTTTAATCTAAAATGCTTACTAAACAATAATACGGTACCTTTTGAAGTAAGGTGGACTTTTTGTGAAGAATCATCATAGAGTACCATGGAATGCTGCCTGAAAGAATCCCCATGACTATAGCCGCCCATGACTGTACTACACCTTCATCAAGAATAGTAAATTTAAAAACAAAGACTTTTGACTTCTCTAAATAAATAAGTAAGCACGATGGGAAAGAATTAAATGATCCACCCACTAGTGAATTGTATATTAATTAATCAAAAAACGGAAACGGAAAGATATATACCTGCGCCGGGAGTAACGCAGGCGAGGCCAGTAACCATCCCCTGGATAGCTCCTATGACAGAAGGCTTGCCAAAGTAGACAACATCAAGAGAAGTCCATACAAGAAGACTTGTAGCTGCACATATATTTGTATTCAGAACTGCTATGGAAGAAGTAATGTTTGCAGCATATGGAGCACCACCGTTGAACCCTGACCATCCCATCCATAGTAGACCTGCTCCGGCAAGCATCAGCAGGACATTGTTTGGTGGGAATCTCTCCCTATCACTTTTAAGTCTCGGTCCAACCTGAATAATAATTAAAAAAAAAAAGAAAAGAAAAAGGAATTATATATTCATGCCAAATTAAGCAAGATCACTAATTAATTAATTAAACTATGCTGTGTTAATTTGAAGTAGTTACCCAGTAAGCAGCCGTGAAACCTGAAATTCCTGAAGCCAGATGAATAACGTAGCCACCTGAATAATCAATTACACCCCAGTGAAAGAGGAAACCACCGCCCCAAAGACTGAAAGCACCAACGGTGTAACAGAAGGTGAGCCAGAGGGGAACGAAAGCCATCCATGCCTTAATGTTCATACGTCCCAGCACGGAACCAGCTACCAAGATCGTGGTAATCGCTGCGAAAGTGAACTGGAAGTACATAAGCGACGCCATGGGGTAGAAAGGTTGTATCATTTGCTTCTCGATGTCTCCGTTACTGTAATAGTGGGTGCTTTCAGGGATACCAGCCTGCTTGATGAGATACTTTTGGCCTAAAGCCGGAGCACCCTTGCCCCAAAACGGAAGAAGCTCATCACCGAAGGCGAGACGATAGCACAGAAGAACCCAGCAGATGAGTACAGCCGCAAAGGCGTAGAGAGCCATAAACGCAGAGTTGACAGCCCACTTCTTCTTGACAATACTGGCGTATAGAATAACAAGTCCCGGCATGCTCTGCAGCCCAACCAGGGTGGAAGCAGTCATTTGCCAGGCATTATCGCCTTTGTTCAGCCAATCGGGCACCGCAGGCAGGCTTTCTTGATATGCACCCGCCAACGCCATGGCTTCAGTAATTTTCCTTTTCCTTCCAAGATATTATTAGCCAAGAAATATCTATATTTATCAAGGGTTTCAATTCAAGAGAGATTCGATGGGCAAGTTCTTGTACGGACAGGACAGGTCACATGAGTTGTCTCGATGTGAAAGAAAATATACGTATGCGGGAAGTGATCGATCGATGATATAATATAAAGATGAATGATGACTAGGTTAGGTGTGCAGAGAAAAAAATGGCAGAGAGAGAGGAAGAATGGGAATGGGAATGGGAATGGTAATGGTGGTTCGTATTTATTTCTCTTCTTTTTTGTTGATGAAAGCAGTGGGTAGGGGTGAAGTGAGAGGACTAAGCTCTATTTCAGAATAGGACGAATTATCAAGAAAGGGCCACGCAAGAACTGAGAACCATCCAAGTCGAAACGAGAGAAAGTTCTACGGTTGACTTTTCTTTTTTTTTTTTTTTCAAATTCTTTTTAAAAAATACATTTTAACTCTTATTCATTTTAAACAAAACATAGATACTTATTCACATATTTTGTGAATGTTAAACGAGATTACAAATTTAATTCACTCATTTAATTTTCTCAATACTCACCGTGTCTTGACTTGAGGTGAACCCAGATTAGTCAAAGTAATAGATTTAGATTTGACACTTGTCATAAATAACTAAAACTTGAATTAAATTTAGATTAGTCAAACAATAATTTTAAATACCAA
>JAXGGT010000011.1:0-15473 GCA_035583425.1 Marsdenia floribunda | reverse complement strand
GTTATGGGACTTAGTAGGTCAAAAAAATAGATTGTGGACCTATGTTAATTATTGAAAATAGATAAGGGACTAAACCGACCAATTTTCCTTATATGGGCCTACCTGTCTTTTTTCCTGCTGCCTTGGATAATTTATTTATATTTAATAAATTTTTAAAATATTTTATTTTAATATTTTATGTCATAAATAAATTAATTTTTGATAATTTTAATTATTTTAGACGAAAAAAAACTTAACTAATGAATAAGAATAATAATTTTGGACATTTATTATCCTCATTTAAGTTATTTATATTTTTATATACATTGACTAAAACTATTTAAATAATCAAAATAAAATATTTATGATCAAACATACCAAAATTTTAAATATTCGAGACTAAATCCACTGATCTTCCTTTATTTATAAATTAAAATGCAGATAAAATATTTAGACTTCATAATTCATTAGTACAATAGTACTATAAAATGATATTGTGTGTGAAAATTTACTAGTTAAATCAATCTTTATTATTATTATTATTTTCCCTGAAAAGGGAAAAAGTTAGTCTTTTTTTATTGGCGTGTAAAACATGGTACTCCTTTTTTATTTCATTCTGTTTTTTTATTATATTAGATATTACAATTAAAAATTTTTACTTATTATATTAAAAAAAAAATTAATTTTTTTCCCTCATATAATATTTTTTAACTAATTTTTTAATTACAATTAATATTAACTAAATAATTTTTATATAAAAATAATAAAAAAGGATATTTTAATTATCTAAATAAATAAATATATATATATATATATATACACCAATGTGCAGTGTGAGACTTAATTAATTATTTTGCAATTTTTTTTTTTTATTTTATAACTTTACTTTCATAATAGGGATAGTAAATATTAAAACAAAAGATACGTAAAAAAAAAAAAAAACTATAAAATTAATTTAGTATATAATTTTGAAAATATATTTTAATATATATACGAAGAATTTCCTATTTTGATCTTATAACTATTTTCATTTTCCGAACTTGATCATAAATCTTAAAAAATCAAGAATTTGGTCTTGTAACTATTTTTGTTTTCTTAACTTGGTCATTCCGACCAAAATTTGTGAGATTTTTCGATCGTTTAAGTCAAGTGAAAAGCAACGAGAAAAACACAGTATTCTACCTTTTGTCATAAAATACCTTTATAAGCTAAGTGTGTACTTTTTACGTGAATTAAACGATAAAAAAAAAAAAAAAAAACTCACAAACTTGGTCGAAAGGACCAAGTTAAGAAAACAAAAATAGTTATAAAACCAAATTCTTGATTTTTTAGGATTTAGAACCAAGTTTGAAAATAGTTATAGAATCAAAATGGAGAATTTTCCATATATATTTCAAATATAATTTAAATATATAAAGCAAAAAATTAGTCGGTTTAGTCCTCTAACTATTTTCATTAATTAATATAAGTTCACAAATTTTTTTTTAACCTGTTAAATTCTTTCGGCTAAAAATTTAAATTTTTCGGCCAAAATTCAGCAAGTGATGATTTTTTAAGGGCAAAATCGTCATTTTGAATATTATAAAGTTGTGAATTTAGATTAATTACAAGGTCTGAGAGAGCTTTTTTTTTTTTTTTTCATATAAAGAGGACTATTTTGCAATTATTCTAAGTTCACAGCTTTATAATACTCAAGATGACGATTTTGCCCTTAAAAAATCATCACGTACCCAGCACATGATAAATTTTGGCCAGAAGGACTTAATAAGCCGCTCGTAAAAAGATGCAGGACTTAAAATGTTAAAAAAAAATAGTGGCAAGTTAATTAATGAAAATAGTTAGAGGACTAAACTAGCCAATTTTCCTATATAAAACTTATATTTATAGGTGAAATTGTTATTGTTAAATATTTGTGTAGAAATATTTTATTGTAATGAGCCAAAAGGGATGCTTGTGGGTAATTCTTCTGTGTGTGTGTGTGTGTTTTTTTTTTTTTTTTTTTTTTTTTTGTTTTACACGTTACATTAAAAAAATTAAACTACATTGATTGATTCCCCCCCTCTCCCAAAAAAAAAAATTATTAATAATTTATTATGATATGTCAATTATTAAGTGATAGTCCAATAATGTAATTTTTCTTTATAAATCATGATATTTTGTTTGTTTATAATATATAAATATAAAAAGTGAAAAAGATATTATAATATTTTAAATAATTAATTAAATATATAATATTTAGATTTATAGATGAATTGTGGAAAAGATTTTGTTGCAAAGAGGCAAAGGGGGATGTTTGTGGGCATATATTTAAATTTCCAAAACTTTTGTGGGTAGACCGTTAACGTCTGGAGTGGAGATCCAAAGAATGAGTTGGCCTAAAAACAACCACGATCACGACCGTCACGTGACCCAAGTTGATGCTGTCCCCACACCCCCGCTGCCCTAAAAACAGTTTGGTTTCGGATCCCCAGCCCTAAGAGAAAAAATAAAAAAATGAAAACCCTTACGGCCTTACCCAATAAATGCACGACCTCCCACTCCACCTGGCGTCTGCTTTGCCTTAAATAGCCCCAACCATCCTCTATATTCCGCCCCAATTAAAATAATAATAAAAAAAATAATCAAAGACGTATGTGAGTTGATATAATATGTTTTCATAGATTAAGTGAGATCGTAAGATTGAAATCGCATTCACATATGCAATCGTTTAAAAATTTGGGGGTTAGAGCTTAATTTATGCAAGGGATTACTCAGCTTGAGCAGAGATTAATTTGAATGTGAATATGACTTAAAAGTATCACCCATAATTAAGACCTATTTAAAATACCTCGTATACTAAAAAATATATATATATATATCTCTGTAAATTTAAACTCTTCACCGGGGTCATTTCCGCCAGTTCCCCTTTCATTTACATCACCGGTAGATTCCAACATTATCCACACGCACTACCCACCACACTCTCTCTCTTCCCTAATTATTACACTAATCGTTTCTCTAATTATTTCCTTTGCCCCCACATTACCCCAACATGTCTCCATAATTACACTTGAACAAAAACCAAAAATAATTTGACTGTTTTTCTCTATTTTTTTTTTATTATTATTAATTATAATTTTTCGAATAGATAAAAAATTATAATTTAATTGTTAGCGGCTTTATTTATAATGTCTAAATGAATAATATTTAAAATAAAATTATTATTATTATTATTAAAATAATAACTTTTTATTTCTTTTTTTACTAATTTAATTTACATTTATAATCTATTGAATTATAAATATGAATGAAAAAAATTGATCATTTTGGTCTACATACTAATTTTATTTTGAAAAAAAGATTCTTATTTTTTATTTTTAAATAAACAAATCTTCATTTTTTTTTTTTAGACAAGATTATTTTGACCAATTTCTTTTGAAAAAAATTTGTTAATTTTTTTATGAATTATTTTTATTCTGCATACTCTAATAATAATTTTTTTATTTTTTTATTTCTCATAATTTGTCTTTTCTCTTGTTTTTTTTTGAATAAAAATCAGTAATAAAGACTCATTTGTTCAAGTAAAAAAATAGAGATTTATTTATCTAAAAATAAAATTAAAAAAAAAATCCGTTTATTCAAACAAAATTACGACGTGGCTCCCGTACGGCTGTTATGGACATATTTATGCCATTTTGTTTTCTCTAAATTTGAGATTTTTTTTTTTTTTAGTGACAGAGGAAAAGAAAAGAAAAGAAAAGAAAAGAAATTCTAGATTGCTTCTTGTAATAGAAGAAGAAGGAGAAGACTTTTTTCCCATTTTTTTTTTAATTTAAAATTATTATTATTTTTGTTCTGTTATTTGTAAAAGCCACCGTTTCTTCTTTGTTTTCTTGTGTTTATATTGCATCCGCTGTCTCTTCGAATCTCATGTGATCTTTTTTGATGGGATTCTGACTGCAGACGCCGGCTACGGTGATCTTTGCCGGAGATTACTCCGACGTCATTATCAAAGTAATGGTCTTAATTGGTTTTATTTTGAAATCTTGGAGCTTTCTCGATCGAGATTCAGCATGAGCAGCGTCCATAATAGCGTGGAGACCGTGAATGCTGCAGCCTCTGCAATAGTTACTGCTGAGACCAGAGTTCAACCATCAACTGTTCAGGTAGTCCTTTTTCCTCTCTGTTTGTACGCGTCTGAGTTTTGCATATTTTGGTTCAAATCTGCGTATGTATAACTCTTTGAGGGGCGGGGGTGGGTGGGTTACTGATTTTCTTCTTTTTCCTTTTATTTTTGAGAAATTTATCTGAATTATTATTATTATTTTTTTTTGAAATTTTATTAAGGTTTACTGAGTGCTTTCATCTTTCAGCTTGGAAATTCTACGCTGTAGTATTATTTTTATTTATGGATACTTTGTTAGGAAACTTTTGAATTCTGACTTTTTCCTTTTTTCTCTCCCCACGGCATCGGAAATCGCTAAAGTTGCATAGAAATTTGTTTGCTCTTTATGTTGATATGTTGTTGATTCTGGTATCTTTTTAACTTTGAAAAGAGGAGAAAGGGGACTAGGATTTGATAGACCATATGGTATAGGCTGTTAGCTCGCAACTTCTTGGTGGTTTGACCATATGATAGGTGCGATACCATTGAAGTTCTAGTACAAGGTCAACTGTATGGAGTGACCAAAAAGGGCCAAAAAAAAAAAAAAAAAAGTGGTGCGGGAATGAATTTTTAGTAACAGATTCATTTGGCAGAGAGAACTTATAAGGTGTTTGAAAGGGTTCTTGTGAGCAATGAAGTTCTTAGTCATCCAGCTTGGCTTTGGCATGCGGAGTTGTCAGGGTATTTGTTAAAAAAGGTGAAGCTTTCAGCGATCTTGGCATATTTCTACAATCAATCTTCTGCCTAATGCTGCCAAGTTAAGATATTCTTAGCAAATCGCAGTGTTGTTAAACTTGGTTGTTTGTTGGACAAATTTAATATGCACCTAAAGCTGAAGGTGGCTTGCTTCTAAGTTGTTCAGTTGCTTTACAAGTTTTAGCTTATCTAGCAGATGCTGGATGCAAGTTACAGGTATAGAATATTGTCACATTTTCTTTATTTGTTCCAGGAGTAGGTGCTGGGAGGGCATGTATGATAGTTTATGCTTGGGGTGTAGGGGCGTGTTATCTTGATAGTTTTTTCTTTAGAAAAGAAAACATGCTCTCCTCTTAATCATACTACTCGTTTCTCATATGTTACTATTGTATGAAGGCGGGGCAACTTGCCTGGGTGTTGTTTTTCCTGAATGGCGAGAAAGCATGAGATCTGTTCCTCACTTTGTTGGTTGTGCTAATGCCCCATGCTCTGCTATTTTTATACGCTACTATCTTCATGCTTTGCTACTTGCTTCAGCTTGAATTTAAAATTTTCTGAACTAGAGTGATCCTGTTCAATTGCTGAGTTGGTTATCTGTGCATTTTGTTATCCTGCCAGCCATGAAATGTAACAGTAACCTGGTGAAGTGGCTTTAGTTTTATTCTGAAATAGATGTTTTCTAGATATGATTTTCTATCCAAACTTCTGGAGTTGAGGAAAAACTGGAATTGAAAGAGGACCTACTAATTTAGAATGCCGTTGACTTTGGTTGATTCCAGAAAAGAAGATGGGGAAGCTGCTGGAGTCTTTACTGGTGTTTTGGTTCTTACAAAAACAACAAACGTATTGGACATGCAGTTCTTGTGCCAGAATCCACAGCACCAGGAGCTGCTCCTCCGGTTGCTAGCAGTATAAACCACTCAGCTAGCATAGTGATACCTTTTATAGCCCCTCCCTCTTCTCCTGCTTCTTTTCTCCAGTCAGATCCTCCCTCCGCCACCCAGTCGCCTGCTGCTGGATTGCTATCTCTGACATCCCTTTCTGTCAATTCATATTCTCCTGGCGGAACTGCCTCCATTTTTACTATTGGTCCCTATGCTCACGAGACTCAGCTGGTTTCACCACCAGTATTTTCTGCATTCACTACTGAACCATCAACTGCATGTTTTACTCCCCCTCCTGAGTCAGTACAGCTTACAACACCATCCTCACCGGAGGTGCCATTTGCTCAACTTCTGACTTCATCTTTGGCACGTAATAGAAGAAATGGTGGGCCTAATCTAAAGTTCCCATTATCTCAGTACGAGTTTCAGCCTTATCAGTGCCCCGGAAGCCCTGGTAGCCATCTCATATCACCAGCATCAGCAGTTTCATATTCTGGGACATCATCACCTTTTCAAGATAAGCGGCCTATTGTGGAATTCCGAATGGGGGATGCTCCTAAATTTCTTGGCTATGAACATTTCACATACAAGTGGGGTTCCAGAGTTGGTTCTGGATCTTTGACACCAAATGGTTGGGGTTCCAGGCTTGGGTCAGGAACTGTGACACCAAATGGCGGAATTTCAAGGCTTGGTTCGGGAACTTTGACCCCAAATGGTGGAATTTCGAGGCTTGGTTCGGGAACTTTGACCCCTAGCGGTGGAGAGCCTCCCTCCCGAGAGAGTAACCTTCTGGAGAACCAAATATCTGAGGTGGCATCACTTGCGAATTCAGATAACGGACCTGAAAATGAGGAACAGCTAATGGATCACAGAGTTTCATTTGAATTGGCTGGAGATCATGTTGTTCTCGATTGTAAACAAGAGGCAGCCACAGTGCCCGACAGTTTCTTGGAACCAATCTCACCCAGTGCAGCTCAGTCTCCCAACAAATGTCAAAGAATGTCAATGAAATCGGAGAATTGTTGTGAGTGTTGTTGTCCTGGGCAGTTTGTAAACGATGAAAAGGCTTTAGAAGGAGAAAGGAAGCAGTGCCTTAAAAGGGATCACACCGTTTCACTTGGTTCAAGCAAAGATTTCAATTTTGACAGCACGAAGCAACAATTACCCGACAAGTCTGCTGTGAATTGTGAGTGGTGGACAAATGAAAAGGTTTCTACGAAGGAACCTGGTTCCCAGAACAAGTGGACTTTTTTCCCAATGCTTCAACCTGGTGTTAGCTAATAATGCCCAAACACAAATTATTTCCCTACTACTTGGACCAAAAATCAAATTTACGGAACTGGAGATATTACCTCCATGTACATTATTGTGAAAGCAGTTTCAGAGTTATCATCATACCTTTACCTGTAATGGAGATGTAAGAATAAACTGCCGAATCCTGCCAAAAACAAAATAGGTCTTTGTTTACCCAATTTCTATTGTTCCCTTTCCCACAATTTATATATATACACTGTAAATTATATCCACGACGAAGAGACAATCTTAATTCTTTCTGCATTATGTTTATGAATAAGAACCCGGTTATCTTATCTTTTCCATTTCTTAGCTGTTCCCAGATTTGTTTCAGCCGCCATGAAATACCATAATTCATCGACCCTAATCGATCAAAATTGATCGCTGTAATCTGGGTGCATGACTAGTCTCCCTAGTAATGGGAAATTTTTTTTTTTTTTTTTTTTTTTTTTTTCTTCTGATGCATCATTAACTGTGATAATCATGTTGGGTTCATGCAATCATGTTGAATTGAGTTAAGATAATTATGTTTAACCTGTCAATCCGACACGAACCGTAAATGATACGGAAAAAATTGAACCCGAACATAACACGAAAATTAATCGTGTCAATTCGCCAACTCGATTATAACACGTATATGATTCAAAACTATTAACCCGCTCACAAGATTATACGATATCAACTCGCTAATCCGATTATTTATCTATTTAACTTATAAAAATATTATTATATAATTTATTTATATATAAAATATTAAAATTTAAAAATAATAAAAATTACTGAATAATTTAATAATATATTAAAATAAAACATTAATTATTATTTAAATTATTACGCGGTTAGAAATGAGTTACGTGGTTCAACTCATTTACAATCGAACATGATTATTATTAAATGGGTTGACCTGCTCTAATATAAACTCGTTTATTCTCAACCCTAACCAGTTAATTTTATGTTATGTTCACATCGGGTTAGATATTATCAGTTATCCCCCTCAATTTTCCTGATGACAACTGCTGATAGTAATGTTATATTGCTACCATATTATTGTTTTTTCTTCTTAACTAATCCTCAATCATTGATTTTTTTTTTTTTTTTTTTTTGGTAATTCTCAATCATTGATTTATTAAATATTAGGAAGTGATGTAAATAATTAACGATTTTGCATTTTACTTCTTGAATTTGCCATTAATTATATAAGAGGCCCCTTAAGATTTAGAAATTCTACCAAACCAACTCTCTCTTATCCTCTAATAAATTGAATGACTTCAGAGCCTTCAACTGTCACAATTACTTTTTGCACCATTTTTTCTTCTATGATTTTGATTATGGGGTCCACACTTCCCTTAATTCCATTCAAGTCCAATAAAGTCAAAATATGACTTTTAGGATATTGTGTATAGTATTATTATTTTTTTTTTATATTTAAAAACTTATGAGGATGTATTTTATTTTCGTATAATAATAATAACGCATGAAATAAAAGAATTTAATTGTAAAAATTCAAAAGTAAAGGGGTCTTACAGTGATTTAGCAGAAAACATAGGGGTTATAGATGCAAAGAACATGCTGATGATTAAGCATGTGGCTGTGACGTGTCAAATAAAAACCAGCCAATATGCCGACCACCAACGGATCAACACTGCACAGAATAATATTATAACGTAATGTAAGAAGTGAATCAGTAATCTTCTGTTTTTTTTTTTTTAATTTTTGAAGCTTCAATTAAAAAAAAAAAAAAGAAGAAGAAGAAAGGTTGCTTTTTGAATCTTCCGTCGTCATCCAATCGACAAACCAGTGCCAAGGAACTACTTTAAAACCAATAATTGGATGACACATTCGAAGGAAAACTTTTTGGGTTTAATCCATTTTTTTTTATTTTTATTTTTTGTGCAAGAATGCTCTTTTCCCGTTTCAGGTAAAAGTTCTTATTTGTTTGAATTCTTTTCCACTGGTTTCAATGTTTGTTTCTTGAATAATAGAGATTGCTTAGATATTGAACTTTTCAATTGCTTTAATACTGTGTAGTTAAAGGAATTTGGCATGTACTTATTTTTCTTAGTTGAACTTCTGGTAATTAGCTACTAAAGGGTCTTTGCACATACTTGCAAAATTTGACTGTTTTCCATTTTGATTTCAACATTCTGATTAAGTAGGAAATATAGGAAGATGTTAATTGCTCTTTTCTTTGAATTTTTGTAGCTTGCCGGGACGGACCTAATGTATTTTTTGTCAAAAGAATCTGTCTGTGTCTGGTAGCTTTTTCCTGAGAAACATCTCTGGGTTCCAAGTTATTTGCTCGAGTTTGGAAGAAACTCGGTATCCCTTCTTTTTTGTTTTTTTTTTTTTTTTTTTTTTTCCCCTAGAATAAGAGCTGTTTTTTCTGTTGGGCTAGGAAGACTATTCTGCTCATTAGATGTCCTGGAAATCAAGAGTTTTGTAATGCGCTAAGAGGTTTGACTTTTGAGGTACGCTAAGCTGTGATCATGGCTCTAGCTCCCACTATTAAAGTGGTTCTTGGCTCAATTTCCTTTGCAGTTTTCTGGGTCTTGGCGGTTTTTCCTGCCGTCCCATTTTTACCGATTGGTAGGACTGCAGGGTCTCTTCTTGGGGCTACGCTTATGGTTATTTTTCGAGTCATAGCTCCTGATGAAGCGTATGCTGCTATTGATCTTCCAATTCTTGGCCTTCTGTTTGGGACAATGGTAGTTAGTATCTATCTTGAAAGAGCAGACATGTTCAAATACCTAGGAAAATTACTCTCATGGAGAAGCAAGGGACCTAAAGACTTGCTTTGTCGAATCTGTTTCATATCTGCAGTTTCGAGTGCTCTTTTCACCAACGATACATCTTGTGTTGTTTTAACGGAATTTGTATTGAAAATTGCAAGGCAACAGAATCTTCCCCCTCATCCTTTCCTGTTAGCCCTTGCTTCAAGTGCAAATATTGGATCTTCAACAACCCCAATTGGTAATCCTCAAAACTTAGTTATAGCTGTCCAGAGTAAAATTTCTTTTGGGAGTTTTCTATTTGGGATTCTCCCTGCAATGCTTGTGGGAGTTGTTGCCAATGCCTTAATCCTACTTGCTATGTATTGGAAATTGTTGTCTGATCCAAAGGACGAAGAAGATCCTGCTGCAGAAGCTGTTGCCAACGATGATATGAATTCTCATCGTTTTTCACCAGCAACAATGTCACACGTTACATCTTTAAATTCTCAAGAATTGAACTCTACATTGGAAACCTTGAGCATAACTAGCTCTCCTAAGGTTACTGGTCATGAGAATCATACCGAGGCCCTCAGGAACAGGGGGAATACTAGTGAGAATGAAATCCTCAAATACTCTAGTGAGGAGTCTGATAGAAAAACACATGCACTAACAGAGGGATCAAGTGATAGATCTCCACAGAGGAAGGAAGAAAGCGTGCACTCAAAAGTGTTGTCTTCCATGAATGGATCTGAAAATGGGAGTTTTATGATAACTAGTGAGAAGGGTGAGTGGGTCAAATGGAAAAGATCAATGTGGAAGACTGGTGTTTATCTTGTTACAATAGGGATGCTAATAGCTTTACTAATGGGTTTGAATATGTCGTGGACTGCGATTACAGCTGCACTTGCTCTAGTTGTTCTTGATTTTAAGGATGCACGGCCATGTTTGGAAAAGGTGAAATTGTCTTGTCTACTGATGTCACATGGAAAGTTAATATCTTGATTGACTGAACTCAATTGTTAATTCTGTTCCATTTCATCTCCAGGTATCCCATTCGCTGTTGATATTCTTTTGTGGAATGTTTATAACAGTTGATGGATTTAACAAAACAGGAATCCCCAGCGCATTGTGGGACTTCATGGAGCCTTATGCACAAATTAATCACATTAAGGGAATTGCAGTTCTTGCCCTTGTTATACTTTTCCTCTCAAATTTAGCTTCAAATGTACCAACAGGTAAGGTCTTTTACTCCACTTCTTGCTTGTTGCCAACCATTCTCGGTAAGACAGACTCTAGCTGTATGTTAAGTGAAAGAAAAGGCTAGATTGATTGGTGATACGTTTGTGCTCTGTTAGCTGTCTTAGTCTTGTAAGTTTTAAAACAAGGTCGAAAACATTAACTTTTGCCGTTGAAAAGAATGAATATGCTGACATGTTTAAAGTGGTGTCTTTACAGTTGTTTTTTGTGTTGAAAAAGGTACAAATGATCTCTTATACTGCTCATATGAATCTTTTTTCTTGCTATTCTCTGGTTATACTTCCAAAATCTGGGCTCCTTTATTCCTGGGATACTTGTCCTTGACAATGAAAGCTCTCTTGGAAGAAATGTTTAAGGAACTTAGAGGACTGTTAAATGTCAGATTAAAACAAATTGAATATATCCATTCTGCATAGCAGGTGGTGGAATACTTTGGAATTGAAGTATCATTGTCGTCATCAAAATTAGCATGTTTTTAAGACAAGAAGACAATTTTTGCTATGCCTCGAAATTTTGAGTACAAATTGTTCATCTTGTTGATTATATAGTGGTTTTGAATTTTCCCTAATATCAGAACATCTTTGGTAGAAGATTTATCCAAAGCTTTACTATTTTGACAATTAAGATTTCTGTCAACTGTGCATCTTGAGTTTAACATATTTCATTTTGGTCCTGGTCTTAGTTCTGTTGCTTGGGGCTCGGGTGGCGGCATCAGCAGCTGCAATATCTTCTGCTGATGAGAAAAAGGCATGGCTAATTTTAGCTTGGGTCAGCACTGTGGCGGGGAATCTTTCACTGTTGGGATCAGCAGCTAACTTAATTGTCTGTGAGCAAGCTCGTCGTACTGAGCATTTTGGATACAATCTCACATTTTGGAATCATCTTAAGTTTGGGGTTCCCTCTACTCTCATTATCACAGCAGTCGGTTTGACTCTCATTAGAGCCAGAGGGGATGCTTGACACTAGAAGTGAGGATCTTTCCAGTTGTAAATCTTGCAAACTTGTATGTATAAATAAGAGTAATGAAATCCCATGTCCTGATATGTGTTTATGTATGAAGACATCAGGTAAATTTTTGTAGAGCTCTTTTGCACTCTTTTGGCAGAAACCATTTTAATGCCACTGGCAAAACGAAATTCACCAACATTGTTGGGAATCCTTTTCATCTCTGTTGCTCCTTCCACTGTTATGCTTGCTTTCTGGATTTATTCTACCCCTATGAGACATTCCTTTGTTGCACAAGTCTTGCAGTACTTGATGGTGTAATGTGATTTGGTCCAAAAGCAGTTCCCATGAAAACCTTGATGAATGCATGAGTATTATTCAGTACACACCTCCTTTCTGCTCCATAGCTGGTGTGGCTTCTTTGAGAATTTCCATTCCTGTTTCCATGATAACTATTCTTTCAGTACATATTATTGGATATGTTCGGAGATCCAACTTCTTTCTCAAGTATAAGAATCTGGAAACTTTTGATGATTGAAACCGTCACCCAGTTCTTCTGTGGGGTGGGGTGGGAGTGTTCGACCGGTTTTTGACTAGAAGAGAAAAAAAGTTCTTCTCTCCCATTCCATACTTGGGACTTGGTAAATGGTTGAAGGGTCCTTTATGGAAAATCCCCTCATGGATTATTAGATAGGTAAATTTGCAATGACAGAGAAAACAGTGATCCTACCCTAATTTATATTTATGTGACTGATTTGATATATTGAAATTCCTGATCCTTAATTTCTCTTCCAGTTGCTGATCAGCCTATAGAAAACCTAGAACTGTTGACCACTGCTGAAGGACTAGTGGGAGTGTTGGAAGTATGGATTTGGGAACATGCGTGACTTTTTCCTGTCTCTTTCTTTATACATGATATTCTGGGAGAGGAGACCTTCACTTAGTTGAAAGTTCGTCATCCTTAGGAGTGAGAAAGGTAATGTGACTATTGACTTTCTTTACATATATATATATATGTGTGTGTGTGTGTGTGACAAGAATGGGAGTGAAAAAGATTCAATCTTTGTTCAGAATTCTTAGTCTGCCTTCTCTCATATTCAGTGTTGACAATTATTGAGACCTACATGTCAGTTGGGAAGATTTTCACACTGTTTTTTAACTCTTGGGGAGAGTGAGAAAAGTGTGGGAACAACTGAAAAGGGAAAATTGGAACCATCCCTGTTTGAAGGAGAGTTATATGTGACAGAGCAGGTGATTACCAGATTTAACTAAAAAACATAAAAAAGAAATGAACTTTTTCACTGTTCTGAACCATTTGAAGAATCCTTTACTTTCTGAAACATCAGCTGTCTAGTCTCTCTGTTGTTGATACTGCTGCTTGCCCTTGCCCTTGCCCGGTAGATGGATAGAGCTCAAACACAGCCGAAATGCATTGCCTTTTCCCACACGCAAGCAAACGACAGACAGAAGGTTGATGGATTGGTGGCAGTGATGATTCTGAGGCTAGCTAGCTCTGGTGAATAACGTAGGAAGTTTTTATTCTGACTCTTACATTACACGAGCGAGAGTCAAAACCATGTGTAGAATTCATATGGGCTTCAAGATTACACATTGTAGCTGAACATTTGGATACTGCAATGCATTATTAACTACTAACATTCTTGAAGTCTCAAATTAACCAGGAGGGAAAGGAAGCTAATTAAAAGACATACGACATGCTCAACTGAGGTATGTTTTTTGGGTGATTACTGTTACCGAAATAGCAGCAGCAGTAGTAGTTTTGGCGGTGGTGGGGGTAAAGAAAAGCTGGGGGTAGTGCCCTATACAGAATCATGCATAATGCATTCCCCCTGGCACGGATTTGGCCATATATACATCAAACTCCTCGATCACCACTGTACGGTACTATACCATCTTTTTTTTTGTCCGATGCCCTCCCCGTTCCCATCACCCCCATAGCCATATTATATTTGGATAATGCTTGTCTCTCTGTCACTGATAACTCTCATAATAAGCACTTTTCAGGAGCATCAACCAATTTTTCTACTCCATGAACGCTTATTATCTACTTTTTCTATTTTTTTTTACTTGTTGTAAATATATATATATATATATATTTTTTTTTTTTTAAGAAAAAAAAATAAATTAATGTAAGAAGTAAAACACAAACAGAGGAATATGTTTTTTTTTTTACATTTTTCCAGTTTTTCCTAGAAATGACCGAAGATCCTTAAAATGTTGTCCACAAATCACCACATGATGCAGCGCATAGGTTATATGCGCTTTTCTATCTTAAAAGCTCAAATTTTGCTTTAGGGATAATCACTAGTATTATATTCTTAATGTCCCTAATTAATTATATATTGTTAAGAATTCCACGGCTGCGATGTATTTATTATTATTTATTTATTTATTTATTGTTTTGTTTTGTGAATTTCCGACGACTGAGATTACTGCTGGATCACAAAAAATGCTATAGTCAACAAAGCTTCCTACCAAATACCGTAGATGGGGCCCTTAGATGAAAGCCTATCCCTACTATTCCCTATAAAGTCTAACACCAAACAATTTGCTACACCCATTTTCCTCTATTTTATTTATTATTCCCCCCCGCCGCCCGCCCCCGCCCCCAACACCCCAAAACAAAAAAAAAAATGATACTATGGAAAACAAATCCAAGTGACAAAAAAACTTAATTCGATCCTGATAAATAAAAAAAAAATATTAAAAAATTTTATTTCTAAAATAATAATAATTCGATTTAATTCTAAATTAGTTGAATTTAAAGTGACGATCGAATATTATTAAAATATTTATATTATAAAAATAATATTTTAAAAAAAAATCTAATTCAAGATTTTACCTAGATTTTTGCCTCACATATATATAATATCTTTTAAGAATTAATAGATTATGATTTAAGAGATTTTATGTTATAAATATAATATATTTGGAAAGCGACTTTTTTTCTTTTTTTTTTCATAGTTATATAGGAAACGAAATTAAGAATAAAAAAGAAAAAGCAAAAAAATAACAGCCCAAAAAGTAGCACATCTTAGAATATATATATATATATATATATATATATATATATATGTATAGCAAATTCAAATACTACTAAACAAATTGTAGTATTCTTCTCATCATTTATTTATGGAAATAATATTTTTACAAAGAAGATGGAATTAGGATTTAGGTTAGGTCCCTCTAGCTGGCTAGTAGTTGCATGATTCCCAATGGACGGACATATTTCTATTTTAATTCGCCCCAACAACAATGATTAATCATTAATTTTAATTAATATTTTACTCTTAAAAAGTATTTATATATAAATTATTTATTAATATTTTTATTCTGAATACCTCTTCAATAATATTTTAAAATTATTATTATTTTTTATCATGAAAAAAATATTGTGTAAAAATGGAGATTGTTTTTGGTAAATAACAATGGGCACTTGTTAAACTTTCTCTCTCTAACCCCAAGTTGCTCCTCCTTCTCTCTTCTCTTTACCAGGCGCGCCTCCGACCAGCTCTTCCCCTCCCGGCCAGGAGAGGCTCTTCA
>JAXGGT010000010.1:14334-38741 GCA_035583425.1 Marsdenia floribunda | reverse complement strand
TCTTTCGTTTCATATTGGGGCCTAAATTTTTGATTGAGTTAAGAAAAAGACCTTGTATTCTTGGGGGAAACCCTGAGGGTACGGTCGTGTTACGCCTCGATTTCTGGGCGTGACAGGAATCCTCCTCCAGTTGTGAATCACATTTTTTTCTTCCCTTCACTTGGATGTTGTTAACAAGGAATTAGTCCTTAAATGGAGTAGTGCAATGCTCAAATCAGTCCACACTTTCAATGGATGTTGTTAACCTGTGTAGAGTAGGTTTACAATGCTACAAATTGGACATTGCTAACATAAATCCACTTTCTAAACTTTTATCTGTAAATGTGGCTGCTCAATGTTTTAAAGAAGGATCAGAAAGTTGTTTCATAAAACTCTTATTGCTCATCACATAAGAAAGTGTTCTTATACTTTGATGTATGACATTATAGTTTAAATACTTTGTTATAATATTATAATTTGAAATTGTCATTAATCCTTTTAATGAATTAATTTTTATTATTAATTATTCTTTTCTTTATTAATATTAATATTAATATTATTTTTTATTTTTTTTAAATTAAATTTATTTTATTTAAAAAAATAATTTAAAAAAAAGTAACAATGATGGTTAGAGTGTTAGTTTTTAATTTCAATAGTGAATAAATTTATTTATTTATTTTTTATAATATTAAATATTAAAAATGTTTTAAAATTCAAAATTATTATAATTAAAATATTAAAAAAAATATTTTTAAAAAAGAAATTTTAGTACAAAAATGATGGTTCTAATAATCTTAACCAAATCTTAAATCCTAAGAATTCTAATCAAATTATAATTGAATTCCAAATTTTAAATTTTAAATATATATATATATATAATTATGGTTCAAAAGTGTCATATTTGCTTAAATTGTATATATGTTTTTTTTTTTTATATATATATAAAAAAAATGAAAAAAAATGAAAATTTTATAGATCAGAAACGACAACTTTGCCATTGTGTTTGCTCACATATTTTTAATGAAATAAAATTTTGGGACTAAAAACGACGGTTGGAAAACCACCGTTTTTGCTTACCAAAAACAACAGTTGCTTTGGTCGTCATATTTGGTCCCGATATCTACGTTTTTACGACATTGTTGTTCATCTTCGTTTTCAAGTGTCATTTTTGAGCAAAAATAACGATTTTGTAGAGTGATTTATAAAAGACGATGCAATTAAAAATGACAGTCGAAAACTGTCATGTAGTCGTCGTATTTGCCTTGTTTTTTTAGTAGTGAGAGGAGAAATTGAAATCAAGATGTTTGATGGCGTTGTGAGAACATTAACAAATGTTCATCATGTTCCTGACTTGAAGAAGAATCTTATCTCTTTAGGCACCCTTGATAAAATTGGGTGCAAGTATTCAATTGAAGGTGGGGTTATGAAAGTCATCAAGGATGCCCAAGTTGTGATGAAAGCCACTACGTTTGGGAATATATGCGTGTTGAAGGGACACACAGTTATAGATATTGCCGCTACAAGTTCTTCATTATGTTTGGATTCTGATGTCATAAAATTATGACATATGAGATTGGGTCATATGAGTGAAAAGGGAATGTCAATTTTGAGCAGAAGATGTTTATTGTGTAGACAACATTTTGAAGAACGGGAGAACAATACAGAGAAATTAGAATTGGAAGTTGCTCGTTCCTCTGTTCATCAGACAGATGTTTCTCCAGAAGCCTCTTTGTCAGATCTAACATCTATTTCAGGTGGAGTTGATCAAATTCCACAAAAAATCCTTTATTACATTGCAAAAGGAAAAGGTGATAAAGAGACCAGGCCTCTACTGTGATATGCAGAGTTAGTCTCAGATGCTTTGCTGGTAGCAAATGAGATTGGAAGTGAACCATTCACATATTCAATTGCTGCTTCTAGTGTTAACTCAGAAAAATAGGTTAAGAAATAGAATCGTTTGCTCAAAAATGACACTTGGAAATTAGTCAAACTGCCACAAGGAAAAAAAGATAATTGGTTGCAAATGGGTCTTCAAAATAAAGGTGACCTCTCTAGGAGATGAAGGAGTCATGTTCAAGGCTCGTCTTGTTACTAAGGGATATAGTCAAATGCCAGGTGTAGATTTTAAAGATGTTTTCTCACCTATAGTAAAACACTGTTTCATTCGAGTCCTGCTCACTTTGGTAGCCATGTTTGATTTGGAGCTAGAGCAGTTAGATGTTAAAATTGCTTTCCTACATGATGATTTGGAAGAGCAGATTTATATGCAACAAGTGGAGAGCTTCATTGCTAATGGTAAAGTAGATCATTTTTGCTTGTTAAAAAAATCCTTTTATAGCTTAAAACAGTCTCCCAGACAGTGGTACAAGTAGTTTGACTCATTCATGACCACTCACGACTATTTGAGGAGCATGTATGGTAGTTGTGTTTATTTCAAGAAATTATCTTATGAGTCTTTTGTTTATTTTCTCCTATATGTGGATGATATGCTCATTGTTACAAGATGCATGTCTAAAGTCAATCATCTGAAGTCTCAACTAAGTGAAGAATTTGAGATAAAAGATTTGGGAGTAGCAAAGAAAATTCTTGGTATGGAGAGTCAAAGAGATAGGGAAGTTGAAAAATTATTTCTAACTTAGAAAAGCTATATTCAAAGAGTTTTAGAGCGTTTTGGAATGAAAAACGCTGAACCTATCAGTACTCCATTAGTTGCTCATTTCAAGCTTTCAACCGCCTTATCTCCTAAGACTGATAAGCAGTTTGAAGAAATGGCGAATATTCTTTTATGCAAGTGCAGTTGGCAGTCTGCTGTATGCCTTGGTATGTACTCATCTAGATATTACACATGCTATCAATGTTGTTAGCAGATATATGGCTAACCCCGGTAAAATGCATTGGCAAGCTTTAAAATGCATTCTAAGATATTTGTGGGGTACAATTAACACTTGTTTGGAATTGGGAAAGAGAATTGAAAACTTAGTTTGTTATGTTGACTCAAACTATTTTGGTGATCTTGACAAAAGGAGATCTTTGTCAGGGTATATATTTACCTAGGGAAAAATTGTGATGTCAGTTGGTAGTCGACATTACAAGCCACAATCACTTTGTCTACCACAGAGGCAGAGTATATGGCAATAACTAAAGCAATTAAGGGAGTCATTTGGTTATGAGGCTTGTATGGTGAGCTCAACATGAATATTCAAAAACAACAATTGTCTTTTGTGACGGTCAAAGTGCTATACATTTGACAAAAGATCAAATGTTTCATGGAAGTTCAAATCACATTGACCTTAGGTACCATATTTGTACGAGATATTATTTCTCAAGGTGATATTTTAGTTCAAAAGATTGGTAATGAAGACAATCTAGTTCACATGTTGACAAAGTTACTTCTTGTAGTCAAGTTTAAGCATTGCTTAAACTTAATTTCTATTTGCAGCATTTGATACCCTAAATAGGTTATTTGGAGAAGGTGCAACAAAGTCACTATTTGTGTCATTTTGAGCCAAGGTGGAGATTTGTGTGAAGTGGCTCAAAATGAGCCATTGGATATTCTTAGAAACTAAGGATTAAATCTCAACCATTGATCACAAGGGTAAATATCAACCATTGGCTATATTCTTGGAGGCTAAGGATTAAATATCAACTATTGAATATATTCTTGGAGATTAAGGATTAAATCCTAACCATTGATTTTCTCATTCTTGTCTCTATAAATAGAGAGGTTTAGGAGGAGATAAAACCACCCAATCTCAATTCCTCTTTTCTCTTTACCCCTTTAGCTCTTTTTTTTTTTTTTTTTTTTTTTGTTTGTTTTGAAGATTTTAATCCTCAAATTAATACACTAATTTCAGTGCATTTTTGGATAAAGTTTTGTAGGTGTCTTTTGAATAGTGAGGGAAGTGTCAATGAACTTTTTGTTTTGAGAGATTTTTCTCGTTGTAATTTGTCTTTTCTTAGTGAAATTTTGTTCCTCTTCACCAATAGATGTAGGCTACCTTAACCGAACCACATAAATACTTTGTATCTATTTGTCTTTCATTTGCCTTGTTACTATTTTTCATTCTCATTATTTTATTATTATATTCATTGTTCTTTGGAGATCTTAACATATGTAATAATAAATGGAACAACATGATTAATGAAGAACCTACTTCTATAAATACAAATCAGCGGTTAGAGTTTCAACTTAAGCATGCCATTTATGAAGAGACAAAAAAGATCAAGAAGAAGAAGAAACTGAGCAGGGTCTCTTAACTGTGGTGTTCACAGAATATCCATTTTCAAGCAATAGCTTAACCAGGAGGGATGCAACATAGCCTGTGCCACCGATGACATGGACGCCCTTCTTCGACTCAGTCGGTTGAGCTTCCATGGACAGACTAATTTAATTCCTAGCTACTGATTCTGGAAGGTAAATTTGATGGACAGACTTGTTTTCACTCACTTGTATGTATGGTTAAATCCAAAAGGGAACTAAATAATTAGGTAAGCGATTGAGCACGTGCCTGCCCAACTCTCACCATCATCAGCGAGCATTGTTGAGGGGCACCATATGAAATTAGAATTATGCAGTAGTAGTTACCACATGACCTTTGGTCTACTGGTACAATACTCTATTGCATGTGAGAGATTTTGAATTCGATCTCTATGTAATTAAATATTACTAAAAAAAAAAAAAAAAAAAAAAACAAAGAATTAGGCAGTAGTTCTTTCAATGTTCGGGTGCACCAGCCTTGCTCAATAGGATATATTTTTAAACTTTTACCCTTTTTCTTCTTTTTAAATGGATTGAAAGTTTATTTTACAATAAGTTTAAAATAAAATGGACATAATATTTATACTAATCTCTCTCTCTGTACATATTTCTTTCAAATACATTGTCTCAATATATATAAAATATAAGAAAATATTTATTAAATTCCTTTGTTCAAAATTATTTATCTTCATCTGCGTGTCTTAAAACGAGAAGCACCCATCAACCAGACTCCTAAATTCTTAAAAATAAATAAATAAATAAAAATAATAATTAACCTTTTTTTTATTATTTTTTTTTGGTAGAAAAAGATAATTTCATTAAAGCATAATAACAGTAGAGTTTAAGCCCATAAGGACTTTACATGCATGCACAAAAACAGTAGCAAATAAAGCATATAAAGTCATGAGCCCGTCATAATTACATGCCATCAGAAGTCCAAAATACTAATTTATAGACATCAAGAAACATCTAATATGATTGGGCTTGCTTCAGCGGTCACAAAACGTTGGAGAGAAACTCCTTGTTGATCCCATCATTAGTGGGCCTTTAGCCTCCAGGGGTGCTAGTTCAAGCACCTGTAGCTGTGTCGTTTCTGCTGCTCTCCCCATTATTAGGAATATTCCTTTCTCTTTATGAAAAGATGAAGCCCAAACGGCAGGCTGATAGGCCCAAGGTTCCATAATAATATAAAGGAAGCTTCAAATGGTTTTGAGTTATCAATTTTGGCTGGTTGACAGTTTTACTCTATTTAAATGAAAGATTTAAATTTGAATCCTCATGTATAAAATTATCCAGTTGAAAATATGATATAATTAAAAGATATATTCCTATCACTGTAAGACCTGTTTAAATTTGAGTCGACATTACTTCATAGAAGGGGAATATAGCCACCCCTATATATATATATAAATTTTATATAAAATAACATAAGATTAAAAATCTGCTATTTAATTTAGACTATCTTTTAATAAAAGGAGAATATTGAAATAAAACAGATAAAAACTACAAAGGAAACCGTCATTTTGAAATTTTTGAAATGTATAACTACGTATTTTAAATTTCTTTTTTTTTTTAAAAAAAAAAATAATAATAATAAAAAGATATTTTCTATGGGAGACAGTCGACCCCGCAAATTACTTACACAAGTAGACGTGGACTTCATTTTGTCTTTTGCTCGAAACCAATCCAAAAATAAATAAATAAATGCAGCCTGTCATTGGTCAGTCGTTTAGATCCTCTCACCTGACCCCTTTCTTCCGATTGTCCATATTCACATGCTTATTCAATTCCATTTAGGACGAAACTCTTACCCAAAAACATAAAAGATGGATTTGGTTTCAGACACCAACAACAGCAAAATTGTAATATCTTACCTATCCATGTTTTTCTTTTAACCCCAAAACAAAAGAAATTTCTACACAACCCTCTCTTTTTTCAAATGCAGTTTGTCTTGATTTTTTCTACAGATTATAAGATTGAAGAACATCGGAAAAGTTGAAGGACAAAAGCAAAAGGGCAAAGATAATTTGTAATTTCGAACTACCTTTCTAAGAAATCAATCTTCGCTAATTAAGAAAATACTTATATGCAAAACAATCTTTTCTTTTGTCGATGACGTGATGTGAAATCCAATGTTGTTATGTACCTATCCTCTGCAGATTACCACAAAGCAGGGAAGAAGAGCTTTGGCATCGAGCAAGTAGAGTTCTTCAATGTTTGAGTAGACACCAACTTTTCCAGCCAATGAATCAAACCCTGATTGACCGCCGGCAAGTTCTTGAACATTCTCCAGAGGTCTGTGAACTCTACCTGCAATAACCCTACATACTATGAGTGCCTTCTTGATAGTACTGCGGCTGTCTTCTTGACGTTGACGTTGACGTTGACGTTGACGATGAAGTTCAATGGATTCCAGTGCTCTACTACTCGTGGAAGCAGTGAATACGCCAATACCGTCGTCGTTGAGTAAGTCCTTGTTGGCGGAAAACCCATGTCTTAGAACTCGACAAACATTGCAGTTATCGGACGCACATAGGCTGGAGGAGCCATTGCTTCCCAGAGAGCACTCCACTGTTGTCCCGTAGAATCTAAGGAGCTCATTCCCATCGGCCAAGCACCTGGGATGTTTCTTGGCTAATTTGCTTGCTTTGATCTTTACCATTTCCCTGTACTCCTCGAATTGAGCTAGTGTCTTTTGCATGTTGTGGACCTTCAAGATCCGCTCTATGCCTCCGCTACTGCTGTCATTAATCTTTGACCAGCTAGTGCGGTATATTATTTCAACTATTTTTCTGGAAGAATCTCCTTCAACAAGTTCTGTAACTGCAAGAGCGCAAAATCAATCAAATCCATTACATGAAGCAAAAAAAGAGAAAAAGAAGAAAGTAGCTTTATGTGACATTCCGCGCCAAGAAGTTAAGGCAAGATTACAAGCAGAACCAATAAAAATTAATAACCTAATCTTTTGCTCAAGAGTTGGAGGATAATGTTAAAGCAAAAGTCAAAGAGTCAAGAACATGGACAAGAAATGAACTACAGAGAGAGAGATCGAGGATTAGATTGATTCTTCTTTCTCACCTGCATGTCTAGAGAGGTGATGCGTTTCTAGAGCTTCCCACTTTGAGAATTGTTCGCTACACTTATGGCAAGTTAAAGTTGTAAAACCATGCGAATCTGCCCCAAAAGAGGACCTAGGCCTAGAGGAAATTGGACCAAATCCAGACCCCCTTCTCTTGGAAAGACCGGCAGAAGTCCTCCTGATAGGGCTGCCTAAACCTTTAGGCTTGTAATGGGGGCCTCCGGGGCCTGGAGTACCCGGCGTAAGAGTGCCCACAAAGCTTGAACCACTGATATCACCACCGCCACCACACACCTTGTTCTCCGGAGGAAAACCGCAGCCGGTAATTTTCAGTTCACAAGTTGAATTGCTGAGGACCACTTCGTGGGTTATTGGATTCAGAAGCTCACTGCTCCCGATAGATCTTGGACTGCAAATCGTGGGCTTCTCTATGTGCCTTTTGCTTCCATGAATGACGTCTTTGAGATTCGCAATAGACCTTGAACAGCCAGACCTTGCCGGTTTCTTCGTCAATATGCTGCTAAGATTCCCATTGCCCTTGGAGTCGGGGTCGTGAACGTCCGTTGGCCCTGATTTGCATTGCAGAGACTTCTTTAGAGCAAACCAAACAGCCGGCATCTTTCTCCACCTCCCCTAATTTCTTCCTCCCCTTTTTCACTTGCACCCCCGTTAGCATTCACATAATATCCGGTCACAAGTGAAAAAATATCATACTACACAACAGCTAGAATTGCCAAGGAAAGAAATCTTTTCTCCCTCAGGTAATTTCTATAGTTCGCTACAATCAAAGTTTTACCATATTGGCAAATTTGCTTTCTACTATATCGATCTACATCGAATATAAGTACGTAATCTCAGTTTATGGAAAGTTCTTAAATTGCTTCAAACTCCATAGCCCTGAAAACAAATAATGTTTATATGCATTTGTAGTGCATTAAACAAGAAAATTATTATTCCATTCCAGGAGATGACCTTTAAGTTGATTTCAGTTGAAAGAGAAAGGACAAGGACATCAAACCCATAGCAACGTGCCAGTAAATAATTGTTTCTGCTTTCTCTTTTCTTTCTTCCTCTTTTTATTTATAATAAATAAATTTTAAAAAAAATCTTGAAATTAACAAAGTAAACCTGTTTTAAAATAGAATTAATTATGTTTAATACTTGAGATTACATTAACACGACCATACCTCGTGAAAGAGTTCCTCGCAGATACAAGAACAACTTTTTAGCCCCTATCGCATGTGGCTTCCGAGGAACCAACTGAATTTCAACGATAATTTTGCAATAGAACAGGTCTGTGCTAATATATCATCATCACTACGGTAGTTTTTGTGGAAGTTGAGAGCCAACATCACATCACATGCCTAACAGAGTAAAAAAAGCGGACCGCCGGAATAGCAGGCATTTAAAAGAATTTGGAAAGATTTCATGTGTATCATGCACAAACATGAATGGTATAGCTGTTAAAGAAGACTCGGAATGATTAGAAATATGCATATATATATATATACAGCAAACATGTCTAGCAAATCTAGTAATAGTACTACTACTATTATTAATCACGTCCTCCCCATCAACTTCTAATCACAGAAATTGTATTAGAATATGTATTAAAAAGAAGATCAACAAGAAAGCAGCAAGACTTATCAAAAAAAAAAAAAAAAAACAAGAAAGCAGCAAGAGTGTAAAAGAGAAACCATGAAACAGTGTGTAAACAGAAAGCGACTCCTTAGGCTGTCCAGACAGGCTCAAAAATGAATGTGACTCCATTTCCGAGACTCTACCATTAAATGTGCTCAAGCTCAGCGCCTAAAGAGTCCTCTTTTACACATTTTGGAAAATCATAACCTACCACAGATGAAAGTCTTGTACTACGGCTAAAACACAAGAGAGGTAAATGCATCATTTTTACCTTTTCATTTCTGGGAAGAGTAATAATAACCAATAGTAGTATTACACACTGGTCAACATTTAATTTTCAGGGACATACACGGCGTATCAAGTCTATTCATTCCAGACTACGAATAATTGATACACCCATTTATAGCACGCATTAAATCATCTCTAGCAACCAGTGGTCGCAGCGGACATTTATTGGGCACATGATTCACTGCCCAGATCCTCCATGCACATACAAAAGACACATAGTGAGATGGAGAGTCGTACTCTAACGTATACCAAGAATCACCCAGCCACGCTCATCTTGTCTCCAAATGATCAGATAACAAAGCAAGTACTTAAATAAGTTTCGCTTGGGAGAAACCCAGATCAAAGAAAACATGTTAAAAGAGGAAACACAACCCAAAAAAAAGACTTGAGGTAAAATTGTCAAGCTCTACCCAGTGAAAAACCTAAAATCAAGAATTTAAGGCATGTGGGAGACTCATTACCATTTTTACTCGTGGCTCATAAGTAACACCATACTTAAACTACATAATTTGGGTTGTCCTCACTATCCACTGCATTCCCTCTCACTATGCTTAAACATTAAATAAGCAGTCTGAGCCCAGGACCATCAAGTCTGGTATTTTGCATACTATCAGTAACAGACAAAATTGCGAACTGGATCCCAAAAGTTATTTCTACTATCAGAAGTTAGTTAATATGCTCCACCATAGTGACAAGAAAGGATAGCTAGAAAGCCCAGAAGCAACTCACTAACATTATCAAGTTGTAAACAATGTTATAGCTTCAGGGTTACAGCCGTGATTATTAAATTAAATCACAGCATCACTGCAAATCTTTTGAATATGATTAAGCAATGGAACATGGACAAATAGAAATAAAAAGGCCAGTCAAAATCTCCTAATTGCTCTATCTTTCTTCTCAGACTTCAGAGGTATTTTCCCTCCCCCTCAAAAAATATTGGATCACAACAATTGAAAATAAATAGTTAACCTTTATTAATGTTTAATTCTATACACCAATGCAACAAATTGATCTTTTTTATGCCACAACCTAATCCTCAAGAAAACGGTGCACAATTTTGACCAATGTATGATTTAAATAAAACTAAGACTAACCATCTGAATATACTTGCACGTGCCAGGACCAAAAGATTTTGGTGGTTCTGGTTCATTAGTTCATGACACATAAACCCAAGTTTAGGTCTGCAAGACTGCTAAACATTCTTCTTCAAAGAAATACAGTTCACTGTTTTCATAACATCGTTAGAATAAATCAATGCAGTATGCCATCATAACCTTACTATGATAAATTAGTGAGGTATGGCTGGATCCTTATAATGCCTAAGAATGTATACTCATTGATATACCTCTAATCCTCCTTGGTTATTTTAATTTTCATTTTAACCTTTTTCCTCCTCCAATTGATCAAATTATTATGATACATCTTTCCTTGATCTTTCCACCAGCCAAAAGAGAATACACCAGAAAATAAGGTGATAACTCAGTAATATAGCTCCTCTTACTTAGATGATAATCTTCCTTAAATATTTTCACCTGAATTGTCAAGTGGAAGACTTAGTTTCAAATTTCACCAGAAATATCACTAAGGACGGGTGTGCGTCAAATTTCAACCATGTACTATAATCTTGGAGGGTCTACCACCTTATTAACCAAAGAGAATATACAAACGTAAATATAAAACAAAAAATAAATAAATAAAACAATAGACACAATTCCTCACTATTCAAAGCAGAAAGATACAATACTTCATAGTCATAGTTAAACACGGTATTTGACGACACAAACATCAAGCAATTTCTTCAACATACACTTGATCTAGTGTAATCGAGTTAGTGTTCAGATACACTTGATCTAATTATTTTCTGAAACCGCTTAATTACAAGCATAACTACCAATGAACTTGTACATGATTTGTCCAAAATACCAAAATACAGCCCAACGTCACTAAAACAAAAAATAGGATGACCCAAGAACTGAATTATGATTTTTTCCCAGGTGGCATCCTCGAAGACACTCCAAGTCCATAACTTGAGAATGATCCACAAACAAATTTACCTAAAGCACAATTGAAAACAATCTCAGAATTACCTCAGCAACAGGCAATCATTTTGATAGTAAAAGATGAGCAACCTAACCTTAGGACCATACTGCTTAATGAACCACTCAGTGGTCTGGCGATTTGATGCCTCAAACATGGTTCTTTCAAGCCCAAGACGCCCTACAACTTTTGCAATGATATCTGCTCTAACACAATCAGCCTTCCAGCAAACATCATCTGCATCAATCATTACCATGTCTGCTCCAGCTTCTAAGCATCTTTCAGCCTTTCTGATCAAAAGATCCACATCTTCAACAAACTCTGAATGAAAACCATCCGTTTAACAAAAGAAGATAAATTACAGAGCCATAAAAGGATTAGTTCTTAGGTCCTGTCTATATCTAGAAGTTTAACCAAGTGCCAATCCGTAATCAAGTAGACTTATACACAACTTAACTGCATTAATCAAATAACTCTAGTAGTCCCATTCACCGTAGTTACATATCTAGTAGAGGTAATAGTTTAAATCATTTAGACCAATAACAGATTGCATCACCATCTCAAACAAGTTCATGAAAAACAGTAGAACATGATCATACAACTAAAACGAGTCAGGGTAATAATTTTACCGGATAAAATAGAAGAAGAAGAAGAAATTCATGCAATCATTTCCAAATAAGATCATCAGTTGATCCTTAAAACTCAATCACATAATTTTAAAAAGATAAGTGCATCAAATTACCTTCACAGTCACATACTACAACAACTAAGGCAAAAAAAATTCAGCAATGCAAAATCTTACCTCTAAACCATGCTTTAGGACATGGTCAAATCTGAAGAAACGTGGCTACTGATAGTGAGCTATGGAACTAATTTATGTTTCCTAAATATGAAATAATAGAAGCAACGAGCTACTGAACATCTTTCTCTATATACAGAGAGATTGAGCTATACCAAAAATCTAAAGAAGCTGTGTATTAGCTATAACTATATATCAAAGGTTTCATCATACTGAGCATAATGAAGTTGACCAAATCTGTATCTTCATTGCACTTGCAACCAAGAGAGGAAGAAAAACCAAGTATCTCTAGAACGCACAGTTCAAGTCTATGCAATTTTAGTTCCCATGCTTACCGGAGGTTCTTGGACTGGGGATTATATAGGCTCCAAATGCTCTGTCAGCCTTATCTGGTATATCAGACTTATCAAACTTAATTGTAAATTGTGGCTTGGCTCTAAGACCACCACTCTTAATTAACCGCATGTATCTCAAGAGGATATCTTCAGGTACTTCAAGAGACCCAACATCAAGCTCGATTGTGTCAAATCCCATTTCCTTGCATTCCTGAAATATTATCATCCACAAAGACAAATTGTGGCCATGAAATTAGAAATACTGAAACCAAGCTAATCACTGTTTGATTTCACCAAAACTTAATACAGGTGAATTTTAGAGTTAAGATACCTCAATATATTCTTTAAAAGCGGACGGCCCCTTGCGAAGCAGATGCTCACCCCACCCACCAGAACTAACATAAATATCATGTTTGTGGGCCATGTCAGTGACATCCCTAATGAAAGTCTTAGGTAATAAACTATGAGATCCCCCAGAGAACTTTAAACCATCCACGAACTGTCCCATGGACTCAAAAACATCCTGAACAACATAATCCTTGTGTGAGAACTCCATATATGACCATTAAACATGATATATTACTCTGTGCAAAAGAAATTGACCTCTTAGCTCATGAAAAAATTGAGATGTTACACTCAACAAGAACACCCTCAAACATCAGATTAGCATAACATTCAATGACTTCACATGATATATATGTGTGTATATCTGTACATGCATATAGGCAACTTCTCGTAACTTTTTTATGTAGTCAACTAACGTGCAAGTGAAAGATTAAAACCGAAACTTTGAACCCTAACACCTTACAAAATCTTACAAAGGACTCATGATTTATTTACACAGAGTATCAACACAAATACAAAAGAATTCACAACCACTGTTTTGCTGGTGGAAAATTGCCCTTTGAAACAAGATACAGAAGCATATCATGGCAACTCAAGTAAATTTTCTACCCATTGGGGTTGGTTCCAGAAACCACTCTTCTGTTCTGCAGAGTTTTACTTCAGCTGTCAAGCCAATAAAGAAACAATCCCGCGTCAAACGGAAACATGAAATAGCCAACCTCACCAGAATGTTTGTTCATATTCACTTTAATTATGAAGGGAAGAGATCTTAAGGAGTTGAATACATTCATTCTCATAAGAAAATGAACCACTATTTCATCAACACAGTAGGTATTGGGTAATTTATTGGATAATTCTCGGTGGTCAGACATGACAGCATTGTCAGCAATGAACAATACATACTGCAGAAAAATCAAACTAAAGGATGAGAAATGACAAAAAAAATCTGAGGAGAACAGATTAAGTCATATTAAGAAATGTTGAATCTTCTCCTCCATAACTGTTTCTCCATTTCTATTGTCCAGAAGAGCCAATTCAACCAATTTAGTAGCTACTGCAAAAGATAAGATCGGTATCATTTGCCATTGCAGGTGCTTGGTTGGAATCCTGCCTATCCTTAAAGTAGGACGCAAACCTTACATCGTCGGCCTAACCTATTCTGTGACGACGACCAGGGCCGTGAACCCACAACACGACTATGGGCCTGGCACCCAAATTCAACTACTTGGCATTTCTGGGCTCTAACAAAAGAGACATCCGAGTTTGACAATTAATACTTAGGAACATGTTTATATATTATGGCATATCCATATCCCTGTAGACTATCGGGGTCGGGGTATCACACATTCACTATGGCAAAAATGGCGATCCGACAAAGATGGAGCAGATAATTATGATCTCAAATTAGTGCGACTGAATCTCCTCTCCGGATGAACTTCCAACTTATAAAAATAAAAAATCACTTTTATAATTAACTACCATTATATAGATATATATATATATATAGATAGATAGATAGATAGGGAGAGAGAGTTTATCAAATAATTCAATTGAGCTATTAGCTTATTCAACTAAAGCTGTTTAATCACTTGTAGGGGAGAGGCAGAAGATTCTTCGACCCCTAAAGATACCATCGGAATCGAAGAACCTGTTCCTGTAGTTATCCATTTCTAAAGCATGCAAGTACAACCCAAATGGATTTTCACCAAAAATCCCAAAGTAAAGAAAAGCATCAAAATTCAGAAATACATAAAACATCCGAAGAGAGGGGAAAAAAGGGGGAAAAAAAAAAGAAAAAAGAAAAAATGGCAGAAAAAGCTTGAGGGAAGGAAAGAGGCTTACCTCAAGGAGTCCTTGAGAGAAAAGTGAATAATGAGGTCCCCTCATTTCTGTGACGCCATACTTTCTTGGCTTCTCGGGACGATCCTCGTCTTCATAGAAGCTCTTCCATCCATACGCAGACATTTTTCTGTTCCTATCCTTCAGCCACTGCACAAAAAATGCAAACCTAAAATGCAAACAAACACCACAACAAAATAATCAATGGAAGGGGGACGAAGGCTTGAGCGGTTTCTAGAAACGCAACGTGCATTTTTTCCTTGTTTATTATTATTATATTTCTTTCATATAGTTTTTTTAAAAAAATAAATAGATATATATTATATTGTGTTTATCAATAAAAACATACATAAAAAAAAATTGAACAGTTGAAATATCTAAGAAGATAGAAGAAAGAAGAAAAAAAAAATATTATCTCATCTTTAATTTCAAATCTAACGAAAAAAAAAAAATTATTAGTCAATTTTAAATATGAGATAAAAATCATGCTTAAATTTGATAGTAATAGAGGTTTTTATCTTTTTTATTTTTATATCATTTGTTAATTTATTTTCATTTTTGTATTTATTAACATTTTTCCAAAATTATTAAATTTTGAATTCATATTTTTATTTAATTTATTCAGTAATTTGCTTAATTATTGGTTTATAGTCTTTTTTTTATTTATTTATTTTCTAACATGTTTTTTTTTTTCTATTCTATTATATTTTTTCAAGAGTATAATTTTGTTAAAATTAATACTCCATTAGACATATAAACTATATTACATAGGTATACTGCATACAGAATATTATTAACAATTAAAGAATTTTTATATTTAAAATTAACTAAATCTTATTAAGATCAACAATGACTAAAAAAAAAAAAAAATTAAAATAATATATTAATAGTAAAAATATAATAAATAATTTGGGTCTCGTAAAGTTAAAAAAATAAATTAAAATATACAATTTCTATTTTGTCATGTTAAGAAGGTGTAACTTAGTTAGTAACAATATCGAGACACCACGACAAAAATACCAAAAAAAAAAAAAAAAAAAAAAAAAAAACCTTCAATTTTGTTCAAAGTTTCCGACGATTGTTCTTAACGTAGTAACTAATTAACTGGAAAACTGAGTAACATGCAAGTGAATATTTTGCTTTGGAAGAGAATATCACTAACTTTTCATGGTTGAGCTGTCAACGTGTGCATGGGCTAAAGATTGATCGATCCATGCTCTCCTCTTTAACCCCTGCTTGTCACCCGTGAAAGGAATCTAAAAATCTTTGCATCAAAAGCCAACAATGTTTGACGAATAAAGATTTCTTTCGAGACAAAGGAAGTCTTTCTTAATTTCCACTACTAAGTACAGACAGCTAATTAAATTCCACACCTTCCCAGCAGACTTCCCCGAACGCTTTATTCAGATTCCCATGCATGCAAAGCAAGAGAGCTCAAATGATCAGCCACAGTATATAAATAAACAGAGGGTGGTTCTTCCTGTTGTTTTCATTTCCACCGTCCATACCTTCGAATTCTTCAACAATTTAGAGAATTCGCCAAGATGGCTGCGAAAACTATTGGTTACCTTGTATGTCTTCTGATCATGGTTATGGACATCACTGCAGGGATTCTTGGCATTCAAGCCGAGATTGCTCAGAACAAGGTACTGCATTCTCAAGTCTACAAAACATATATAATTAAAGAAACTTTTAAAATTTCTGATATCTTTTGGACCTTGTTCTATATATAGGTGAAAAACCTGCGTCTGTGGATTTTTGAGTGCAGAGACCCAAGTTACGAAGCATTCAAGCTGGGACTGGCTGCAATAGTCCTCTTGTCCCTTGCTCATGTTATTGCCAACATGCTCAGCGGATGCATTTGCATCTGGTCCAGAGAAGAGATTGATCGATCCACCAACAACAAGCAGCTAGCTGCCGCTTCTCTTGTCCTGTCATGGTATATATATATACATATAGTGAAATCCCCAAAATGATTTCAGTTTGCCAACAACAATACAGCATCAAAAGAAATAAATTAGTGATGATTGGGTGCAATTTCTCTTCATAGAAAATATATACATTTCTAGTGTAACATTTAGATAAATATCCTAAGGTTAAATTTGCCATGCTCTCAACGAATTACATGATTTGGTTTAATCTAAGACTGATAAAATGTTAAACCAGGGTTATATTGGCGATAGCATTCGCATTGCTAATTGGTGGGACGCTATCAAACTCGAGGTCAAGAAAAAATTGTGGATTAGCTCACCATCGTCTTCTTTCCATTGGAGGAATATTGTGTTTTATACATGGACTCTTCGCAGTTGCTTATTATATTTCTGCAACTGCCGCCATTCAAGAAGATAAAAAGCTCAATCAACCCACTGTCGGAGGAGCTCGAGCTTGACTCAGCCTGCCTTCACTTTTCAGGTCATGAAATACAGATCAATTTATTGTTTCTTGGTCAAAATGTATCTCACCTCTTTGCTTCCTTCCCCCCTTCCCTTGAATTTCACGAGCAAGAATTTTTTCATGCCTCCCCAAGTTTGTTTGTTTAGGCTTTTCACCCCTTTCTTGATTGGTTCAAAAATCAGTAATTCCTGATTCATTCAACTTTGTAACTGGTATATTCTTCAGCCATGACTATCTTTCTACCAAACTATTAGTAAAACACAAGTATGTTCAAACTACTTTATATTCAATTTAGACTTATTTGTTTATTAAACAAAAATAAACTTAAATATTTCTCTAAACTTGAATATTATTAGAGCGATTCAAGTGTTTAATTATGTTGGCTATTCCTAAACTGATAAACTCATGCAAGGCAATCACTAACATAGTTTTAATTATGTTTCCTGTAACATAGAACCTTAATCTTATTTAGTTTCTTCGTGAATGATATATCCTTTGGAGTACAACAGTCTTTATTAGGTATTACAGGTTGAGGCCCTGTACGGAATAGCCACTATGTGTTTGATTTCTTTTGTTCTTCTAAGCCATGACTTGCTAAATTAGCCCATAATTTATGGTTCTCATTGGTTTTCCCGATAAATAACACATACCTCTGGAATTTACTGAAGGTCCTCTCTTTTCTCCATGCTTTCACCAGCATGATAAACACATTATAAAGAGTTCAGATAACCTATCTCTCATAAGGTACTCTTAGAAAAATCCAAATTGATTCACGGGGACAACAAACTGAATTCTTAAACTTCCAACACACCTTTGTGAGCCATGAAGCTATCTCCAAATTTGCCTCAACTTGTAACAAAAGATCATACATCTCGCCAAAAAGCATGCAACTGTATCATATTGACTGTTTATGCCTAAGTCTGGCAATGCAGATCATAAGACCTCCTTAAACACCAAGCATGACTTTCTGGTGGATGGTACCTAAAGAAGTATTATGGTCACTGACCAATCTTCACTAGATGCTCGTTCCTTTGTATATCAAAGGTTTTAAACCTAAGAATGGATTAGGGCAATATTGGCTGAAAAAAGCAACAATAACTATTACGCCAGGCAGAAGATGTGCAACAATCAATAAAATTATGCCATTTAAATAACAAAGGAAAATTGGTCGGTTTAGTCCCTTATCTATTTTCAATAATTAACATATAAGTCTATAATCTATTTTTTTGACCTATTAAGTCCCATAACTTGCCAATTAAATCCTTCCGACAAAAATTTTGAATTTTTCGACCAAATTTCATTACGTGTCTGTCACGTGATGAAATTTTAAGGGTAATATCGTCCGCCCATTGTTCATAAACCCAAAAATTTTAAGGATATTTTTATACTGTCCCAAATTCTTCCATATTTTACAGATTCTTCCATACTCCAAATGCGTCAGTACAAAAGTATCCCTAAAATTTTTGGGTTTATAAACAGTGGACGAACGATATTACCCTTAAAATTTCATCACGTGATCGGCACGTAATGAAATTTGACCGAAAAATTCAAAATTTTCGCCGAAAAGACTTAATTGGCAGGTCGTAAAAAGTTATGGGACTTAGCAAGTCAAAAAAATAGATTGTGGACCTATGTTAATTATTGAAAATAGATAAAGGACTAAACCGGCCAATTTTCCAATAACAAATCCTGCTTCGAAAGGTATAGAGTATAAAGGAGATAAAAGAAGTTCTAATAGTAGCGATAACAAGGGCTCCAAATACTAAAATCTTGCACAGGTACATCACACTGGTAGCTTGATTGTAAATGTTGCTTAGCTCTAACTTCACATAAGGGAGTATCTTGAAGAAATCCAGGAGGACCCAACTCGAGCTCAAATGTACCATTCCATTTTCTTATACTCCTGAAATATCGCCTTCAACAAAGATTAATTACAACCATGAAAATAGAAATATTGAACATGGATTTAGACTAAGCATACCTCAATGTTTTAAAGAAGCCCACCACTTGAGGAACAGTTCAGCACAACCACCTGTACTAGCATAATATCATTTTGGTGGGTCATGTTAGGGACTTCCCTAATGAGAGTCATCCACATTAGGCACTTTCCAAACAGGATTCTTGAAGCTTTAGGCACTTTCCATATTATGCTTCCATTTTAGTTATATTATATTTAGATTCATATCTAATTAATTAGGCATGCTCTTTTCTACTATAGTTGTTAGGGGTAGGGTCTGTTATCCTTTGAGGCTTATGTAAGTTGTTGTTATGGAATAATAAAAAGGAGGTGTTAAGAGTTCCCTTTTCTTGAGCTACCAGGTGAATGGAAACATAATTAAAGGTCCCTCTTAAGAGACTCAATTTTAAGTAATCAAAGGTTCCTTGTACCTGTGGCACGTTCCATAAATAGGACCCATAAGAAAACTCCCCCTTTAAACAAGAAGCAGAAATATATTATGTCAACTCAAGTGAATTCACCATCAAGTTAAGTTTCAGAAATCCATCTTTCTTGTCAGTTCAGCAAAATTTTACCTCAGCTATCAAGCAAATAAAGGAATCCAACCACTTTCCTATGAACCTAACATAGTCCCCTGAATAAGGAAACCTGAAATAGCCAATCACATTCCAAAGGCTATTTTAATGTTGCCTCCAGAATTCATATTCATTTTTATTATGAAAAGGAAGAAGAAGAAAAGTAGAGTAGGCACATTCTCAATCAAAAGAACCATTATATCAACACCACTGCTTTTGTGTCAGATGCATTAGCAGCAATGAGTAATGCATAATACATAACAATACTTCATCCTTAAACCCAGAGGGGTTCAGAAAAGACCAACCTAACCATTGCCAGTAGGTAAAATCATATCTGCAGTATGCTAACCGCAATGTATCATAACTGAGTGAGAAATTTCACTGTTACAAATCCTTTGATCTTCTCCTCTACAATGAACAAAAAATGAGTCATTACAGGTGATTTTGTATTAACGGATGATTATAATGATATTTGATTCTGAGGGCACAGCCAGGCCTTGACAAAGATTAATGTGATAATCCCTCTCTATATAAATATATATATTTTCTCCTGTTCCACAATCTTTAAGAAAAAGAATAAATCAATGCGTGTTTTACAGTAAAAGACTAAAACATTAAAAAAAAAAAATTCTTGGGTACAAGTAAGTGAAAAACAGACGGAGTACGTGCAATCTCAACTGTGTAAAACCAACTTCTCCGAGTGGACTCACAGTCGGAGATACAAAAAGCAACCACTTCACACAAAACTTTTAAAATTTGCAACAATTTCAAGACTAAAGTCAGAATATTTTACATTCAATCAAAGAGAAAATAAGAGAGTGAGAATGATAAATTAATATGCCTGGTGAGACACATTAGAGCATGTAAGTTAAAATCAATATAACATTATGCATTAACTGAGGATTCGAGATACAAAAAGCAACCACTTCACACATAAATATCACATAATTGAAAAGATTAGATCAAACTAACACAAGAATACTACCCTGGCTTCAGCTACCATCATCACCAACACTAAATCATCCATCTGCATCCTCAATCTCCCGAAGACTTCATAGCTTCCAAAACAATCTTCGCATGCTCAAGATTCAACTCCAACTTCTCCACGTACAGTTCAGCCTCCTTCACTCTAAACTTCTTCCACTTCTCCTCCATCTCTTCTCTCTTCTCCCCCTTCATCATCTTCAAACCATTCTCTGTAATCCAACTCTCTATTCTCCTATCTCCTAGACCAATATAGATGTCTTTGATCCCCTCTTCCCCCTTCTCGCCACCCAACTTAACATCTTCTTTAGCAGGAAGATCCAGATCGTCCACCTTTGTTCCTGGTGCCGATGCATTGCTAATCTTGCTTCCCTTTACTGCCGCCCCATTGGACTTGGGACTAAGGCCATTGCCCTCTTGGCCCCATACTTTTTTGGACAGTTCGTATGCTATTTGCTCATGAGGCTTCGAAGGAACCTTATACTTGCCTTTTTTCTCCTTAGAACAGTTGTTTTCATACTTCTTCTTAAGCCTCCTGATCTTATCCTGTAACTGTGTCTTACTAACATCAATATGAATTGATTTTTTAATAAACTCATGGAAGGCATTCAAATCAGCGATCGGGTCAGCTTTCTTCTTTGCACGATAATCTATCATTCCTTGTAAGATCACGATCTCATCATCCTCGCTCCACAACCTCTGAAATAGCTTCTTCGGATCATCGTTAGAAACCCCTTTATCCTCTGAACCCTCTATTTCCGTTTCTGGTTTTATCTTTGACCTCTTTGACTCCCTGGCTGTGGAAGTAGCCGAGGGACGTTTAGCACCCGCAGTAGTAGTAGTAGGTTTGCCCGGAGAAGAAGGTAGGGAAGCGTTGGACTTGGATTTAGAATTTTTAGTGTTAGGAGTTTTCGGGGTATCAGTCATGGGCTTGGAAGCAATGGGCTTGACGTTAGATTCAGGTTTCTTGATCGGCGAATCGGAGTCAGTCTCTGAATCAGATTCTTCGTCATCTGAAGAAGAATCTGCCGACTGGACTTTAGGGGGCTGGGGTTCAGACTTCTTGGAAACTGCTGCCGGTGTTGACTTCTTGTTAACTTGAGAGTTCTGAGTCCGAGGTGGTTCTGGTTCTGGTTCGGATTCCGATTCAGAACCTTCAATTTCCTCTTCAGAGGTTCCTTCTTCTTCTTCTTCTTCGGACTCTTCGGATCCCACCGCAGGATCGGGTGAAGAAGAATCGCGGGACTTGGCCATTAGAACAGGAAAGAAAAAGGGAGAACAGCCGGGGGTTCTGAGCTAGGGTTTTTACAAGAGAGGGAGAAGAAAAGGTGTGGACTTTCTGTGCAGCTTTGGCTATAATGCCAGTATTGGACGCAGCCTTGTAGGGTTAGAAGGTCAATAAGTTGAAATACTATGGGTAAAACTGGAAATTGGATTACACACTGACGCTACTCTTGTTATCTGGGTTCCGCAACCCTTTTTTTTTTTTTTTTTAAATAAATAATTAATTCAGAACGCTACAGATTTAAAATTAACTCTAAAACCCAACTTCATTTTTGTTTTTTCTTTTTTTTTTTTTTTGAATTTTTTACACTTTCAACGAGTAAAAAACAACTCCAATATCTTAAGAGCTACTAATGTCAAACCCCGACCCTTTAATTCTAAAAGCTCTAAACTCTAATACTAATTTTACTTATAATAAAATTTAGCACATTCTATCCTATTTATAATATATATATATATTAATTAATAAAATTACAATTATATTACTTATAATAGAAATATATTTTTAAAGTTGTACAAGAATTCTTGGTTAATAACAGTCGCACTTATGATCATAAATTCGATATACAAAGATAGAAATAAAAAAATGCCTCAAATTTCAAAAAAAACAAATTCTACAAGAATTTGAAGTGTCTATAAATTATTTAGATTATATAAGATAAAATTCTAAATGGAAAATTGGTAAATTTAATTTCTAATTTTTTTTTTTTTTTATCATTGATACAATTGGTTCATTTTCTTGTTACTAATATATATATATTTGGTTCATCCCTTTACAAAATTTGACTTACTCAAATAATAAATTTTGTGAAGAAAAAAAAAAACAAATGTACAAAAGTAATAAATATTATACACAAAATCTACCAATTTTTTTAACTAATTATTGTAAAATTTTCAATGGAAAATCGCTATTTCAAAACAAAAAAAAAAAAAAAAAAAAAAAAAAAACCAACAAATGAAGATCAAGTTGAGGTGTTTGCATTGTTATTTTGAATATTTTGTGTATGATGAGTATTTTATTTTTGGTGGAAATCGTCCAATCCATGGTTAGTATAGTAATTTTACTTTTAACTCATTTTTGCGAGGAGGATCGGAGGAGTAGTTGCACTGCTGCCGGTGAATTAAATATATTTTCGTGGGATTTTTGTACAAAAGTTGTCAACAGCAATTAGAAGTTTTTGTAGCATAAGAGCTTCCTTCTAAACATGGCATTCGGAAATGAGGAGGATTTATCTCATTGCTTGACAACAAAAAGAAAGAAAACATGTAAAGAAAGATACATAAAATATTTCCTTCTTAGCCAAGCTTGGCCAGGACATTGTCCAGTGCAGATACAATTTCTGCATAGTATTTTTCTGCTTTAGAACTGTCCTTCGTCTTTGCAGCGTAGTCCAGCTGGTTCAAATGCAAATTAAGTTCATTTTAATAATAATTAAAGAATCATCATCAGTAAATTATTATTATCATTAATTTGTTTTTTCAGGGATGATTTTGTATTTGAAATATATAATACTCACCTGGTTGATGGTGTCGAATAGCTTCCCGGTGAGTTCTTTCAGTGGTTTCTTCTCCTCTTTTGGTTTTGCAGATATAATATTGTTGAGGTCAAAGCGAAGGTATTCTGCTTTTAAACGGAGGTCGTCTCGGACGTATGGCCAAGCCTTCTTTTCAATTAAACCCTTTACATTTAAAATGTCCTTGGCAGATTCCTTAGCCCTTGCTACAGCTTCTGCTGGTGGCAGTGGTTGAAGGAAAAACCGTTGGTTCAATGGCAAATCAAGGTCTCTGGGCTGATCTGAGTTCAAAGTTCCGGCTGCCATTAATTAAAAAACACACATTAATTATAACAATTAGCTGAGCAGTAGCATGCAGCATCATTTAATTAATCACTCATGCATCTGCATCATCAATCTAATCTGACAGCTATTTCAAGAACTTCATTTAATTATCAGCTTGAATATTATTGTCAAGAACTTGCTTACGAAAAATGATAACAATGTAGTTTAGTACTTCTTTTACCATTTCCTACATTTCGTATCTTAACTTTACAGTTACTGTTGTGTTGTTGTACCATACTCTGCTTCTGATCATCATCTTCAAGATAAAGATTTCAATTTTATCTTTACAATTAGGAAAAAGATCGATCGATGGTAAAACTAATTAGATTTAAGTAATTCATTCGACACACACACACATATATATATATATAGGAAGAGAGTTGACAATAGGGCGAGGTGCTTACGCAGTCCACCGGAGGGTGGTGGTGGTGGTCCAATCTTGATGGGTCTGGCTTCGGCCAGAACCGCCTGAACAAAAGATCCTGTTGCTAGCCCAGCAGCAACAAGTCCCAAGACAGCTCTGCGGCTAGTTTCAGCATCACCAGCTGATCCTTGTTGGGCTCTGACAGTGAATAATCCTGATTTTGGGAGTAGTGAAACTCTGTGGGTGGTAGAGGTGGTGAGACGGGCAGAGCCACAGATCTGGAGGCTGCCTTCCAGCACAGCCTGAGAAGATCCACGCAAGCCAGCCATTGAAGCCATAGCATGTGCCATTTCTTTCCTTTTATTTTTATTATTTTTTTTTTTTTTGGGTGGGGGGGGGGGGGGGTGGGAA
>JAXGGT010000010.1:0-14324 GCA_035583425.1 Marsdenia floribunda | reverse complement strand
CCCCCCCCCCCCCCGCCCCCCCCCCCCCCCCCCCCCCCCCCCCCCCCCCCCCCCCCCCCCCCCCCCCCCCCCCCAAGATGAAGACAAATAAACTTTTCAAGCAAATGAGATCAATCAGATGAACTTAAACTGAACAAGTTGTGAAAGAGTAAGATTGGCAACTCCAGGTTTTTGTTGTGTTGTTTATGTGATGTAGAGTGAATTCTCTCAATACACCTTATCTTAGTCTGGATATGCCCTCAGCCAATGAATGCTTGTGTTTTTGACAAGTTGGATCAGATTATAGTTGGTGCAACAGCATTGCGACACGTGGACCACTGAGATATAGATATTCATATTCTTCGACACATTAAATTTAAAATGTCGCCAACAATGTGTCTATTTATTTGGCCACTTTCAGAGGCTAAAATGAAATTTGATTATTCTTGGGGGTTGAATCTGAAATATTTAAAATTATATCCACTGAGGATAACTGTTATTCAAATTTGAAATAAAAAAAAAAAAAAAGGGAGTAAGGATCGATGACTGGTACGGCTTTGATGGGATTGGAGTGACAACCTTGGGGACAAAGTAATCTGATGAGATTGAATAATTTGCTTCCCTATCGTGATAATAATGGGATTCCGCATTAGCCAATCTGAAAAATCGAAAGAATTTGTTCGAGAGAGATCTAGAAAAATCCTGCAGTTTTTTCTTCTTTTTTTTTGCCGAGCGAGAACCTGTTCTTTCTTTATCCTTCCCTTACCCAACCCAACTTGATGAACAATAAAGCCAAAAATAAGGATAATTTTTAAAAAAGAGTGGGGTCCTAATTGTTAATTATGGAAATTTGTTCTTCTCATCTTATCGTTTAAAAAAGAAATAATAATAATCATCATCATCGTCCCAATTGCCGACGAGCTAGACAAAGGAAAAGGAGAAAGAAATGGAAAATCAGAACCAACCGCCCAAGTCCAGAGTTGTAAATGTTAATTCAAAGGAGTCTTGGGAATTCCATGTTAACCAGGCCACTACTCACCGCTCTCCTGTAAGTATATCTTGGGAATTCCATTTTTTGGATTTCAATTATTCTTCTTTCTTTGATTCCTTTTTCATGCGGCGTCTGTCGGAGTTGCGCGATGTCTAGATCGTGGTACACTTCACAGCTGCCTGGTGCATGCCGTCGGTGGCCATGAACCCATTTTTTGAGGAATTGGCTACGTTTTTTCAAGGCGTTTCCTTCCTCACCCTTGATGTCGACGAAGTAAAGGTAATAATAAATAATAGCTCGCTCTGTGTTCTTCGATAAAAAATGGATTTATTACGTACTTTTTTTTATACCGATTCCCCCAATTTTTTTCCCCCTTCTTTAGGAGGTGGCATCCAGATATGAGATCAAAGCTATGCCAACATTTCTACTCATGAAGAATGGATCTCCAGTTGAGAAGATTGTGGGGGCCAATCCCGACGAAGTTAAGAAAAGGATAGATAATCTCGTCCAGTTTGACTTCTAGTACTTTGGCCCAACTTCTTCTTCTTATTATTATTTCATGTGTTGGTTTCGTGTGATGGTAATATGATCGGTGTGTTCCCTAAAATGCAGATTTTGTGAAAGGTTGTGTAGACATAGTTGTGTGGAAAACCTCTTTGTATATAGTTGAAGGTTCAGCGTTTTTGCTTTAATTACAGAAATAAATAAACCTCAAGAAGAATTTCCTGTCTGAATTGCAAACTTCATATCATTATCAATCTCTTCTATCAGTTGCTCTTATTCTTTTAGTTCCAAAATTAAAGGCTAACTATTAACAATGGCATCTTTGCTGTCTATATAAGCTCGCTTATTCACCAATTCCATGGTAGCAGCAGCACAATCCTCCTTGCTAGTTAGTAGATAGTAAAGCCTGATCCCACAAATTTAGTTTGTGTAACCTTGTCAACTGCAATCTTGCATCGGCGAAACATGGTTTGTGTACTTCTCATCCCCTAGGAAACTGGATTAGAACAAGAATGGAGTTAGCACACATGATTGATACTAGTTCACAAGATCAATATTTCTTGTTTGAGTTATGAGATGTAATTAATTTTACTACTTGTTGTGCCCCCACGAGAAGACCTAAAATAAATAAAGCAAATGGTAGACTCACGGAAGAGAAGGTGAACAACTTCACAAGATTATCTCCCGATTTTTCCTTGCCTGACATCAGAAAGATACGTCTATGCAATGCCAGCATCCACCGCACACCTTATCTTTGCCTTTAATTTGCAATCCGCAGCATGACTAGCAAAAAAGACTTCACATCACTGTCATGAATTGCATGAAATAAATTTAAATCGAATCAGAAATGTGGTATTTCAATAATCTACGGATGAATGATCTCATAGGCGAGACTGGAGAAAATGCTCATCCACTGAACGAAGAAGCTCTGCCCCAGATTAAAATAGCCAGTAAAGATTGCATAGAAAAGAATACTCTGTACTAACTTGGATGACAAAGGATGGGACAGTCCTGCTTGAAAACCGGGAGTTCTTCGGGAGCTGTAATCCCATTGTTTTTAAGTGCCAAATATTGCTGAATTGATCCATACCTGAGGTGAGGCAATAGTCCTAACCTCTCCTGTAAAGTCATAATACAAGCAAGAGACTACTCTCTCATTTTCCTGAATCTGATGAGCTGGTACTCCTGAGGAATTTTCTCTTTCCGATGCGTGAACTCTTCTTCCCAAGAACCCCAGATTTTTCTAATTTAGCCATCCTCTCCTTCCTACCTTCTATATCAGTTCGAATCACACTCTCTCTTTTCTCATCAGGCAGCAAAGCAAGCCGGGCAAACTTCTTAGGTGTTACAAGTCCAAGCCTCTCATTAATGTCCTTATAAGCTGGAACAAGCCCACGCCTAATGAAACATCCCCCAATCAGCTGCATAGAATTTCTCTCAGGTAGTGTGGGACTATTTTTCAACTCAAGATCAAAGCAGAATGGAGAATCCTTCAACCACATTCGCAAAGAATGAGCTTTTGCGACAAGGATGCCACTTCGAGTTTTACAGGGCAAAAAAGGAGATCCCATTTCCCAAAGGAATGCTTTGATTGTGCTGTTAAGAGAAACCTGATTATATTCTGATGCACCGGTTATGAGTACCACGGATTTTGGAGATTCAGGTACACCCTCCAAAGAAGCATCCTGCAGATACATCGTTCTCATGAGATGAAATGATATCCCCAGAAAAATGTGATGAAATAAGGCTACAACAAAGTCCAATGCTTGAAAAAATCAATGGATCAAAAAGGAGTATAAAAATTAGATAAAACACTCAATCAGAGAAAGTGAATATTTGCATTAACTCTAGATCCACATATGGCACCAGAGATTGCCAACACACAAAATGAAAATCACCGGCAACAGAAACAGAACATGCAACAAATGTCCGCCATAGACCATGTAGCCAGGGAAATTCAAGCTATCAGCAAACTCTTAATAATTATAAAAAAATCAAGCAGTTAGATTCCAAATGTCTGCATGAGCTTTGGTGGAAGAGAGCTTGCTTTAGACTGAATAGTTGTCAAATAAGAATATGCTAAATTGAAAATTGAAGTTTCAGGGGATAAAGGACATGAATATTGCCTGCATGTGGTCAAGCCATAAAGTCAGTCCAACAAAAGCAGCACCAGCCGAAAGCTTCCTAAAGTCAGCCCCCCAATCTCTATCAGCAACCCTGCAGAACAACAGATCCGGGTTAATAAACCATATAATACACACAAAAGCTGGAAATAGCAACTTCATAACTGGAGGTTTCATTGAAAAATCATAATATGCACGTAGGTCTACACCAACTGATGAAATCTACATATTCCGAGATTTGTACCCTCAGATTTTTCCTTTTCTTAATATTGTCTGCTATTTCATTTTCAAATTGCTGATGATTAATCCATATCCTTCATTTATTGCCATGGAACATGATCACTTTCAACAATTATAAGTAGATTTCATAGCATTATGTCTGAAAAGTAGAAGCCTGCAAATATCAAATATCAAAAAACTCATATTACTCTGAATCATGACCTGAACACATCGGTGCGATAAATGTTTCTTTTGATTGCCAGATGGAAAATCCACGAGGCAGTAGCCCGGAGCTCGAATGCCCACAACATATCTTCCAAAGCATTGACAAAGTTAAATGCTGCATTATCTTCTAATAGCTCTATGGTTGCAAGGTAGTGATCCATCTCTGGCACCATTGATTCTGCATTATTTTGCAGAAGCCTATAGAAGAAGACACAGTTAGTTGGAATTGTAGAAAAGACAATAATAACCCTGGACTGCCACTAATTCCCAACCCAAAGAAAATAAATGTTATGAAAAATAAGCAATATAGATTAGCATGCCTGATTGGGAGATCAAACCCAGCATCTCGAATGGCAGTCAAAAGAAGTTGAGCTTCCATAATGCTGGGGCATAAACTTGCAGCTCGAATAAAGCAAGTCCATATCCTGTGGTCGGGTTCTAGACCTTCAGTTTTCATCTGCTCTAGCTTTTGCTTGGCGATGTTGTAATCTCCATTCTTGAGATAAGCATCCATAACAGAACTATATGGCAATGTACCTAGAGTTGCACCAGTTAACTTTAACTCATTAAAAACCTTTTCAGCTTCTTCAGGGTGCCCAGAACTTCCATAAGAAGTCATAAGTAAATGCATTGTGGCAATGGTAGGTTCCACTCCCAATTCCTTCATTTCAACCAGTAGTTTTTCAGCTTTATCATGATTTCCTGAGTTTCTGTACATTTTCATCATTAAATGATAAAAAGAGCGGTTCAACTTTTTTCCTCCTGACCTCAAACATTCAAAGAGCTCCTCGGCTTCTTCCAGCATCAGCTGTTTACAAAGTGCTGCAATCAAGCTCTTGTAGGTATCCAATTGTGGTTCCAAATGTAGCTGTTTCATTTCATGCAATAAACAAAGACCCTCCTGTGGCCTGCAATCTCTACAATACATCAGTATCAAAATATTATAAGTATCTTCATTTGGTTCCAGCCCAGCATCTTGAATTTGCTGGTATACCTGTACTGTCTTCTTGAAATCTTCAATTCTTGTATACAAGTTTAACATAGAATTCCATATGGATAGATCAGGCTTAAATCCTGACTCCTCCATCTCAGCAACCATTGCTTCAACATCCCTCACGTGCTTTCCCCTGGACAACAACCCAACCATAACCCTGTAAAGGTGCATTGTAGGGAAATATCCAGCAGCCTTCATGCCATGATATATTTTCTTCACCTCGAATATGTTTCCAGCTTGTGCAAATGCATCTAGCATCAAAATAATTGAACTCTTACTAATTTTGAAACCCATATCTTGTAGTTCCTCAACAACAACATACAGTTCATTCAATCTTCCATCAGTAATCAATGCTTGCATAAGACCATTGATGGTTTCTACAGTTGGGGTAGGACCATCTTTCATCATTGTGTTGAAGGCAGCTCTTGCCTTCTCATAGAAACCATTTCCAGCATAAGCTTGAATTAATGCATTCCACACTTTACGATCAACAATTATGTTTCTCTGTCTTAGACTTTTCATAACGTTCTCTGCCTTCTCCAGTAGCTTCAGTTTACCATAGGCCTCAATAAGATTAGTATAGATCAGCACATCTTGAACAGAAATGCCACTAGTTTCTGCCTGATCAACCAAATAATGACCTGTCTCAGGGAAACCCAGTTTGCAATATACAATGGCCATTAATTGGTAGAGATCTTGAGAAGGTTCCACTCCAGAGGATCTCATATCAGAGAATATCTGTGAAGCTTCACTGAAGTGTTCATTCTCCTCACAGCACCTGATAAGGGTAATGTACATTGTAGCACTGCGTGTGGTCAAACCGAATTCACAATATCTATGGTATTCATCCAAAGCAGCATCTAACTGATGAGCCTTGCAATAAATGACAATCAAGGCTTCAGATATAAATTGTTTTGACCCAGAAACATGCTCTTTTGTGAAATTTAGTAATTGAATTGCTTCTAAGTGTCTTCCAGACGAGCTAAATGAGCTCAAAATATAGAATAAATTATCATGGTCCAAATTAAATCCCTCTTTGATGGCTGATCTCAAAATTTTGGCTGCAAGATCATAACACTTCGCCTTTACCAGCATAGAGGAAGTAAAATTGGGACTCCACTTGCAGACTTCTTCCAGGTCTCTGACCACTTTCTTGACGCTTTCATCATTATTTTCTCTCCCAAGAACTTGCAATATCGCCTCATAAAGGGAACGATCTGGCACAAATCCATCATCAATCATATCCTGATACAACATCATTGCTTTCTTTGTGTTGTTAGACCTCAAATGGATGTCCAGCATGACAGAATACGCCAAATGATCAGGTTTGATTCCAGATCGCAGCATACAATTAAACATCTCTGCAGCCTCAATTCGCTTCCCAACTTTTGCATAGCCACATATCAACGCACTGTATGTACGCAGTGTGGGCTTAACTCCAGCATTAAACATCTCTGACATCACATTTGCAGCCTCTGTGATCTTATTTGCTTTGCCAAGTGAATCTATAAGAACAGTATATGTAACTACATCAGGATTTCTGCCAGATGTTTTCATTTCATTATATAGTTGCATGGCAAGGTCGTGGTCACCCTGTTTCCCATACATGTGGATGATGGTGTTATATGTCATTTCATCCTTTCCAAATCCCACCTTCACCATTTCATCACAAACATCCCTTACCTTCTCAGTGTTCCCTTCCCTTGCAAAAGCATAGAGTAGAGAATTATATGTCACTGCATCAGGAAAAAATCCTTTCAAATCCAAGTCCTTGAAAAGACGTTCAGCCTTATCAGGGAGTCCACACCTGCCAAATACTGAAATCATGGCATTATATGTCCATAAATCAGGTTGGCATTTGTGCTTTTCCATATCATTAAAAACCTTTACAGCCTCCACCAAATTGGACGCACGAGAACAAGCACTTATAAGAGTGTTGTAAGTAATGATATCAGGTCGAAGCCCTGAACTCCTCACTTCATCTAAAAGTTCAATTGCCAAGTTTGGCAATATATGCCCAGATTTCAGACGTGCATTTATAAGTGTGTTAAAACTCACAAGGTCCGGTTCAAGACCACGTTCACGCATCAAATCAAGAAGTTCTTGAACCTTAGAAAAACGACCATTCCTGGCATAAACACCCATCATGGCGTTATACACTTGAACGGAGTTACCAACCTCGGGCTGTGCCCTACTGAATATCTCCAGTGCCAGCATTTCTTGATTAGCCTTACCAAGCACACCCAAGATTGTAGCAAGCATGCGGGCATTGGGAGAGTACCAATGCCGAAGATTAAGCCATTCATAAACCTCCAATGCCCTTTGCCAGCTAGACTCCCCAACCCATTTCACCACAAAACAAAAGTCAGTAGGTGTCATTTGCACCATCTTTTTATCCAATACATCTGCCACAAACTCCTCCGATTTCAAATTCAGAATTCTCTCTGTCAAGAGTTGAACCCTTTTCCGCCAATCCTTGGCCCTCTTTAGAGCCAATTTAGTCATTTTTTTAGCCCTGGTTCTACTAGGCTTTCCCATTCCCTCTAGTTGTTCACCGTTCACATTCAAAAGGGCATCGTCATCCAAATTATGGGTTGCTTCCACTTCACCTTTTCCCTCATACTTTCCCATATTCATCCCAACATCACAGTCATCTACTTCACTGTCTATAGGGGGAGAGATAACTGTAAATGGGGAGTGATTTGAATTTTTATGGTTATCCTTAAATTTGAGGTGAGGCCATCTAACTGAGGGGGAAGCTCTGCTATAAGTAAATTTCTTTACAGTTTCTTGCTCATTTTCGGTAGTGGTAGAGCAAGCTACACAGCTAGAAGCAGGAGTGTCCTTATGTACCTTGGATTTTCTATTGGAGCAGAGTGTCGGAGCAGCAATGCTAGTGAGCACTCCTGTGTACGCCATGCCTTTAGAGCGTTCCAAAATCCAAACTTCTGTTTTATCAGGGATTTCAATTCTCCATTGATTTCTTCAAATTTTTTGGGGTTTCTGTATTCTCACATTGGGGAAGACAAGGGTTTTAGCATTTTCACATTAGCGTGCCAGTAATCAAACCTGTGCCAGATTGCCAGTTTTCGGTGGATGATAAGGATTTAAAGAATGCGTGCGAAAATATCCAGAGATAAAATTATTTATAGTAAAGCCCTCCAAATTATGTTATTAATGTTGTTTTGCCCCAACGTTTTGTAAAATACGTTGGTCGAACGGTAGACCCACCAAGCGTTTCAAATAACTTATTACAAATATAAATAATATTTTTTTAAAAAAAAAATTGTAGTATTAAATTTTATAATTATTATTTTATTATTTAAATTAATTTTTTAAAATAATTTAATAATTTGTTTCGATTATGTATTCATCATATAAATAATATTTAAGATATTTTAATATAATAATTTTTATAATTACATGATTATGAATATATAATTAAAATAATTATTTTAAAAAAATACTTGTAACAACCAAATTATATATATATTTCCAATCTTAAAATTTAGTTTTGAACTTTAAACTTTAAAGGAATGGCGGAAATGAAACATCATCAAAAGGTCACAACACAAAAATCAAGAATTTGACTTATCAACTTACAATCATCATTCACGTGGGCAACAAAGATATTTTATCAAAAGGAAAGGTGTTTTTGTATTAGAATTTTTTATGACTTAATTATTATTATTTTATGTTGAGTAAAAAAAAATTGTGAAAAATGAGGAATAACGTAAAAAATATGAAAAAATTGTCTGGTAAATAAAGTGTAAAAAAATTATTTTTTATAGATGTAATAATGATATAATTATTAGAGTATTAGAAAAGTAAAATGATCTATTGATAGCTACTCCTCCCATAGCCTTCATATTTATTTTTTTGTTTACAAGTTGACCCACAATAAATAGCACTATATCAGTTGTTATCCAAACAAGTACCTCTAACTCATTTTGAAAATGAGTAAAAATCTTTAAAAAAAAAAAAACCCAATCTTAAATTTTGCATGTCTTCACTACCACTTGAATCCATAAAGCAATCTAGAAGTCTGCGTGTGTATGTGTTTATTTATTTATTCTAAAATAAAAGAAAAAAAAAAAGTACATGTATTTTTCAGTGTGGATCTTATTCCGATTTAAAGGACCACACAAAAAAAGAAATCTTTTATATATACATATTTTTATAAAAAGGGGATGCAAAACCATGATTTACAATGATATGGGCTTTGATTGGCCATTGTCAGCTCAACTAGCTAAGCTCATATACCCTTAAATAGCTACTAATTTGGGAGTAAATCTCTTTAACTTATCAATTAAGGGTGTGTTTGGATAATCGCTAAATTAGAAAAAAAAAAAAAAGGGTTATTTAAGATAAATTTTCATTCAAAATGAAAGTTGTCTTCTACTTTTTTTTTAAATTGAATTTTATGTTGGAAAAAGTGAGGGTTAAATATATAAGTTTTATAGATATAATGATCGTGTGTGTAAGAAAATATTTGTTTTGGAAAAGTGTGTAAGAGTAATTTTATTAATAATATATATTTTTTAAATAAAGTAAGATCTAAAAAATTTATAAGTATATTTTATAGGTATATTTTTAAGGGATAAACTTGAATTGAAAAAAAAAAAAAAAAAAAAAAATGTTCAAATATATAAGGGGTATTAGTCTATTGAAAAACCAAAATTCTCACTTTTTTTTCTAATTAAATGTTTATCCAAACACCCCCTAAAAGAAATTGTCGAGCATGGGCCTTGATTCTTAACGTTGTGAAGGGAATTCAGCCCGAATTCTTCTCCTTCAGTCAATTGAGTGGACGTCAACATTAGATATGGGGGCCCACATCAACTGTCAAAAGAAACCAACCAAATGCCCGCCCGCCACAAGGAAAAAAAGAGCTTTCCCGTTCCTTCGCCGTTTCAATTTTCTGGCCCTTCGCTGTCCCAACTCACCTACTCCAGCCATCACTCCGGGGAATAATGGAATCTCCGGACGAAAATCACAATTGGGTTTTCGACCTTTCTCTAATTGATGACATTCCAGTTTCCTCCGGCGATTTCCCATGTCTGGAACGTGGTTTCCGTTGGCCTGGCAATACTATCTCTGCCCCGACAAGGTCTCTCGTTTTTCTTTCTCTTTCTTTTCTGCCTTCTTGCATCCTACCCGAACCATTAACACCGGTTACTTGTTTAAAATATTGCTTACATTGTTTTGAGAGAAATTCCTTCCTTTCTTTCATGTTGAAATGCCAAGGGTCGGCGCATGCTTAATTTTCTTTATTTTATATTATTTTCCTTATGTAATGTTAAGCAGCTGATGACTGTGGGAAGTATTTCCTTACATAAAAATCAGTTAATTTTTTAGGGGCTATTAATATTATTAGTTTATGTTAACTGTTTTAGCATCTCTCTCTCAGTCAGTAGGCTTTCTTCTGGGTAATGTGGCTTCAGATGCTTCTGCAATCTATCAAAAAAAAAAAAAAAAAAAAAAGGAATATATATATATATATATATATATTTGACTCTTAAGCGTATTCAATGTTTGGAAGCCAACGCCTGTTCTCGGAGGAAAAAACTTAAAAAGTTAGGATCTTGGCTAGTGTGTGTTGGAAGACTGAATGGATTGGGGCTGGGGACATTGTCTGACATGTAAATTTGTGAATATTAGGAAATAATGGTCTGTGCAGAGTTCTCCTGTGATGCAATCCTTTCACTTTTTTTTTTTTGCGAATTGTTAGGGGAAAGGAGTTGGACTGATTTTCATCTGGGAATATAACTATTTATGACATCTTAAAAGTAATTTTGTTACTTGTTTAGGAACGGTTTCCCTTCCCTACATTTTTTTTTTTTTTTTTTTTTTGGTACTATTGATTTTTGTTGCAATGGCATTTGAACTTGAGGGGTGCTCAAACATATTATACAGAACTCAAGGATTGTTGAATTCCCTGCTGAGATACTTACCTTCCAGTTGCAATGCATCTCTTTTCTTCTTTACATTGCAGTGTGGAGTACGATGATCCGTTTCACAATTCCGAGAGTACCAAAGAATTTAGCTCCAGGAAGAGGTGTGTACTTGCTTTACGTTTCTATCTTATGTATTTATCCAAGAGAGAGAAAAAAAAAAAAAAGATTTGGTTAATTGGATACTAACTTTGCAGCAGCCTATGTCCTCAAAAAAGACTGAGCAGTTTCATGTGCTTGCTGCAGTAGAAAAAATAACACTTCTCTTACTAACCTTGGAGGACTTGCATAAGTTTTATAACATTGTGGTTTTTCAGCACATGAGAGAGCAATCTGCAGTAGTTCCTTAGGTGAACATTTTTAATGGATTTTGCTTCAAATAATTTGGAAACTTTGACTGAGCTGCATTTAGTTCTGAGACAGAATCTTTTAACAAATTAGTAAATGAGTTTCATGTTAATGTATAGCTTCAGATTTTAATGCGGCTTGAGTTGAGATGCTTAACTGAGTTTGTTGTTGGTCAAATTGTCACCCTTAAGTAGAGAGTTAATACCACATCCCTTCCAGTTCACAGCCCCTTCTTTGTCTTTGGCTCTGACTTTTGACATTCTGTATTAGGGCAAGGCCTGGACCATGCAGCGCGTCAGATTCCAAAGCACACAGGGAGAAAATTCGTAGGGATAGGTTAAATGATAGGCAAGCTCTCTCTCTTTTTCCCCATTTCTCCAATACAGCTGCTTTTCCAGATGGAATAAGGTGTTTACTCTAGCACACAGTACAAACAAGAAAATGTAATGTTGACCCTTGTTTCTTCCCAAGGTTCCAAGAATTAAGTTCTCTTCTGGATCCTGAAAGGCCACCCAAATTGGACAAGTCTGTTATATTGACTGATGCTGCTCGGATGGTGGTTCAATTGAGAGATGAGGCGGAGAAGCTGAAGGAATCATGTGAGAGTTTGCAGAAGAAGGTTGATGAACTAAAGGTGTGTGTTTGCAGTGCAGTGTTTTTCAATTGAACATTTGTAATCAGAAATGGGTGGTAGTTTTCATTTTGAGGTCCAAATATTAAGGTGTGCTTAATATGCCATGATAATGATGTTCTGTATAGGCTGAGAAGAATGAACTCCGTGATGAAAAGCAGAAGCTGAGGGCAGAGAAAGACATACTCGAACAGCAAGTGAAAGTCCTGAGCTCCCAACCTGGATTTTACCCACAACTTTCTGCAATTCCTTCTCCCTTTGCAGCTCAACCTCATGTTTTTGGCAGTAAAGTGATGCCATTTGTTGGCTACAGCGGAACTCCGATGTGGCACTTTGTACCCCCTGCTTCTGTTGATACATCAGAGGACCATGTTCTCAGGCCCCCAGTTGCTTAAAATTTTGAACCGAGGTTAGAGTTTAATACTTTTGCTCTTTTTTAGAATATGTCCATGATATCACAATCCTATAACGAGTAATCATTTTCTTTGGTGTGTAATTCATTGAAACTTGTGGTCCTTTATTTAGTTAGTGTTGCTGACGAAAAAGATGCTAAGTGGGCTTGGCTTTCATGAAAGCTCCCTTTTGCTGAATTACAGTGTTTGTGTTTCTAAGGTTACAGGTTTACAACCGCCATAGACGCATTTCTTATACACTTCCATTAGCTAAAGCCATGTAATTAGACTTGGGTAACTTCTAGAAACTTTTTTAAAAAGTTAATAAAAATGGACAAAATACACTTGACTTTTATAACTTCGAAAGCAATTTGGGCAACTTATCTGTTGTTGTGTGGTTTGTCTTCTTGAAATTTGCGCTGCACAATGCAGGGTACAGTGTACATCATTAACTCAACTTGAAGACTCAAAACATGCCACCTATGGATGTCTACTCGCTAACCCCATAACCAACTCTTTACACAAAAAAAAGAAAATCTAAAGCACACTCAAAACCCCTTATCCTCTCGTAGTTGGACCAGGCGTAAAGCAAAAGGACTAATGTCATCATTATTCTTCCTTTCTCACCCTTTCAGCAAGGTTGCTTGAATCCCATATATCTTCCATTGATATAATCCCTCCAAACATCGACTACTCCGAAACTAGTCATCATAACAGTACTCAAAGCCAACACAAGGCCAACTGAGAACACAATAAGTGAGGCTCTCCCTCGTTTTTCAATGGCTTGTTGTAATATCACTAGACCTATGACTGAGCCACTAAAACAAATTATTGAGAAGTCCATAGCACCAGCAATATTGTCCATTCCCAGCAGCACATACTGAATTGCTGACATTGTGGAGGAGAAGAATACCATGAACGAACAGGTTGCTGCTGTTACCTGCATCACAAATATGGGTTCTCATTTTTGCAGCAGCGTAAAAAAAAAAAAAAAAAAAAAAAACATAAAAAGAAAGTATTCATTAAATATAATGCGTGGGTACTAATTACTTGAGGTGTAATTCCAACTTGCAGAAGAAGTGGACTTATAAGCATGCCACCGCCAACTCCAAAAACTCCACCTAAGGACCCTGCTAAGAATGCCATTACTGGGAAGATTAGCTTCACTGGTTCTTGACTTATAGTTTCACCTCCTACTTCGGATTGAATCTGAAGGCAGCAAATTAGAGTAAGAGGATGGCATATATATGAACAGAAAAGAGGTCTTTGCAAATATCAATACGTTTACTACCTGTTGGTTGTGAAGACGACTTTCTCTCCTGTACAGTATCCAAGAAGTGAAAATTATGGTTAGAGGTATTTGTGTAGCCGAGATGATCCAGTATCCAATTCCACAAGCCTCTATAGGAATGATACCCTGCATTGAGTTTCAACTAAAACGTCATTAAAGCAACCATTTTCATCTTCTATGCAGAAACCAGATCATCAGACTGTAGGGTAAAGCAAGTTGTAGAGTATAAGAAGATTCTTAATTTTGATACTGAATTTGACTAAAGCAAAACGTTCACTATTAGAGAAGAAAGATAAGGAGAAGAGGCAATACTCGTCCATAGCGATTTCCACGGAGAAGATAGAGTAAAAGGAAGGAAAACCAGATCAATGTTAAAACCCCAAATTTCATCCATGGAATATCCAATTTGAACTTTGTTTCTGGATGCAGCAGAGGCTCTTTCAGCACTTGGTCATTTATGTCGTCGTTTATCCCATTTTCCAATTTCTGGCACTCATTTCTGCTCATCAGTTCTGATTCCAGCTTCCAATGGAAAATGCCTGCTCCGAGTGTCTTGAACGTCGACCAAGCCAGAAAAACAGCAAACATTATTGTGACAAGCCACTCCGGGAACATGAGATTGCAGATGACTCCAATACTCACACCCAGCAACATACATGGCTCCGATAAGAGT
>JAXGGT010000009.1:24017-34394 GCA_035583425.1 Marsdenia floribunda | reverse complement strand
TGTAACTTTAGGTGGAAGAGTTGCAATTCGTGATCATGTCTGCATTGCATCAAAGGTATGTTTATGATTTTTACCAACTTTCCATTATTTGGAATTTTTTTCCAATTAGTGCCATAAGATGGTGGAAAGATTATCAAGCTCTCAATCTTGTGAAGCAAGCACTCATTTTGCTTCTTAGATTTAAAAATATAACCGATGGAAGGGGTTAGGAGTATCTGATTATTCAACAAATCTTTGTTGTTGTAGGTATGAAGTCTATTCGACATAGTCTAGATTTAGATTTTAACAAAGACTTCAATTCAATTAACATTTGTCATGTTGATTACTCAAGTCTGCTTGAGATTTTAATTTCTGAATGGTTTCACCATGCCGAGTTGGCACACTGGTCATGAATCTTTTTTATTGTCATAGCTGGCCTAGAAGAACAACATGTCATTCAAAGTGAAATTTAAGGAAGATAAGGCCTTGTTATTCAGAAACGTTTCATGGCATAACAGCCAAGTTTGGTCTCAAGAGATTCCACTATAGTGAAGGATGGTGTGATGCCTCATGTATTTAAAACTAGGGCAAATTATTCCAGTTACACCTGAACTTTCCCAAATTCCATCTTTTGCACCTGAATTGCCATGTCCGAAACACCACCTGCTTTCCCAAAATAAGGGGAGATCTACTGCGATTTGAGCTCTACGACGTCCATTGAAGTCGGGGTTCCTTTTTTTTTAGTTTAGCACATTTTGCTCGGGTCTTTTTTTCAGCCTGTGCTTTTTAAATTACTTCGGCATCTAATTTAGTAGTGGTGTTGGGTTCAAGGTTTCGTATTCTATAAAATTTTTTATACATAGAGTTTGTGTTTCATTGTGTATGGATTTTATGTGTTGATTGAAATGCAGGAGGTGGAGGAAATGGCAGAGGGGGAGAAGGCACTGGAGGAGATGGAAGCTGGGGTGATGGCGGAGGAGGAGGCCAGGAGTAAACTGGCAGCGGCAGCGACGGCGTTGGTAGCACGTAGGAAAAAAGAAGAGATTTAAAATTTTTAAAACCCTAATATTTAAATTTTAAAAAATTATAATAACTTTAAAAAAAATACATAATGACCCATAACTTTCTATGAAGTTACTGTTGACTACTTTCTTACTAATTTCTATGAATGGATAAAAATGCCCAAAGATTTTGTCTTAAAAAAGTCAAAATTAATGGAATGACAATTTGTAGAACGTTTTAAAAGTTAGAGTAAAAGTTATGAACGTTTTAAAATTCAGGTGTAAAAGTAGAAATTTGAAAAAATTCAAGTGTAACTGGGATAGGATAGTTAAAACTATGTCATCTTACAGCGTTACAAAGTTGATTCTTTTTGTGTGTCATTTATTTTGAAAGGAAAGATTTACTACTCTTTTTGACATCGTAGTACTTTGATAGGACACTGAACTCCCCCACTCACAGTTTTCACAGATATTAACAAGCACAAACATAAAAATATCTATGAGCAGAAAAATCAGCTAATATTGATAGCTCTGAATGAGAGAAACATGTAAGACATGGACAAGCAGCATGAAAAAGCTGCACACATTCTACTGCTCCCAAAATGGGGTGTCATGCAACCTAAAATTCGTTACCCTTGCTCTGCACCTGATTCTCTCCTTATATCCCCTCACATCAGCACCCATCCCATCACCCCCACAATAGGACCAAAAAACTGTAACTCTATTTTCACAAGAAGAAAACAAATAAAATATGTGAAGGCTTATTTTTCAGGGCTTGGGGTTCTTCTTTTGTTTTATTTGGGGTCTGGATAACCTCTGTTACCACATATCATTGTGTTGATTTGTCCTTCCCTTCTTTTGACGCAAATTTATATCGATCTTTCATTTTCCCACATTAGTAGTTGCAAATGTTACCCAGGTGAGGTTAGCTGCTAATACATGTGTCACCAAAGACATTAATGTGGCTGGGGATTATGGAGGCTTCCCCGCTGTAAGTTTTTTGCAGTTTTTTTAAGATACATCATTATCAATTAATTATTCTTAGATGTTGGTCCTAGAACTTTAAATTATCTTGATCCTGAATGTGAAAACATATTATATGCTGTTGCAGATGCCAATTGCCAAATGGCGAAGACAGGTCGCCGTCCAGAATCGGACCTCAAACATGGCAAATGCCTAAACTCCAGGTGTGAGTTTAGCAGTGCAATTCAACAAAAATTCATTTTTCTTTTTGGAGTTTCAAACCCAACACACAACATTGAATTGAATTTCAGAAGAAAGCGAACTAGATGTAGGTACAGCATAACATAACAATTGTGTTAGAAGAATGACAGGAAATAAATATCTAAACTTTACACAGTTTCTCAAATGGATTCGGACAAGCTAGACTGCAAAACGTCAAGTGAGCTTGGTCTTGCCTGCGATTTTACCGTCGGGACCGATTGGTAATTGTGCCTGCAGGTGCACCTTTTTACGGGGACTCTTGATACCCCAAGTTCGGTATCTGATCCTAGTCACCAGTGTCACGTGTAATCGAGCTTTGTTTTCTGCTATTTCGAGTTTCAGTGGTTTCCAAACCTGATCTCTCAGAACCATAGTGCCACTTTGTGGAGTTTTCTCTTCGTTGTCTTGAGAGAAAGAGTCGAATAAGTGGGAGCCCAGGAACTGCTGATTGTCGTAACAAGTGAAGTTGATATTGCCGTAGTAAATATCAGATTCCTTGTTAGGATTTTTAATCTCCAAGGAGAAAGAGATGCTGCCATTATCAACAGAGAAAGCAGTAATGGTATAACTAGGGGCTTTTGGACGTATGCCTAACCATATAAAAAACACGAGAAGCCCCAAAAGGATAAAAAACTCGAGGACCAACATTTTACCGCTCAAGAAGGGTGACTGATCTCCTTCCTCTGCCATTTTCTTTTGTTTTTTTTACCTTAAACAAAAGTGGCACTGTAGAGGAAGCTGAATACAGAGAGATCCTTCTGTAATAATTTTTTTTTTTTTTTTTTTTTAAGAAAAAAACCATGGATGAACATTATTGTGAGGATGGCATTAAATAAATAATAATTAAGTTGGCATATGTCAGACCGAATAACTGATGGAGAAGGCAAGTTGATGCCAAAGCGATGCCTTCCTTTCTTATTCTGCCCTCTTTTCTCAATCTTATGGAGGGTACTATTCCTTATTTTAACTTTCTGGTATTGCAGTGACGAGAAAGTTTTCTTCTCTTATTTAACTTTAATTACCTCTTTTCATTTAAATCATTGGTACGGATATTGAAGAGAATTTTAAATGCATAACTGAGATTTATTATGTTCTCAGAATCTTCTAGAACTCCATGAAATAAAGTTAAAAAATGAAGCTTTAAAGTAAACTGTTTGATTAAGAACTAGCTAGATGAATATATATATATATATATATATATATATATATATGTATGTATATTTTGGAAAAAATAGTCAATCAAGGAGAATAATTCCTATATCAACTGAATAAAAGACTAAATTTTATTCTAATTGGGAATTAATTTGCTGTGTTTTATTTCAAGTTTTCCTTTGAAATTCGTTTATCATTGAAATTGATTAATTTCCAGGACTTGAAGCAGAAAGATGTCAAACAAAAGAAGCAATTCTTATCCTTTATTAAATAAACGACGAAAACAATGATCAATATTTATGGCTTTAACAACATGGAAATTGAGAGGAGAAAAAAAAAATTGAATTAAATTAATTAGCTAGCTAAAATAAACTGGACATCTTTTATCCTTGTACTGTGCCATGATCAACCCATTAGGGCCAACTCCAACTGGGCAGTTTGCATGCATCCTATGATGCCGGCTATCCCATGATGATATCTTGAATCGGATTATTGACGTTAATTCTAGCCGGAAAACCACCCCTTGGCCAAGATTAGCGATAAACTCTTGCCACTGCTGATTTGTGACAGTTAATGTTGGTCCGCTTAGATCTCCGGCGAGCACTGTGGTGTTCTTTGGCTCTTGGTAAAATGGATTCAACAGTGAAGTGCTCCCTATACTTTGTTCCTCGTAGAACAGCGTCACCTGCATGGCGTCGTAATAGATGCCGATACCTTGGTTTGGGTTACGCGCAGTGACGTTGAAATTTATGTCGGCATTCGCAAATCCATTTGGCTGAGTTAGAGCTGGGATTGAAAAATCATGCATGTGAAATCGTGGTCGGTGCGGTCTCAACCTTAGCCACAAGATGAATGAGATGATGGCGATGATGAAAAGAAGGCCTAAAAATATAGTGCACACGAGCTTTGAAACCCTGGTGGCTAAGCTCTCTCGTACCCTGTGGGCGTAGTAACGGGCGGTGTGGTGCCGCTTTATCGGTCTTTCAGGGTTGGATTGAATAGGTAACTCAACGGAGGAAGTATTCATATTCTCCCTCTCTCTCTAATCCCTTACTTTTTTGTTCTTTCTTCTTCTTTAATTTCTTGTAAATATTTCCCTGGCTATCGGGAGTTAGGGACTCCAAAAAGTTAAGGAAAAGATTGATGAACAGAAACCCTTTTCGCGTGGCTTGCTTATATATGCCGATATTCTACATATATGTATATATATATATATGTGTGTGTTGCAGATACAGGAAGAAAATCAGAGGAATGTGACATCTTTTTTTCTTGGCAAAGAAAAGAATAATTAACCAATTGCTCAAATTTTATTTTCCTTTCTTTCGTTTGGTTTTGATAAAATACTTGATTAATGAAACAGCTGCTTGATCATACTTACTTCTGGCGATGGTTTTTTACATGCATATACGCATCAACGACCAATCATTATGATGAAAAGATTCATATAGATAAAAGGCTTTTTGTTTTGGTTCTTTCTTGGCAGTAGTTTGCTTCTACTTGTGACTAAGGGGATGACCTCTCATAGAGGAGAAAGAATGACTAACATGGAGATGTATACCTGATTCTAAGCTCACTTGTATACGTGAGGTATACCTATATATATATATATATATATGCTCTTCCTGCATGAGTGTGTTATGGAATGATTAAAAAATTATATCATAATTCAATTATATATAACTTGTTTTGGAAAATTAAAAAGAAAATTAATTTTAGGGCATTTGATCAAAATATGTATAAGATATGAAATTTAAATTTAAAATTTTTATTTCTTAAATAAAGAGAATCACACCACTTATTACTATTTTATTCTCATTTATTTATTTATATATTTATATATCTTATCTTATGTATATAAAATTACATGAAAAGCTTCTAGAAGATTTTTTTTTTTTTTTTGTTCTAATGGCATTAAATGTAATTTATTTAATTTATTTTATTATTTTTGTCTTTTTATAATTCATTAATTTTGGTCTTATCTAAACTTTTAATCTTTTTTCAATTTTAATACTTTACCTTTTTTTTATTTAATATTCAATTATTTTCATATTTTGTTAATACTTTTAAAAGTTCTATTTATCCATTTTTATTTAATGTATTATACTTTTTATATACCATTATCATTCAAAAGCAACAAAATTTTTAATTAATTTTCTTTTTATTTTCTATACATTATTTATCTAATAAGATCATGTAAAATAATTTTTGATGGCTATTATAGAATATATAATGAATTTTTTTTTTTTTTTACTTTTTGATCATTATCTAATTAGTTTTCTTCCTCAAAAAAAAAAAAAAAAAAAAAAAAAAAAAAAAAAAAAAATTAGTTTTCAATTTTATCATTTTCTTTACTATTTAATCTCTTTATATTTCTCTCCAGTAATTTATATTCTTTGACTTTAATTTATATACATTTTAAAAGAATGATTGAAACTTTAATTTCCTATTCTAGAAAAAAAAATTTCCTAATGGTGCTACGATAAATATTTTTAACTTTTTTTTGTCTTTTAATCTTTATAATTATAAAATTCAACCGTTGTTAACTTTTCTTTTTTCGTAATTTTTTTTAATTATTTATTTATTTATTTTTTCAATTTTTTCTCTCTCAAAAGTCTTTTAATCTTTATAATTATAAAATTTAATGTTTCTAAGTTTATATTTTTTATAATTATAAGATTGTAGATATTCCTTTTAAAAAGAAAACTTTTTTTCATTGACAATCTTGTTTCAACTATCCTTTTCTTTTTTCCCTTTTTTTTTTTTATTAAATTTCTCTTAATATTCCTAATTTTATTTAATTTTTATCATTTTTATAACTTTGTTTTTTTTACCTTTTTAATAATATGCATTTAATAATAATTAGATTTCTTTATTGTTTAAAATATTAATATGTAATATTAATTTGATAAGATATTTGACAAACACATTTAGATTTAATTTATTTTTCAAAAAATAATAAGATGTACATGTAAAAGTAGAAAAATCTAAATAAAAGAATGCTAATTAATTAACATCTTAATAAAAAAAATATTTTTTAAAACATTATAAAATATTAATATATTTATATAATATGATAATTATATATACATTTAATAAAAGTTTACCATTTGTTTAATATATTTAATTACAAAAAAAAATTAATATATTTAATATATCTAATTTAATAATATGTTTTCCTTATATATGTGTGTGTTATATATTGCATATATTTTTCTTAGAATATTGTAATATTTGCATAAATTTTTTTAAATTAATACAATTATGAAAAATATAGTTAATAATTGTGTTACATAATATTGTAACACAAAAAATATTGTAATATTGTAATATTGTTACATAATTGTGTTATATACAAATTTTTAAGTTAATATTTGTATATATTTTTTAAGTTAATATTCATGTGTATTATATTGTTAAGATAAAGAAAAAAATATATTTCACATCTGAGGTAAAATGTGTTCCTACTATATATATATAAGATTCTAAGCATTTTTTCTAAAAGAAAATTTTCTTTTGAGGGCAGTTTTGTTATTTTGATTTTTCCTCTTATTTTATTTTATTTTCTATTTTACTTTATTTCTTAATATTCTTTATTTTATCCAAATTCGTAAACATTGTCCGTTTAATAGAATAAATCAAATAATATTAAAATTTTTTTGTTTAAAAATATTAATATATGACATTAATATTATAATATATTTAACTCTTTAATAGATGTATTTGGATTAAATTTATTTTTTAAAAAATAATGAAATTTATGTATAAAAGTATATATAAAAGAATATTTGATTCAAATATTAATAAAAAAATTAATAAATTTTAAGTTCAATTAATATATTTATATCAATATTGTGGATGTGTATAAATTTAATAATAATTTTACTATGTATACGAAAATTTCATAATTATAAATTAAGAAAGTTCAAATTCTAATAAATTTAATGTATTAATATTTTTTCTCTTTTTATATTTTATATGTATATATATATGAGATTATACATTCTTATTTTACAAGGATTTTTTTTTTTTTTTTTCAAAAAGTGCTATTACTAATGTTTTAATCTTCTTTGATCTTTAATCTTTATAATTATAAAAATTAATATTTATTAAATTTTTATTTTTCATAATTAATTCTTAATTTTTTTTTTTTTATCATTTCACTCTTCTTCTTATTTTTTTTTTTTTCTCTCTCTCTCTCTCAATTTGTAGGTCTTTTAGTTTCTATAATTATAAAATTTAATATTTGCTAATTTTTCTTTTCTTTCTCAATTTGTATTTATATATGTATACATATTATATATAAGATTATAGGCCTTTTCTAAAAGGAATTTTTTCCATTGACAATCTTGTTATATTTTTATTGTCCTTTAAAAAATAAAAATTAATATTCCAAATTTTATTTAATTCTTATAACTTTTTAACTTTATTTCTTACCTTTTTAATAATATATGCATCAAATAATAATTGATTTTTTTTTTTTTGTTTAAAAGATTAATATGTAATATTAATTTCATAAGATATTTAGGAAACATATTTAGACTAAATTTATTTTTAATGAAATAATAAGATATGTATGTAAGAAAAGTGTATATAAAAGAATATTAATTTAAATCTTAATAAAAAGTTTAAACATTAAAAAACTAATTAGTTACAGATGAATTAATTTTAAAATCAATTAATATATTTATACAATATAATGGTTGTATATAAATTTAATAACAGTTTAGAAAATTTTATATTTTAAATTAAGAAAAATAAAATTTAATATATTTAATATATCAAATTTGTCAAGAAGGCCTATCTCAAATGTTAGCACCCTCACTTATTATCTAACATTTCATGAATTCAAGACATATTAGAGTTGAAAGTGTCTCGATATTTAAAAAAAAAAAAAAAAATGTATCAAATTTCATAATATGTTTTTTTTCTTTTATATATATATATATATTCTTTATATGTATATATTTGTTATATATTGTAAATATTTTTTCTTCAAATATTGTATTATTTGCATAAAATTTTTAAATTAATATAACTACAATATGACTTAATTATTTATGAAATTAAAGTATATAAAGAAAAAATAATGGTGTAAATAAATATATAAAAATGTTAAATATATATGTTCAACTCCGAAGGGAGAATGTATCCCCTAGTGAGTATATATATATATATATATATATATTGTTCAAAGTTAATAGTTATGTTCTATTTTAATTAATATTAATTTATTTCGTTCCTTTCATAATAATATTTAATTCTGTATTTTTAATTAATCAATATTTAAAATGAGAATAAATTATGAAGAATTTGAATGATTAGGGTTCAATAGCTAGAACTTGGAGACAAATTAGGTTTTATTTTTCAAAAACATTAAAAAGTCCATGATTGGTTGGATCAAATTGTCTTTATGGCTGTGTGGAAAGAACATCAAACTCAAGGATTTTTTTCTTTTCTTTATTTGTTCTTGTTCTCCACTAATGGGAACTCTTTTTGATAAAATATAAGAAGAAAAAGAAAAATCAAAATTATGAACTAAGGATTTGTGGAGGCTTCCAAAACGGTAACCTCCTTCAAAAATTGGTGTGTGCCATTGTTCGCAGCGAGCACACGGTATTCTTTAGTAAAAGGCGAAACAATAGTTCGCTATGTGCTCAATGCATGGCTCCGTGATTAAAACTAAGGGTTTGGAGAGTCATAATATAGAAAGGGGATGGGTCTCATTTGTTTTGCAATTTCGATGTGGTATTCTTTTGGCAAAAAGAGGTTTTCCTTTCCTTTTTCTTCCTCTGGATATTTCAAAAAGAGATTGAGTTTTTATCTTCCACGTATTTTATATTTTATTTAAATACCATAAATGATGTTTATTCATTCATGTATAATATTTTCCTTTATTATTAATATCTCACTTACTAAAATATATATATATATATATATATATATATATATATTAATAGAAAAATTATGAACTAGATTTGTGGAGGATTCTAAAAATAGAGAACCTCCTCCAAAAATGGGTGTATACCATTGATTGCAGCGAGCACACGGTATTCTTTAGTAAAAGGCGAAAGAATAGTTCGCTTTGTGCTCAATGCATGGCTCCATGGCAGTGGAAGATGTCGGGAGAGCCATAATATAGAGAGGAGTGATGGGTCTCATTTGTTGCGGAAGTTCGATGTGGTATTCTTCTGGCATTCTCGGTTCCTTAATTATAAGTTAGAACGCCAAATTCCCAAGAAAGTAATGGATTTAGCATCTGAATCATTAACTATATAAAGTTCATGAAGTTTATTTTCATACACCAAATTCAAATTGAACTAACATTTGGAAGTTCCATTGAGTGAATAATGCCTTTAATGGTTTTTTTAAAGACTCCAATAAGGATAAACATTCCTAATAATGAAAACTTTGGGGGTACTGGGGATTCCTATGCAGCCTGTGCTTCCAAGAACACATTAAAATCGTCTCTTGCCTTGAGCAAACAAGCTGTAACACTTACACAAGAAGAGGAAGAAGCGGGGGATGCTGGGTGGGATTTAGGAAACGAACATGGCGAGATGAATCGGGGGATTTCTTAGGTGTTGTTGTTGTTGTTGTTCTTGATGAACTCTTCTTTAAGAACTCCTTTCCGATCTTTAATTTTTATCAAACACAAAGGCACAGGTTACAGGTGGATGAGTATCGTCGGTGCTCCAGCTGCAACGGATCATCTCCAGTGGTAGTTCATAGAAGAGATTTGATGATACATCTTTATTATCAGCTTCTGCATTGTCAAGTATGGCTGATGATCTCCATGAACCACACTCGAATTTCTCCAGTGACACTCTCTTGGACCCCACTACATGTAGTCCACCAGTCTCTGCCTCTCCCTCTGCCTCTGCCTCTGTCTCTGGCTCTTTTTTTCTGGTTTTATTGGCTTTGCTTTATCTAGTGTATTTATATTTTGGCAAATTGGCACATTTAGTCCCCAATCTATGGGCATTTGGTGATTAAGGTCCCTATTCTAATTTTTTGGTGAAAT
>JAXGGT010000009.1:0-23917 GCA_035583425.1 Marsdenia floribunda | reverse complement strand
TTTCACCAAAAAATTAGAATAGGGACCTTAATCACCAAATGCCCATAGATTGGGGACTAAATGTGCCAATTTGCCTTATATTTTGGTAGAATGTTCTCATTTATTTTTAATTTTAATTAATTATAGAAAAAAAAAATGTTAATTTGCATGAGGGCCCATAATGAATTTGGGCCTTGTTTCTACAAGTATAACTCCTCACCAAGGCCCATTATGAGTGTGTGGTAAAGGACTAAAGGTGCAAACATAGGGAAATAATGAAATGGTGTTAAGAAAGATTGTGGGAACTTAGTAGTGTGGTTCATTTAATTTTTTTAGACATTTTTATTTTATTTGTTAAATAAAAAATTTTGAGTTTGAATATTATAAAAAATGGTCTTATTTCTAATTTTGAAATTTTTTCTGGATCTCTTCTACAAGTATTAATCGATAAAAATACCAAATTACAATAAGACATTGATTTAACTTTAACATGACTCAATTTAAAAATTATTTAGTTTAAAATAATTATATATGAAATATATATATATATATATATATTAAATAAAATATTCAAACACAACATTTAATATCAAATCTAAATAAATTTCTATTTCCATTTCTAAAACTAGAACCAAATTTTCTACTAAAATTCAATCAAAATGTTAGGTATTTATATTGTAATATTAACTTAGCTTTTAGACAATATAATTAATTTAAAATTATAATGTTTTCGGGGGGAAAAAAATTTGAAAGCGTTATATTCATGAGCATGCATTAATTAATAGAGAGAGAATTTTGAATTTAGTATCCATAAATAGATAGTATGGTCCTAATAATCACATTTAAAACTTCAATCTTGAATATTGACAAAGCAATTATAGTTGTGCCTAACTGTCAAATAAATTCACATTATCAATAGCAATTCCGCAGTGGTGAAAATTCAATATTTATTTAAGTAACTTGATATCTTTATCGATTAAATTGGTGGATAAATTTTAAGATTATAATACATTCTAGTATTTATTATTAGTATGAAGGAAATATATATATGTAGATGGTAAAATATTGTAAAATAAATAAAAATAGTAATTTTGTTTAATTAAGTGGTAACTAAAATTTTACCTAATTAACTTTTAATTTTATTTATTAATTACCATTTTACTTTACCCTAATTACTTATTACTTATTACTAATTACCTTTTATAATTTAACGTGACAAATCACAGGTTGAAACGTGGCAAGGTGATGTGGCTCCCTTCCTCTATAAATAGAAAGCCAAGAGAGAGCTTCAACACACAACTCTTGGAGGTAGCAAAGCCCTGATATATGGGACGCTCTCCTCTTCCAAGTCCAAATACACATTCAAGATCAAGCCTCAAAGGCCCTCGAAGTCAATTAAACCCAAAGGGCCCTCGAATCTACTGACAAAAAAAATCAGGGGATTAAATAAGAGATTGTAACTCATATTTCTAAATTAATGAAATATATGATTTACAATTAATTTCATATTTGCATTATTTCTATTTTAATTTTACAGACAAAAAATCATTGTCCACAATATGTTTTGCTGAACCTACTCCCAAAGTCCCACACGAAAGCACCAATATACTTTTCCTTATTTACCATATAATTAATATTCTTAGCTTGATTTTAGTTTTTTTAAAATATATATATATATATATATATATTAGTGAGAAGTAAAAGTTTTATAAGACAAATGACTATTTTCACAAAAAAAAAAAAAAACAAAAAAGAAGACTATTTTCACAAACTTCCATTGTATTTATTATCCTTTCTTTTAGTATCATTTCACTTTTTACTAACTGAAGTATTTTTTTTCTTTTTTTTTTTATTAATTTTTTATTTAGTTATATTAAAAATTAAGAGGTATTTATTAATACTTTTTTAATATTTTTATAATTAATATTTATTAATTATTCTTATTAAATAATTAAATAATATTTTAATTTTTCAATTAAAAGATATATTTAATTTTTGTATTTTATATAAACATGTAAATTTTGGTCCCTAACAATAAAAACAAATAAACGTAATAATAAATATAAATGTTAGTTGTAAAATATTAATTATATAAGTATTAAAGAAAAAAATATTAATATATACCTAATGTAACAAATTATAAAATTAAAAGAGAGAGAGAGAGAGAGAGTACAAGTTACGAAGGAAGGAAAGTTTTTCTCTTAGGAGGCAACCAATCAAAGTGACAAAACGAAGATTGATTAGAGTCATGCTTTTAATTGATTAATGGTAGTGAAAACCCAAAGATCAGGGAAGGCCCGTAAGGTTAGACAGGGTTCAAATTTTTTGTTATTTTTTTCGAATGGGTATTTGTGGTAGTGAAAGCCCAAAGGAATGAGACAATGGCCCAAGTGAATTTGAGCCCAAGTATCCATATGGATATTTTGGTAATTATACAAGGATTATGCTTCTTACACGTATTCTCACTCATTTCTTGTAACTTTTTCTCTGTACATCTAAAAAAGGTATGTTGACTTGGGCACTTAGACTTTGACTTTTTTTATTTTGACTTTTTATCATTTGTTGACTTAAGCATCGAAGGGCCCATGTCATGTCATGCAATGCCCATTTCAACAAACTATATTGACTCTCAAATTCTCAAATGTGTCTTGAAGCCTTCCCACATCAGAGGACATACCAATCTGGTCCACCAATGTTGGTACATCGCTGTAATATTCATAAATACCAACTGCATTAACCAAATGCAAGAAAAGGGTTTCTAACCTCATCAATCGATCATTGGCTCCCCGCATGCACATTTGGAGAAGAATCCAAATGCACTCCTTGACTTCCTTCTCCGGATGCTTCAACGGATGAACTCGATATTCTTGCAGTAGATCTCAAAACTGCGCTCTGATACCAAATTTGTCACGAGGCGTATGTTCCAACACACACAGGCCAAAATACACAACTCACTATCTCTCGGACGTTGCGGAAAGAAGGCAATAAACAATCAAACACAAGTAATTACAGGTAAAGGCGTCTAACCTTTCATTATATTCCAAACAGTAAATGATACAAGATATGAATGCCTACAAACAAAGATCACTCGGGCTAACACACCTAGCCCATATAGGAACAAGCACACAGTTATCTAGCACACAAGCTAGCCTATCTCTTTTTGCCTTCACGCCCTCTCTCTCTAGAACTACACTCTAGAGCTTCTCTCTCTAACTACAATAGAGACTCTGAGAATATGACAATGATGAATATTACAAATGAATGAGTTCTCTCCTTTTATAGAGAAGAGGGGCTCTCACCGATGGCCGAGATCGTGACACATGTACGGGGATTCTCAAGGCCCATAACCCAAGCCCGTGAAGCTTCCTCGATCCACTAAGTCAAAAGATCAAGTCTTCATCTTCTAAGACTCTTGGAAACGTTCTAAAACTTTCTATGTTGACCAAGTCTTCTAGCTGAACAGCCTGCCTGACTCGACCATAGTCCGGACTAGTTCGCACCACTGCACGGTCACGGCTAACCCACACGAAACATCATGTCACCAAACCATCTGAGTCTACCAGCCTAATTTGTCCATCGAACCATCAAACCAATGTGTGTCACTCATGTCTGACACACTCCATAGCCAAAGCACAGAGCCAAATCATGTCATGCCTGCACAAGCATGGTCCCCATTTGAGCCACCCTAACACTTAGGTCTCAAATGTCTAAGTTTGTCTTCCATAGATGTCCCCGACACCTATGACACCTCTCAAGCACACGGACAATGTCTTTGCATAGACGACAAACCCCACCATTACACTGGCTCTAGGCCCGAGAGAAAGGGTCTCACAAACACCCCCTTTGACTTTTGTTTTGCAGGTAAGAAAGTTAAGATTGAATTAAAACAAATTGGAAAGAGCATCTGAATTTTCAGAAAAAAAAAAAAAAATCTTCCTTAAGGTCCATTATATGAAAAAATAAATTTAAAATTATAAAACATAATTAAAATACAACAAAAACATAAGATAGATTTACGTACCTGAATTCCTCCACGTAAATTTTGAGGGGACACCATTTCATTTAATGTTTTCGGCTCCGAAAGTCACCGATTTTTTAAAATGAGTTTGCTCCACTAAGAGAATTGAAAATATTGCCGAAAGTATATTGATTAATGTGGACGGACACAAACAGTAGCATCCAGGCAACCTATAATGGACCAACCCACAATGGAATCAAAAAATCGTAGTTTGCACTCACGAATGATCTCAACCCATCCACCCATGCACCCCCCCAACCAACCCACACCCAATCCCCCTTTTTTTTTTTTTTTTTTTTTTTTTGCAATAATTTTATCATAATTTGTGGAAGTTTCGTAATATTGATTTCTCCAAAATAATAATGAATTGTATGAAAAGAAATTAATCAAATGTTGCCGTATAAGATTCTGATAACTATAAGAGATTTCTTTAATACACGTGGAAACTGGAAATGTGGTATCCTCAAATATTATATATAAAAAAAAAAAAATGGGATAAAATTAAATTAAAGCGTGTTTTCAATAATAAAGTTGATAAGCATATAACCTCTTACAAAGCGGATTGGAAATTTCCTTTTCCAGCTTATTATCATTATCGTTATCCTCAATCAATTGCTTTGGTAGGACCCCTTCAATTCCTTCATTAATTTTATTTATTTATTCTTAAAATAAAATAAAATTCCAACATATACTATTATATTAGTCTTGTATAAGATCATCAATTTTAATGTATTAAAAAAAAAAAAAAAGAAAGCATAATTAAGGAAGATAAACAAGAAACTTCACTGAAATTGTTTCCAAATTTGAATTATATTATAAAAAAAAAAAATTAAAAAATTTAAAAAAAAAAAAAAAAAAAAAAAAAAAAAAAAAAACACTGAATTTTCTAAATGTCTTATTATTAAAATAATAATTATTTATTTGGTAAACTAAATCATAGATTATTGGAAGAAAATATATATATATATATATATATATTCCCCCCAAAGTGTCTTATCAAGAAAATAAGAAGGCAAAATAGTGATGCATATACACATGGAGACTTAATCTTTTTTATTAAAAATATTAATCTTGAGTTGCACATAAAGGTAGTTCAATCATATCTGTAAATTCAAATATTAATTTAGTGAGAAAGAAATTTTGCATTAGCAATTTTTTTTTTTTTTTAAAGTAGATTTTTAATTTATAATGAATAAATATATTTAATTACTATTTTTATAAAATTTATTTTTTAAAAACAAGTTAAATAATGAATCATAAATATAAAAATGAATCAATTATACTAATAATTGAGAGATTAAAAAATAATAATAATAATAATAATTTGAAAAGACGGAATACCATAATTGAGCTTGGGACTTGCCACATAGAAGAACAAACAAAAAACATTCTTAATTAACAACAGCCGTTACAAATTAAAAAAAAAAAAAAAAAAAAAAAAAAATCAGACAACAGCTCATTCATAAAACAGAACACCAAACCTTTAAAGGTTCCCTTCTCCCTTCTTTACACCCAACTTACATATATACATCAATATATCTATATATATATATATATATATATATATATATATATATTCCAGCTCTCTCTCTCTCTCTCTGTCTCTTTGTCTCTATACATCCTTGAATTTCTCCCATTTTTCATAGAAAATCTCTCTTACATAAACCAAATTTCAGAAACTCAGCGGATTATCAAGAGAGATCATCCACAATCTATATATATAGTCTATATACATTATATGCTCGCGTGTATGCATCACACGATTGTGTTGTTTGTTGTATGTATATAGGTAAGTAATTAAACCATTCATTCATAACACAACTATATATATACAATTCTTCCCAGCTAGCTACTTGATTGAACGATGATGATAAAGATGGTTAGCAGTTGAAAGAAGTTACAGGAAGAAGGAAGAAGACTTTGCATACCGATTCATGTGTTAGGTTTGTGAAATCTTTTCAACGCCGTAATAATAATATATTAATAATAATATCTAATACATAGGTGGTTGAATAAAAATTAATAGAGTCTTGCAATTAAAGTTTCTCTTTTTTTTTTTTTTTTTTTTCCTTTTTGTTGATAGTCATCAAGTGCTTGAGTTGGTGGTTTTACATGAAATTGGGAAATAGTTTGTTTATTTACCAAAGAGAGAAAGAGAGAGAAAGTTGACTAAATGGGGTGTGGTTGTTTTTCTGGTGAAATGGATCCAGAAGGTAGAATTGAATTTGAATTTGCCGATTTCTATACGCAAAGCAAGTTGAAGAAGAAGACCCTCTACCTTTCTATCCCCTACTAAAAAACCCCTTCATTGATTTGGTATCTGTGGTTTATTTTTCCCTTCATCTTCCATATATCTTCTGGAGAAAACCAAGAGGTTTTTTTTTTTTTTCCCTTTTATATAGAAAGTTTATTTCTTTTTAGAAAGTTATGGAAAATCCAAAGCTGATGGGTTTCTCTCTTTTTTGTTAATTTTGTCTTGATTTCTTTGTCACTGTTTCATTGTACTTCAAAAAGAAAGAGAGACAGAAAAGCTGATTGAGAAAGATGAAATTTCAGGAACAAATGGGGTCAGGGAATAATAATCCTAATTCAATTTGTAAATCAGAAGAAAAGGGAGGCCAGAGAATTTCTGTTGCTCATCAAATAAATGGTTTGGAGTACGCAGGCCAAAAGGCCGATAGTTTCATGGTGGACATAGAACGCTTCTCACCACAACCCCATAGCCATCATATCTCTGATAAAGATGTCAATCCAAACTCCAGAGTTACTGTAAGTTCTCTTTTCTTCCTTCATGTATGTTCATTCATTTTAATTTCACACCTTTGTAGGTATTCTTTACAAATCAACAGACTATATATATATATATATATTCTGCTAAAAAAAAGTCGTCTTCTTTTTCTTTTTCTTTGTATCTGAATGAATATTTATATACACTTTTGTCTGTGGATTAAATAAAAAAATAAAAAAAAAAGTTGCAGAGAAGCCTTTCAAGGAAGGGGTCGACTCAAAAGAAATCAAACAGTAATGATACCACTAATAACAACCTTGTGGCGACTTCACCGAGAGGTAATTAATTAATAAATTAATTTCATTGTTTGTATATATTTCATAAATATTAATTCAGCAGCTGGTGACAAAAAGAATTAAAGGGAATGAAGACACTGTCTAATCTTCCAAATAAGAAGGAATCAGATGCTGTGTTATTTGGTTTCTTCGTAAGAAAGTTTCTATTTCGTGAAATGAATATTTTTGTTTCTATTTGCATGTGAGCCATAAACGGAGTCTGTCTATTCTATTCTATAGGGGGTGAAATTTTAGTCCCATCCTGCACCATATACAACAAATTTGCATTCACCAAAAAAAAAAAAAAAACAACAAATTTGCATATAAACAAGCATTTTAAAGACATTTGTCTTATATATATATATAGGGTATTCTGAACCATATCTGTTACTAGAAAACACTCATATTCTTGGCTCCAATGCCACTGGACGTTGGGAGAAAGATGCAGATACATATATAATTAGGTTTAGTAATTTTGGCAATACTTTAATAAATGTAGTATTTAACTAATGGTTAGGTATTTAATCATGGTGCCTAGCTACTCTCTCTCTCTCTCTCTCTCTCTCTCTCTCTTTCCTGATTAAAAAAAATAATTAAGATTTTGACATGGCCGGATATGCGCCACGTACCTGCAATCTCTTTCATTAACGACCCTTTTATCCAAGATGCTGTGTGGGTACACAACTTGTCAAGTCGGGTTCTTAATTCAAAGTAGTCTTTTTCTATGTTAGAACTATTATTTTGACGTGGGTTCATAATTGGATGTGATATTTGTCTTGTTTTCTCGAAGTCTATGTGCTTTTCCTATCTGTGTGTATATATATATATATGTATATGTTCTTTTGGTATTCTTTACGGAATTATCGAAATCCAGCTGATTATAATAACATCAGACAAAATCAAGATTAAGGATTTGTTGTTAATTCACATGAATTGAAGCCTATGTAATCTGAGATTGAAAGGTAAAACTTGATACTGCGAACGAGTTTTTCTTCTATCCTCCATTTGTACTTGTCGCGATGCGGGACTGCTAGAGCTGATCCTTATGGTTATGGGCAAGTAACAGACGACGTCTGTCCATTTCGATTTGTTCCATTCAGTTCATTCCATGAATGCACCATTGCACATGCACGTACACTCTCATATATATATATATATATATATCAGGCCAAAATATTCATTGAAAATGATACGAAGGATTAAAATTAATTTTTTTTATTTATTTATTTACTTCTTGCGTGGTTGTTTTGGAGGTGCAGACGCTTTACACGGCTCAAGCACGCCTGAAAAGTCAATGGTGGTAACAGTGGGGTCCACAGATCATGCCGTAGTCACTACTGCACAACTCCACAATGCAATCACCATTAATGTCGCCGGCAACAGTGGTGGTGGCACTCCTTCCGAAAGCAAGATTGGTGGACGGAGATTCAGTTTCAAGCGGTCTTCTTCTCCCTCTTGGACTGTTATTGATCCCAGAAGGATCCTTTTCTTCTTTGCCACCATGTAAGTCCACTTTTTCTCAAAAGCCAGCCTGCATAACATATACAACAACTATGCGCTTTACTTTTTTCCTTTGAAGAATTAATTATATTCTAAACATGCCCATATAAAGCTGATCACAGGTTTCTCCATTTTTATATTCATGATTCATGGCACAGTAATATTCTAATAATAGAGGAAACCACAAGTCATGGAACGCCACCGATGATTAGTTACGTACTCCACTTGAAAAAATAATTCTTCCTGCATTGAAAAAAAAAAAAACAAAAACAAAAACAAAGAAACTCGACCTTGAATTGAAGCTTCCTAGTCCACTAAACATGGTTGAAATTTTTATTTTAAACTGATACTGATATATAAAAAAGCAAGATATTAAAAATGGTGTGGTCGTTAATAATTGGCACTCACTGCCAAAATTTCATACAAGAAACAAAATTTCACAAAGATACATTTGTTTGGTATTTGGAAAGTTGTAGGCATGTTCCTGACTAGTAATTATTTATGATTTTTTTTTTTTTTTCTTTTTCTCTTCATTTTCGATAGATCAAGCATGGGAACGATACTGTTGATCTATTTCACACTATCCATAAGCAAGCTCAATGGAGAAGACAATGGACTCGACTGAGAATTAAACAAGCAAATGCATTCCTCACTGAAAACAAAAGCACAGATATGGCATTGATGATAGTATTAAATCTGCAACTAAAAGCCGGGTCAGTATATATATATATTTCAGTAAGCAGGTCCGGGAGCGACTTTCAATACATTTTTGGAACAAGTCCTCCACTTTTACTCTAATTAGACAAAGGCACAACCAGGACGTGGGTAGTTGGAAAGAAAGAAAAACAATAGATTAAGCCCAAAGCCATTCCACTACCAGGGGCTCGTATGCTATCAGATTTCACTTCACCCCCCTCTACTTTTTTAAATTGATGGTATAAATTCGAGAGATGAAGAGACAAGAATAGAATGCACCATGAGAATAAAGATGGGAATCTTCAGCTTTATAGTATGGGTAGAAGTTCTAGAAATATGATGTTATGTGATCTTTCTTTTTTCTTTTTCCTTTTTTGTATTGGATATGTCTGCCAAAAACAGAAAAACGAATAAGTCAGAAAAGTAATCCTTGTTTAGTTCCTATTGGTATCCACATGCGCATATGAGTCTATTTTTGCTTATATTCTTCCATGCGAATGCAAAATTCTCCTTTCTTTTGTGGCCTGCAGCTCCTATATAAGTAGGCAACAGAGCACTTGAAGAGGACTTCCACCTAAATTACATACCCGTGCAAGTCCTTTTTAAGCATACAAAATTTTTCTTATCATAATAGCATGCTGTAGAAGAATATAGCTATGCCAATTTCACATGATTCACATTTGCCTATTTTGTTAAGAACAAAACCCATTATGTCCAACTATCCAAAAAAAAAAAAAAAAAAAAAAAACCCATTATGTCCCTTTTTCTCGTAGAAGCAAGACACAATTAAGAGAACTATTTGATATACATGATTTTTATGACATCAACCAGATGTACCCCATAAGCCACTAAAATGCCTCACGGTCAGTATGACAGAGAAACCTATAATTTGGCAGTTGATGCTTTCCAATAAAAGCCATTTCATGAGAAAGAATTGCACAGCAAGATTTTGTTACTTACATAATTGTTGTTCCATAAGTAAATGACGAGGATCTATTCTGTACATACAATCGTCCTCTCCATGCACGACAAACCTGGTGTAGTAAAGTTGTGCTTATCCTTTTATTTCAGTCTTAAATTTCGTGAAAAGATGCTTCTTGCAAATTCTTCAACTAATAGCGTTTTGAAATTCTTGGCATTGCACACTTGTTCTTTCTGTCATGGTAAAGTCTAAGTACAATTGCTGCTGTTTCTTCAATTGCTTTTCCAGTGACTTCTGCAAACAGGGCAACAGAAAAGAGAAAAATATCAGAACATGGAAAATAAATGAAATTAAATATTCATAACCAAATTTTGAAGGTCACAATGATGAACCAAGTAACATTTGTCAGTAATGCCAATATATGTGTCAATTGTTGCTTGCTGCTCACCAATTACTGGCCAGACAGGATTTTCTGCAAAAATTTTACTAGCATATTCCAACTCTTCTTTAACATAGTCCATTTCAGAATAGTTGCTCCTTACTTCTTCACCAAATCCCAAGCTCTTTGCTCTTGCTCTTCTGATTGTTTGCAGCACAACATGATTGATAGTCAGACCAAAAACCTTTTCCGGATCCACCTCAAAAATAGAGCTTGGCAATTCCACATTCTTCACAATTGGAACATTTGCCACTTTGTAACCCTTTTGTGCTAGATAAATAGAAAGAGGTGTCTTTCCAGTACGAGAAACACCAGCAAGAATAATATCTGCTTTGCGCAGATTTTCGGGTAAAGCACCATCGTCTTGTTTTATGGTAAACTCAATTGCTTCAATCCTTTGGAAGTATTCCTCACCAAGGGAACTGCTCCTGCCTGAAGCCCAGCGGGGGAGGCCAGAAGGTGAAACACCTAGATGAGAAGCAATTGCCTCTGTTAGTGGGCCCAGTATATCAGCGGATGGCACACCCCAGAGCTCACATGCTTGTCTTGCAGCTTCTGCCATTGAAGGATCAGCCAATGTGTAAACAACCATTGCTCCTTCTTTGGCTGCTTGCTTTATGATCTCCATCATGCGCTCCACATTATCAATCTTGTTCATAATTCTTACAACAAAATCAGCCAAAGCAAGATATCCATAACATCAAATCAACAAATTAAATTATAAACCAAAAAGATACTTCTTTTTACTTCTGGCGGCAATTATCACATCAAATTAACATTGCCATTTTCCTCACTTAGGCATAGATGTAAAGAAATGGTGCGACTTAATTTAATATTCAAAAGGCCCCATTTTCAAAAATGAAACTAATATGTGATCTTAAATGTAAATAAGGTGGAGATGTGGCTTAACATAGACTCCATTTCCGGGAGATATATAGAAGGAATTGCTATGGACCTCACAAACCATTAAACAAGTGGAGTTTTTCCAATACACCAAACATATCCAAAAGATATATTTAAGTCCTCTGGATAACATCTTTTCACTGCAAAGAAGACAGATTTAACTCCACCTTGGGTGAAAGAAAAAGAACCAGAATCAGGTAGATTTCCAGCATTAAGATATTGCTCAGACAACACATACAGCGTCAAATCAAACAACATGAATATTCCACTTGTAGGTCAAAATATCTACATTTTATACATACTGTTTACTGTACTAGAAACATTTGAAAGTAGTACTCCCTCCGATTTTTTTTTTTTTAGTTGTTAGCTTTTCGCACCCTTTTTTTCTTTTATCAAATACTGTCATTTTGATTCCATAAAGAATAAGTAATGAGTTACGGAAAATATCAATAAATATTGGTGATAAGTAAAAGAAGAAATTCAGTAATCTTGACAAGTTAAAAGAAAGGGAAGCATTAGAATAACTTCATCAGCGCGGAAACTAGAAAATTGTTGAAAGAAAGAAAATCCACTCAGAATTAAACATGTCCATAGGAACTTACACCGGAGAACAAGTGGGTATTTACAGGACAAACTCGATCAACCAAACAGTAATCAAACTGTCCTAAGGCAGCATTAACGGAATGTTCCGCCGTCCATCCGGTACCATCGGAAACCATGTAAATACACTTCTCAGTCACCGTTTCTTCGTTTTCCTCCATCCCTTTTCTCCCATCACTCTCATTAGACGAAGAAACGGAAAGAGCCCCTTCGTCCTCCTTATCACTTCCACTATAGTAACCTCCAAACACAGAATTGGAATTAGAATTAGAATTAGAATTGGGGTTTATCCCGGTACCGGTTTTCTGAACAGGACGGTCTAGTTTCCTACCTGACCGTACTGCCCGAGCTCTGGACCAGCGGTTAAGCTGAGGACTGCTTTTCATTTTCCGACGCAGAGCCTCGCTTTGAGAATCAGGCTCTGACGTCGGTGGCGAAGTCTTTTTCGACTTTGGTTCAGAAAGGGAAGCGGTAGTCGGCGACGCTACTGGCGTCGGAGGGAGGTTCGAGAGGAGGGCAGTGGAAAAAATCATTTCTTCTATTATTATTATTATTTTTTTTTTTTTTTTTTTTTTCCTTCGGGAGATAAAATATCTTTGGATATTCAACTTTGCATCCAGAGCTGTTATCTTTTTGTACTTTAATCTCTTTATTTTGTATCATTTCCAATTTTAAGCCCTATATAAATGTTATCCATTGTACTATCTTCTAAGAATGAATTATATATAGTGAAAATTTTGTACAGCATCTCAAACATCTTATTGTAATAAGCATTTCAGAAAAAAGAAATATATATTATTGCATTGCTTGCTTAGTACAAGAAAAACAAAAGAACATTCTAAATAAATAAATAAATACTGCTCAAATGCTTGCCAGGGTGGGTAAAATTAAGAAAGATCTTTTTTCTATACTTCTTACAAATATATTATAATAATTAATAATTCATAGATATGAGGCTATAGATAGGTAAATCATGTATTACAGAATATTAGAAAGGAAGGTGATAAAATTATTTTTGTAATGTGAAATTCTAGAAGAAATAATTAATTATAGAATGGATTTAAATTGGGGGCTTTGATCAGTTTCAGATAAGAAACCTGGGTAGACCTATTTTGTGACCAAAATTTTTGACATCATCTTGAACTTGATCTCTGTATTCTTTGAAGCTAAATCTTCTGTAAACTGAAGGCTCCACACAGCTCTGGATTACTGTCTCATAGGATGGACACATGAAAAATGCTATTGAGAACCTTTCATTCAGCATATTGGTCACAACCCCATGCTCCACACTTTTATAAACGCCATTGCTCCATGCCTGTATATATATATATATATATATATATATATATCCATTTTAATTTAATAATTTCTTCTTTTATTTTTATTTTTATTTTTTTTTTTTTTTGGGAGGGGGTGGGGTGGGGTGGGGGGCTCAAACTAATTATAAATTTATTATAATTAATTACCTGGAATAGATCTCCAATGTTGATGATTAGGGCTTCCGGGTTTGGTTTAACTGCTATCCATTTTCCATCCTTCACTAACTGCAATCCTCCAATTTGATCTTGAGAAAGTACAGTAATGAAATCACTGTCTGTGTGTGGCATCAACCCGAATACTTGAGGAGAAATCGGGCATGGAGGATACCGATTCATCCTAAGGTAGCAAGTGCTTGGCAAACATGTTTCTCTGAAGAAACTTGACTTGTGACCCAGTTTTTCTGCTAATATTTCTGCTAACTTGTGCCCTAGATCACACATTGTTGTTGCACACTTCTCCATTGTTGAGCTGCATGAATTAAAGTTCATATAATTAATCAAAGGAACAAAAAGTATCATAATTAAATCACCAATCATCCCTTAATAAAGTAATATTATAGAATAACTTTCTTCTTTTCTTTTTTTTTTTTTCCCTTCCCTGTTGTAATGAGAACAGTGTTATGTTATGTTCAGTACTGTGCACAATTGAAGAAGAGAGAGAAATCATGCATGTATACAGGAGGACACGTATCACATAAGGGAAAAAAAATATAACAGTAGCAGTCTTATTAGATTTACACCACAGGAGAACTTGCATCTCTTTAATACTCTCTGAGCACAGCAGTACCTTCAAAGAGACAGTACAGTGCAGGCAAAGTACCAAAGTCGAAAGGTTTTGAAGCGTGTGTAGCTAAATCGTAGTACATAAACATTGGCTTCAAATTAATAATGTTTCATTTATTAAGTTTTCTGCACCAAACATGTTCCTGGATTTGCCAAACACGTGAACATGGGATCCATGTAAAAATTATACTTTTAATTCCTGTATATATATATATATATTTATATAAAAAAAATAGATATATATTCATTGGGTTCTAATTAAGAATCTTGTAGATTTTCTTTCCAGAACTGCAGCGAAGACAATACATTAACAAATAAAATATTTGGGGGATATATAGAGTTTCCCCTTTATGAAAAGATTGAAGAAAGACACCCAACACAAGTTGGCAAAAAACTTGTATATATATATAAGAATACTGACCATATATGAATAGCAAAGATGTTGCAGATTTGAGCAACCTTCTGATCCAGGAATAGGTGACAAAGCAACACTAGTGTTTTTCACTTTTCTTTTTTTTTTTTTTTTGGTTTTTAAATAATTGTAGGTGGGATATTGATATGTAAGCCGACATATACATACATATAATATGTAATATATATAAGACTGGCGTGTCCAAAATGAGGGCAACCAAGTTTCTGAAACCACGCTGTACATACTGTAAGCAGTTTTTATGATATGTATATATATATACACCTTATATAATCTGTAAATTTTATTGAATTCACAGAACAAATATGAATATATCAAACAACAATGTCATTAACCAAAACCTTAATTTCCTGATCCATGTAGCTTTCACAACAAATGTTTAAATGCACCTTTTAAATTAAACAAACATACAGGAGTTATGACCAATCAGATTTTTCAGTTCTTTTCCCATTGGATATGTCCCAAAAGTTTCTTTTAAGCAATTTCACCACATTTGACAAATGAATGCGATAACACAAGATTACTGGTGTAAGCGTGTAGTGGGATCAAAATATATATATATATATGGTTCATACGTATAGGAAATTAAATTTGGAGAAAAATAAAAAGGGTGAGGACGAGAACAAAATAATTAATTACCTGAGGAAATCGCGAGCTCCCAGACCGGAGGATATGGCATTAAGGGGAACGTGAAAAGCTTCTGACCAAGACAACTGGTTGAGGCAAGTCGCAGAGGGAGTACCCCAGCGGTAGCTGCCGGCCAACAAATTCAACTTCTCATCAAACGGCTTCTTGAAGATTTTGACTTGTTCCGATCTCATTTTCTCGAGTATTTCGCGGGAAATACCGTGGTTCAACACTTGGAAGAAGCCCCATTCTCTGGAGGCTTTGGCTATCTGTTTCTTGCACTCTTCTCTCTCCCGCACTCCCATGTTAAGCTGGTTAAGATCTATCAGTGGCAGCTCGCATTCCTCGACATCGAAGACGGCGTCGTCATGATCACCATAAGCAATATAATTCATGTTATTCTTCGGCGGCCCTGAAGTAGTACTGTCTGTAGCAGCAGTCTGCTGCAGCACGACGACGTTGTTGAAGAGGCTTCTGTATGTCTCGTTGAATGGAGGATCAGGTGAGTTTTCCATGCTCGTCATGATAAAAGGAAAAACCGAACGAATTCGATCTTCTGTATATATATATATATATATATTTCTAGTGAGCTCTTTTAATTATGTACGAAACGCCCTAAACCTAATAATGTAAGAATTCCTGAACATTAAATTATAAATTAGGACAGAAGAAGAAAGATATGCGGTGGTAGTGGACAGTTCAAGAAATAATTACTAAGTCAAGCTGCTTAGGACAAAAAAAAAAAAAAAGAAGAAAGAAAAAAATCGTGTCGAACATTGAAATATTGGAGACGGGAGTAAACGACGAAAGGAAGACGATGAAAACACCATGTTTTTGCTATGTTTCTTGTGCGTTCGTTGGTCGTCGATGAAAACGTTAGTCTTCCCTATTCATTGTTCCAAGTTTTGAAGATGACTCTCGTGTCTTTCCTCTATAGAGAGGAAGAGAAAGATAAAGAGAGCTGTTCGTAGGGATAGACAAATGAACTTTACATACATATACATATATATATAGAGAGAGAGAGAGAGAGAGAGAACAGGATACGATCAATAATTTAAGAGAAAACATAAGAGTACAAAAGCCCCACCACCACCACCCAAAAGCTCTTCAAATGAAGTAATTTATAGTTAAATTATCGGCAAAGGAAAAAAAAAATGAGAAAAGGACAAATTAGAATTTTGATTCAGCCGATTAAATTTTAAATACAAGAGTATATTAATAACATTCTAACAGTTTTTCGAAAGTCGTACTCGTAGGTGCATTTAGTACGAGTCCAATTAGTTAACAAAATTTCGAATAATTACATTTAGGTAAAAATTTTCTTCAAATATTTAGGCTGTTTTTAGATTGGGATTTTTTTAAAAAAATTTTACTCAAACTTAAAAAAGAAAAAAAATAGTTGTACTTATTTGGACACCAATCTGATATGTTACTATTCATGTCTGGTGAGGTAGCAAAAAAATGAATAAAAAATTCACTCACTTACTATAAATATTCAATATATATATATAAATATATATAATTCAAATAAAAAATTATTATTACACTAATAAAATATATTATTTTTGTCTCCCACTTACTAGATAATATCTTACATGACCCACCTTACTCCTTATTATTCGCAATTAATTCAATTCTTTTTAAAAAAAAAAATGAGCTTTCTCAAAAAAAAAAAAAAAAAATTAATTAATTCAAAAACACCCTTATTTTTTCATTCAAAATAAATAAATAAATAAATAATTTTTTTTTTTTTAAGAAAATACAAAATTTAATGGTTATGTTAAAAGACGTAGAAGCGCGGACAAGACAGGGATGAAATAGAGAATGGGTCCTACAAGAAAGTCACCATCTCCTCCAATCACTTTCTAATTCCTATCCTTACTTAAATTTTTAAAATAAATAAATATATATATATAATTAAACAGACTTTTTTTTTTGGGTCAGAAAGACATATAATAACCTTATTTACGAAAAAAAAATTATAAGTTGAGATATATTAGAGACGAAAGTGTTTAAAAATAATAATAATAATTTTAAAATATAAAATTAAAATAAATATCTTTAATTTTGTATGTTAGACTAGAACTAGAAGCTTTTGTGGAAACGCAGAAGAACTCGTGTTAGAAAGTCACAAACCAAGAGAAGAGAAGGAAGCTAACGGCTTCAGTACTATCTATTCGGCAATATCGATGACAGCCAAGGCCGTTCAAACTTTCTGATTCTCCGCGCGCGACAGCCAACAGCAGACTAAAGGTCGTGCACACATGTGTCTCTATGCATATCTATATGTATACATATATTCGTTCATCTACCTCTGCCGGGCACTGATCATATATGTATATATTAAATACTCCTGAATTACAAATATATATATATATATACAGCGAGAGGGTGAGGAAAGTCAAGATATATATATATATATCCCCACGAAAAAAAAAAGAAAATGTTTTAATAAGTCAACTGATCTGGGGTTCTGACAACTGGTGAGTTTCAGGGGCACTATCAGGAGATCAGTAAACAATATGAATATTATAACTTATTCCTGAATTCGAAATCTTACGATAATTTGTACATAACTTTTTCAAATATGTGCATAATAACCTATTGAATTATTTTAAATCGTGTTAGTATATTTAGACTTTGCATGGCAATGCACCGAGACGGCAATTTATATATATATATATATATATATATATATATACATATATATTTGTGTGTGTGGGTGTAAGACAAGAAGAACATATACATAATAAGAAAATCAGAACTTTTAATTAATCACGAAATATATATATATATACAGTCACTCAGGAAAACAAATGCCGGCAGCAAAATGAAGTTATTCAAAGTCAAGATATGTATAATTAAAGAAGATAAATATAAGGGAAAATAAAAAGTGAAACCTGGGTGTTGTATGTTTGTAACTGCTACGTACGTACGTATAAGGGAAGAGTGGGGGTTGCGGAAATAGAAGTCTTTTTAAGTATAGAAAGGCATCGTGAGAATGGATAAAAGAAAAAGCCTTTGGGACGTGTAAGTCCCGAAAGATTGGACGAGCTATATATAGAGAAGCAGAGAGGAAAATGACGAAAAGGGGAAGGGGAGATATACAGTAGCCTTCCTTTTCTCAATCATTAACAACACCACTAGCTGTGTATGCGTACTGTGTTTAATGGAGGGGAATGAGTGTGGATTGCGAGTTTATGTTTAGCAAGAAGAACACGCGGCTCGTTGTCTGATCAGAAAAAATATCTTCCAATTAAGCTGCTAATTAATTTGATATATATATATATCATATATAGCACGAAGTAGATAAAGAATCCAAGAACAGGAGAACTAACCATAGTTATACAAGAATTAGTAAAATCTTTAATTTCCCATAAAACTAAATATATATATATATGTGTGTGATGAGATGTGTATATATATAAGCCTAATCATCAAGAACGCACTCCATTGGCTGATCCCTATTTCTGTTTGGAATTTGGAGTTTTAAGTGGGTGAAATTTCACGTGATACAGGAATTGAGATTGAGGCAAATCAATCATAGTCGGGGCATCACTTATAAATGGTGCATATTATTCCAGGTCTATCATCAAATATCACAACAACAACAACAGCTAAACCATATACATGTCTATATATATATATATATATATATATATATATATATATGTATACCAGTATTTTTTATCATTGGTTGTCGTTCTTCCAAGTCTTCCCTTTCCCCATCTCTCCATATTTTCTCGTTTACAATTCAAGGAAAAAAAAAAAAAACAGAGAGACAAAGGAAGACATTTGATTATTACATGACCCCCACTGAAGGATAATTAGGGATGTAATCTCACAGTCCATGTCGGCATTCATCCAGTAAACACGTGGCGGAACCGTGTGCCAGAATTGTCTACCAGCACCACCAGTTGATCTGCTTTTGGAATTTGATGTAGGACGAGATATTGAAGGCCGGGCAGGCATGTGCTGTGCTTACATGACCAAGGACAACAGTACTTAAAAAACACACTGCGCATATCTATAATTAATATTAGAGCAGCGTTCACGTCGTTCATACCACAAAACTGTTTTCTTTTTTTCATTTTTTTTCTTTAGGGTTCCAATTTGATGCATCAATTATATATGAAGACACGAGGTACAGCACAGATGGAATGCTCCTCATTTTGTCACAAGTTTGCCTTTGTTTATTATTTTGAAGACCATATATTTCATGTACATCTCCATCAATTTGAAAACTGAAAAACAAGTATAAATAATTATGTATATGATGTAGCCGAAGAACCTTTCAAAAAGGATCATTCGGCGAAGAAGGATCCTTCGACTACATCCATGTATATATATATATATATATTATGTCAATTAAGTTCCACCACCAAGATTACTTCTTGCTTGACTGCATGTAACCCCTGCACACAATCATGAAGATCAGAGGGAATAAAAAAAAAAACAAACAAACTCATTAGAAATTGAAGGGGAACTGGGAGTAAGAGAAAACAAGATGCAACTAATGTTTGAAGATAAAAATTGGATGACAAATTTACCTTCGGAACCTCTTCTTCTCAAATAATATATATATTTGGTGAAATTTTTTTATTTTAGTCCTTTAATTTTTACTTTTTTTTTAATCAGACCTGGTCTCAAATCTTTATTTTACAAATTTTCCTTTCATGTGGGTTTTTTTTTTTTTTAAAAAAAAAAAAAAAAGGGTGGGAGTGGAAGGAGGAACAGCAGGGGTTTTTTGCAAGAGGAAGAGGGTTTTTACATATATATACATATATAAGACTAAAGTGAATTTTTTAATTCTACTATTTAAAAGTTTATTCCATGTATTGCATTTGATTAGTTTAGTTAGTCAAAAAATATTATTCTTCGTAAAAATTTTATTAAGTTAAATATTTTTAAAAAATACATGAAATAACAGAAAAAAAAAAATTAATTACTTGAGCTCATTAATAGGTGTATGGTCAAAAAAGTGGTAAGAAATAAGACAAATCGAAGGCTCACGAGGAATGATATCATTGCCCGAAAAATTAGGAAACATAAGCACAACCTAGAAACAATTCTAATATAAGTATGTATAGATACATTGTTAAGAGTAAATTATGCAAATTAGTCCCTCTGAGGTATCAAAAGATTCTTAATGCACGTTCTTAAATTTTTTAATAATTTTTTTTTTTTTTTAAGTCCTTAAATTTTATAAAAAAAAATTCTTTTTTTTTTAATAAAAATTACATTCAAAATTCTTCTTTCTTTCTTTTTTCTTTTTTTTTTTTTTTAATTAAAAATTGAAATTGAAATTTTTAAAAACGCAAGAACATAGTTAAAATGAGCAGTAAAACTTAGTACTCAACAACTATATTTATGATTGATAGATCATCATATTTAAAATTTCGAATCTTATATAAAATAATTTTAAAATATGAGAGAATATTTAAGTTAAGTAAATTGAGAATTTAGACATTATTATTCTAAAATTTTAAGAATTTTTTATCTTTAATTTAATTTGAACTCGTTGTTTTCTATAATTATATATGTGAGATTATTATCATTAAACAATACTCTTATTAAAATTAAAGATTAATAATAATAATAATAAATACCCATATATATATACATTATATTATATTCAAAGAAAAAGAAGAATAAATAAACTCTTCTTTTTTTTCTTTTTTTTTTCTGATAATAATAGAATAAATAAACTTGAGACATAGCAAATGGGGGAGATGAGAATAATGTGGGCTACTTTTGTGTTTTGCCGACGAAGGCGACATACTGTGAAATAAGTATGAATTTCTAGTACGATCCGCCTCCCGTCTCCATAAGTCATAAGTCATAATGACAAATGGACCCCACATGTTGAAACTGGGCTACTCTGTTCCCTCCTGTCTAAGTAGGAAAACTTTTAGTCTTAATTATTTATGTATTTTTAAATTAATTTTTAATTTTTAATTTTATTATAAATTAATTTTTCATTTATTTTTTTCTCATTAAAATTAATCAATATTCAATTATTTTTTAACATGTAATTAATACACTATTAAACTTAAAAGGATTCTTCTGTCACTTTAAGTCATTCCCACTTTGAATCCTTTCTAATAGAAAAAAAAAAAAAAAAAAAAAAAAGAAAAAGAAAGAAAAATAACTAAATCACAAACAAGACAGACATGCATTTAATATATTTTATCCATATTTTATTTTTTTAACTTGAATGACAAAGAGATCTTTTAAGTTTAATAAGTGTATCAATTACATGCTTAAAATATTAATTAATTTTGATCAAAATAACTAATTTATAAAATTAAAAATAATTAATTAATTAATTTGTATGAAATTAAAGTTTTATAACCAATTCAAATAAACCTAATAATTATATAAATGAATTGGAGAATTTTTCCATTCAAGTAAAGTAAAACATCAACCCTTTGATTGTGTTTTAAATATTATATATATATATATATATATATATATGTCAAGTTAGTCATTCAGTATGTATATGGACATAAAATAATTACTTTTTTTTTTCTCTTTCGATGCGGGTGCTTTCCCATTGGAGGTAATAGTTGGTCTGAGATGTGTTATATTTCTATGGGTGGGATTCGAACTCCCAACCTCATGATTAAGGAACAAGGTGAGTAATCATCATGTCATACCTCATGATTAAAAAAAAAAAATGGTAATTGCTTTAATAATAGTAGCAATTTTACTTATAACTTTAAAATATTATAAATTTAAATTAGAAGGAATAATACTTATATTTCAAAAAAAAAAAAAGATATTTTTTTTAAAAAAATAATAAATCAATTTCAATTATTCTATTTAATTATTTTCATTAATAATTACATTGGGTGGATTTTATTCAAATAAGAAAATGACATTGTCTTATGATAAACATGTATAACTAAATTATTAGGAAAATAATATAAATTTAAGTAAACAGTACATTTGAGTCACTAATGATGATAATATATTTGAAGGGTTGTGATATATATGTGTGTATAAATATATATAAGTTTATAATTTGAATGGATTTTTTAAAAGAAATTTTTGAAGTTTTTCTACGTGGCCTGATTTGAACTCATGACCTGTTGGATTATAAGTGTAATTATTATTAATTAAGTTATATCATCTTATCATAATTTGAATGGTTGAATGTTATAATTATAACATTTATCAAAAAAAAAAAAAAGAAAAAAAAAAAAGAATGTTATAATTATAACAAATTTATTTTTGTGAATGAGATATTTTATGAAAATAATACGTGTTTTCAAAATAAAAGAATTATAAAACTTTTGGTTTGACACAAATAGTAAGTATTTTTTTAAATGGTACATGAGGATTAATGAGTTTTAAGTATAAGTTAAAATAAATTTTTTTCTAAAATAAAAATCAGACTCTGTGAATATAATTTTAATTGAATCTTAATTAGTTAAAATAATAATTTTAAATATATAAGTTGTTCAGTGGAATGAAAAAAGTATTAATTAATTTTATAGTAATAATATATATAAGCTAAAAAAAAAAAAAAAAAAGGATAATGCATATATATATTTTTTGGTAAGTGAAGATAATCTCTATATATATATATATATATATATAACAAGTATTGATTGATTTTGTAATCGCAAAAAGGAGATACAAATCTAATTATTACAAAGATAGAACTCCCAAGTCTCAACATTAGGTTATCAACATCAACTTACCATCAAAAAAATTGAGTTCAATGAAAAGACTACTAGGCCCCGACAAGCTTCTTGAATCTCAGTTCATGCCCACGAATGAAATTATGAAACATGTCAACATCCTCATCATTTTATATTTTCTTTCAACATTAATGAAATACTCCTGTGGTTCATAATTAATTCAATTTAATGCATGCTGTATTAATTATGAAAAAGAAATTTGACATTTTTCCCCTACTATTATTCTTTTTTTTGTTAGATGAATTCCCCCTACTATTATTCTGATATATATATATATATATATATGAATTATTAGTTAATTTAATCTCAAACATTTGTTTTATTTTCATATTTGATCCCAAACTTTTTTTTTTTTAATGATGAATTAGGCTATTTTGATTGAAATATATATAAAATTTTGTTACTATAAATTAACTGTTAGGGACTTAATGAGCACAAAATTTATACATTAGAGACCTAATTTACCAAAAAGAAAAAGTTTAGGACCAAGTATGACAATAAACCAAATGTTTGGGACTAAATTCACTAATAATTCTATATATATATATATGTGTGTGTGTGTGTGTGTGTGTGAATATTTATAAAAGCTAAGTTTACCGACTAGCCTTATGGCCGATTATGGTTGTGATGTCTTCTTCCTACATGGACCTTCACTTTGCAAAGACAAAAACTTCCATTAGGGTGAAAACTGAAAAGGGATCGATGGGAATTGTTTTCCTTATATTTTTTGGACGGTGAAATTAATATTTTGATAAAAATAATAAATTTACTTCCTTCTTGCTATACTCGTGTATATATATATATATATATATAAATAATTTTGATTAATTAATTATGTTAAAATTATATATATATATATATATATATATATATATATATATATATATATATAAAAATATATATATTTTTATAATTTTTTGTTTGTTTGT
>JAXGGT010000008.1:0-27589 GCA_035583425.1 Marsdenia floribunda | reverse complement strand
CTGTATAGTTAAAAAAAAATGGATCATTTGATGAAATCTGATAACGGTAGCTACCTTATTTTCTCTCTCTCTCTCTCTTTTTTTTTTTTTTTTTTTAAAATAAATCTAAAGAGGAATAGAGAGGAAATCTAAATCATTATACTTATGATCATGTCAAGTAAGAGGTGAAGACAGGGAAAGCAAGTCGCATACCAAGAAGGCTTCTAGTCAGATCATCGTCTTCAGGAGCACGACAGAACACCAGATCCATATTGAACTTCTTCATCAAATTCTCAATAATTTTTGGTCGGGTGAGCGGAACTCTTTCCAGTGCAGTACACGCAAGTTTCATTATAGGCATGGTAAAGGGCCTAATTCCATCTGCATGCTATAGTAATACTTATGTCATTAAGTAATCCCACAATTCACTAAGCCACCAAAGACATAGGCAATTGTATACTGAGAGGAGAAAGGAAAGAAGAAAAAATAGCATCATTTTCTTGAAGAAATCTAGTCGAGTCGGAATAAAAGTCAAAAGCTTTCGAGGGAATACCAACGAGTTCTACACCTCAATTGCAAACCATAACCAATATACATATATATATATATATGTATTGTGTCAAATAAGAGATACATCAAAGCTAGAGAGAACCTGGTACTCCCATTCAGCAGCAATAGCAGCAGCAAGAGCAGGAGTGGGGCATTTAAGAGGCCTTTTGGCAGGTGTCTTGAGAGTTCTATAATCCAGCAGAACAGTCCAGCCATTGCCATCATCAGCTTCTCTGGTGCTCACTTTCCTATAAAATCTCTTGCCCACAATCGATCCCGTCATGAATGACATGGGCATGCTTACAGATTTCGAGGAAAAAGACGACTTGGCGGTCGAATTGGGTCCCTTCACGTATATGGAATCATCCTTTTCATTGCTGTTCTGTTTATCTACGTCCGATGAGAAAGTGAAAGAAGACGATGAAACATCATGCTCTTCATGGGGTTCTCCAGCAGTGGCAACACCACTGAACTGCCGATCGCAGGATGTTAGTGTTCTAAGAACCGCAGAGTTTAGGGATTTTAGGGTTCTTCTGACCACAGTCGCAGATGCCATCGCTGTCTAAGCAACCGAGCTAACATCTAATGACTATACTACTGTAAATCACCCGTCTTCTCCTCCTGTTCGCCGGGTCGAAGATTCAATTTTTTGTTTATTTGGGCCCAAATTCAAAATTTGGGTTGGCCCAATAAAGAATTATTTCATTATTATTTTTTTTTTTGCTAAATAAGGGGTGTTATATTAATAATAAGAGCAAAAGTTTGTACATGCTACAGCTTGTAGTTCAAAAGATTTACAATCAGAGGTGGCCAACAAATTGGCGTCTAGATCTATCCCTTGTATAGTAGAGTATTTCCCAAGTCTTCATCAAGATGAGATGGGCCATATGAGCCACTGACGGGTGTGGTTTCCCTTGGAAGAGGGCACTATTTCTCCAATGCCATATTTCCTGGACAGCCTGCCGAAAAATGTATCTCCAGTATCCATGCGAACCAATGCATGTTGCCAAGGTGGTGAAGTTCACACGAAGCCACTCCTTAGTGTCCGCGGGTCTCCAGAAATCATTCCAGTGATGTCGGGGAACCAATTGTTGCCAGATTTGACTAGCGAGCGTACAGTCCCTGATAGCATGCTGAGAGGTTTCCACACTATTCATGCAGAGGGCACATAATGGGTCATCCAGAATACACCGATGCCAGAGCAGGTTCTTAGTCTTCAAACGGTCATGAGTGGCTAGCCATAGGACTATGGATCCATGTTGTGATCCCTGAAGCTTCCAAATCTGTTTCCAGTGAAATGGGACATGGTTCTCTGGTTCACTATCCAAAAGGTCATAGGCGGATTTGGTGGTAAAAGAGTCATTGGAGGATGGAATCCACCAGGCTGCCAACTGGCTATCATCCTGCTGGTCAAGTTTCAAACCCGGGCTGAAGGTCTTGTAACCAAACTTCATGCTCTGCCAGACAACTGAGGAAGGTTTGGGTCGATCTGCTGGCTGTAAGGAGTTGAATCCCCCATATTTACTATTTAGTACTTGTACCCAAAGTGCCTGGGGTTGCTTCTGTTAAAATCAAATAATAGCAGCATCTAACTTCCAGAAATTATGCATAATTGCAGTACAATAGCTGCAATATCTATCTCTCATAAACTATGAATTGCAGAAAGAATGCAGGAAAGAAAAAACAGTGAATAACGAAAGAAAGTCTGAGAGAGGAAGAAATGTGAAATTTCAGTGTATTGATTGCTTCAACAATTGATACATTTATAGGTAATACAAAGCTATCATTTAGTTGTAAGTTACACCAAATATCAGAAGAATCAAAATATCTATCTATCAAAATATCATCTCCTAACTAATTTGCCACCCCAGCATTAACCAATTCCTGCAGCATGATGATGGAATGAAGAGCTGCTCTTCTGATTTCTATCACCCCCTCAAGTTGGAGGATTGAACATTGGAAAGACCCAACTTGGCAAGAATACTATGTTGTAAAGGACGTGTTAAACCTTTTGTTAGAATATCAGCAAGCTGCTCTGAATTAGAAACATTCCTCAAAACTATCAAGCCTGCTATAATCTTCTCACAGATGAAATGGCAATCCAACTCAATGTGTTTTGTTCTTTCATGGAAAACAAGGTTCTTTGCTAACTGGAGAGCAGCTTGACTATCAGTATGTAAAATAATGGGGCAAAATACAGGAACATCAAGTTCATGAAGCAACCTTTTCAACCAAACTAACTCTGCAATTGCTTTACTTAATGCTCTATATTCAGCTTCAGCTGATGATAAGGAAACAATAGGCTGTTTCTTGGACTTCCAAGATACCAAACAACCTCCTAGAAACACAAAGTAACCACTAATGGATAGCCTAGTATCCACACAAGACCCCCAATCAGAATCTGAGAAAGCTGAAGGAATAAAATCTTCCTTATTATCAATAAAAATTCCAACATCAACACTTCCCTTTAGGTACTTCAGAACATGAATTACAGCTTTGAAATGAGGAACTCTTGGTTCCTGGAGAAACTAACTAAGCTGTTGAACAGCAAAGCTCAAATCAGGCCTAGTATTAGTAAGATAATTCAGTTTTCCAACTAAACTTTTGTACCTCTCAACATCTGAATACAAATCCCCTGCATGAACACTCAATTTCTGAGAAGTATCAAAAGGTGTAGATCAAGAATTAACCAAAGCACATCCTGAAGTGACTAAAAGATCTTCAGCATATTTTCTTTGATGAATGACAACACCTTTAGAAGAATATTGAAACTCCATTCCCAGAAAATAATGAAGTACTCCTAAATCTTTGATTTTGAAAGTCTCATCTAGAAGCTTTTTAACTGCAGCAATTCCTTCTACATTATTCCCTGTAATTATAACATCATCCACATAAACTCCAAGAAATATTCTGAGCCCATCCTTATCTTGAGTAAATAGGGAATAGTCATTCTTAAATTGGTAGAATTCCATGGAAAGTAGAAATTCAGTCAAACGATGATTCCACTGCCTAGAAGCCTGCTTAAGTCCATACAAGGATTTTTTTAACCTGCAATCTTGTAGTGGATTAGATAAACTCAAACCTGGTGGTGCAGACATATATACTTCATCATCCAAAAAACCATGCAAGAAAGCATTATTTACATCCAATTGAGAAATAGTCCATCCTCGTTTGACAGCAACAGTTACTAAACACCTAACTATTGTCATCTTCACAACAGGAGAGAAGGTCTCAACATAGTCAATTCCTGCTCTTTGAGTAAACCCTTTAGCAACTAGCCTTGCCTTACATTGTTCAATAGTTCCATCAGCCCTATATTTGATTTTATAGACCCACTTACATCCAATAGCTTTCTTGCCTTCTGGTAAAAACACCAAATCCCAAGTATCATTGTCAAGTAAAGCATCAAATTCTGCTTGCATAGCAGACTGTCATTCTGGTATAGTTGCTGCTTCTTCATAGTTCAATGGTTCAAATAAACTTGTCCTGATAGTATGATTGGAATCTTGAATAACAGAATTATGATGCTTACCAATCAAAGAGAAAGAATGATAATCACTGCTAAAACCAGTTTGTTTAAGAGGAAATGATATGCAAGGAGAATTAGGAGAAGATGCTATCAAAGATCTAGAAAGCTAAGAAGAACATACATAATCCTTTAGGTATTGAGGTCTATTTCTCGTTCTCTGAGGTCTAATGTGCTGTTATGGTGAATGTTGTTCTATAGAGGATTCAGAAACAGTAGATTTGAAGAATTGATGCTCTGTTGTGCTGAAAGTTGCTGGGGTGAAAATTCAGAAAGTATGGGAGTAGTTATAGGATTTTTAGAAGGTTGTTTCATGTTGAACACAGCAGAAATGTTAGGTTTCCTACCCCTTCCATAAGTAAAGTTGGAAGGGTATCCATGGAGCTTATAACATTTGTTAATCGTGTGTCCAAGTTTCTTACAATATCTACACTCAACCCTTCTATTTCCATTCTTACCCTCATAACTATTTCTTGGAACATTTCCTTTACCCTTATCAGCACTAACAATGAAAGAAATATTTTCAGAAATGAAGGGTACATTAGAAGTCACTTCCCTCTATCTTTCTTCTTGAACTAAGATAGCATATACTTGAGTAACCGTGGGAAGAGGTTTCATCATCAAAATGTTCCCCCTTATTGTAACATAACTCTCATTTAATCCCATTAAGAACTGTATAAGCCTTTGTTCTTGCTGAAATTAGATAATTTGAGAGGCAGTCCCACAAGAACAAGGAAGTAAGTAATACAAATTGGATAATTCATCCCATACCTTCTTAATTCTGGTGTAATAGGTTGCAATACTACTGGATCCCTGTGAGATTGAAAGCAACTCCTTCTGTAATTGAAACAACTGAGTGTCATTGCTTTGTTCAAACCTACTCTCCAACTCATTCCACAATTCTTTAGCATTGCTGCAATATAACAGGCTGTCAGCAATGTCTTTCTCTACTGAATTTAACAGCCATGACATAACCATATCATTAACCCTCTCCCACAGTTTGTAGTTAGTATCCTCTACACTAGGCTTTTGAATTTCACCATTAATCAGACCTAGCTTATTGCGAGCTGACAAAGCTATTTTGATAGACCTTTTCCAGCTTTGAAATCCTGCTCCATTGAACAACTTATTAACAAGAATCTGGCTAGGGCTATCCGAAGAGTGTAGATGTAATGGATTATGAGCATCCATTAAAGAAAAAGAACTTATTCTAATGAGAATAAGAACAAAGAAAAGAAGCAAGGATGAAACCCAAGGATCGAAAGTGTAAAATTAGCAGATATCAACCAAAGCTCTTATACCATGTTAAAATCAAATAATAGTAGCATCTAACTTCCAGAAATTATGCATAATTGCAGTACAATAGCTGCAATATCTATCTCTCATAAACTATGAATTGTAGAAAGAATGCAAGAAAGAAAAAACAGTGAATAACGAAAGAAAGTTTGAGAGAGGAAGAAATGTGAAATTTCAGTGTATTGATTGCTTCAACAATTGATACATTTATAGGTAATACAAAGCTATCATTTAGCTATAAGTTACACCAAATATCAAAGAATCATAATATCTATCTATCAAAATATCATCTCCTTACTAATTTGCCACCTCACCAACTAAATCTTTTCCACCTCAGCATTAACCAATTCCTGCAGCATGATGATGGAATGAAGAGCTGCTTCTTTGATTTCTAACAGCTTCAGAAATCGCCACACCAGCTTGGCAAGTAGTACACGGTTCGTGGCCGTAGGGGGACGAAGTCCCAGTCCGCCTCCAGTCTTGGGACTGCACACGGTGATCCAAGACACTGGATGAACCGATGTACTGTGTTCTGGCCCAATAAAGAATTTAGAACCTTGGTAAAAGTGAAGGTCGACATTTCTGCCCCCATCAACTTTATGTCCATTTCAACAAATTTTTTTTTTTTTTTATTTAAAATATTATATATATACATATATTATGGTATATTGGCCATTTTTTATAAAGAAGGTTTTTCATTTTTATTTTTATTTTTTATTTTTTATAATATGAGTTTTAGAAAAGGAAAATAAAAGAAATCCTCAAAATAAAAAGGAAAGAATTATGACATGAAAGGAAGCGTAGATTCGGAGGATTTATGAATGGAGACGGGATTGCGGTCTGATTCAAGGAGAACTTAAAGTTTATACTAAAACAGAAATGATAAATAAATGAAGGAGTTAGAGCTCCTTTTCCATTCCATCCCCTGACGTCTTTACCTTATGATTCTGTTGGAAATCGTGATATACCTACTCCTCCTTTAATACCGCCTTCACGTTTCCAAACTCCATTTCCTGTCACGCTTTCAATCGAGACGGACAAAAAAGTCGTACCCCGTTATAACTTCTTCCCCCCGCAATATTATATAACTTGACCAAGTGCAGCACTCAGCCAGCCCAGCCCAGCCCAGCCCAACCCTCACTGAAGAGAGTCAGTTCTGCGTGGCACTCAAAGTCTAAAGATTCTCGAATCTTGATTCTTGGAGAACAGGAACAACATGGCGTCCTGGAATTCAACTCCACTGGAAGTTCTCTATAACATTTTAGGATGGATCGCGTTTTGCTCGTGGTCCATTAGTTTCTACCCACAAGTCATCTTGAATTTCCGCCGGAAAAGGTGCGTCTGTTTATTCGTATTGGATGCAGTTTTCCTGGTTTTGGATTTTTTTTGTGTATTAATGAAATGTTGGGATGGTTTCTTCTTCTGATTCTCTCACTCTAGCTGTTTTTGACGGTTACTTGACTATGGTTGTGCAGCGTGGTGGGCTTGAATTTTGATTTCGTGGCGCTGAATTTGGTCAAACATTCGTCTTACCTCGTCTACAACGCTTCCCTTTTCTTCAGCTCAACTGTTCAGCGTCAATACCGCAAAAAATTTGGCCTTGATCAGGTTCCTTTTCATTTTCCCCTCAAATTATCCTCTTGTGTTCATGGTCTTTTTCCATTCTTACGAATGCCTATAACAGCCTTTGCAAATGGAGAATTTTTAAATTTTCTATCGCTAGGTTTTGATGTTGTTGGTGGCAACAGATGTAGAGGTGTCTCTGGTTCTGCACTGAATGTGTCTTGGATTAAGAATTTATGAGTTTTTAATCCTTTGTATGCTTTTGTTCTTGAGTCTAAAACTGCACTGTTACTCATAACTCAAATACTTGTTAACTTGCTTCTCCTCCTGGCTGTAAGATTATTTTGTTCTTATCGTTTCCCTGTCTTGCTTTTGCACTCATGGTGGATAGCAGCCTTGGTATAAACTAAAATCTTTTTCCGTCTTCTTTTTTATTTTTCATGGCAGCTGATACCAGTAGCTGCAAACGATGTAGCTTTCTCAACACATGCAGTTCTATTGACTGCAATTACCTTGCTCCAGATTGCAATCTATGATGTAAGTAGCTAATCCTTTGCTCATAATAATATAAATATCATTTGGCTGATATGTTAGAACTACCTCATAGTATAGAGAGAATTAAACTTCTGTAATATAATAGACTTCCACTCTAAGTATGCTACCAGTTTTGCAAAATGTACTTGCACATTAGTAATGCCTTTCTGCTTATGTAGCTATGATTTACTTCAATGCTTTTCCCAAAATTTTCTCTTTTGCAGCGTGGACATCAGAAGTTCTCGAAAATTTGCAGTGTCATTGTTGCAGTTGCTTTGTTATCTATTTCAGTTTGTGTTTTCGTATCAATTCCTCACCATTCCTGGCTTTGGCTAATTTCCTGCTTCAAGTAAGATGGCTTCCTTTTACACTACCAATACTTCTTGATACCTTTTCAGATTTAAATGGTTTGATGAGGGTGCTCTATATGGATTCATTTCAAACTAAAAAGATTCTCTGCCTATGGCTTCCTCATTCTTTCTTATACAGTGTCTGCTGCACCTCTCTATTTATCGTGATTATTTAGACCAGGATAATTTCTTTAAATTGTCATGTTACTGCATTCTAACATTCGGTGTTTCAATTATCTGCAGCACGTTGCAAGTTGTGATGACAGTCATCAAATACATCCCCCAGGTTGTACATGCCTCCAAACGGCATTTTGTGTTTTTAAGAAATGGCATCTTTACTTTCAGTTAGTTTCTACTTCATTTAACATCATTATACGTTTCTGTTGGGTTGAGTGTGTGTAAGATCGGGTCATTCGTATGTTTGAAGAGTCTTTACATTTTCACCTTAACTGATCATGGACTTTAATGAAGTAGGCTGTTATGAACTTTCGACGAAAGAGTACAGTTGGATTTAGCATTGGAAATATATTGCTTGATTTTCTCGGTGGAATTACGAACTACGGGCAAATGGTTGTGCAATCTATTGATCAACGTAAGTCCTTGTATTCTTAGTTTAGTTCTCCACATTGTTGGGGAAACTGGAAATTACCTAAGGTATGATACGTAAACTTCTCGGCCCTTCATTTGTTTTTTCCTCCTGCAGATTCCCTGGTGAACTTCTATGGAAACATAGGCAAAACTCTGCTGTCCTTGGTAAGATGTGTTCTTTTGATGCTTCTAAGTTGGTCAACCCCTTATTTCTGGTATTCCATTGTGGATTGAGTTTTAATGCTTTCCTTCATGGGACCATCCCTATTTCACATGGCGCTTCCATTCGAAATGGAAAAAAAATATGTGAATTTTTATGATATCAGGATATTGATCTGAACAAGAAGTATTTGTTGTGTCTCGATCATTATCTTCTCAGATCCTGGATAAGGTTGGAAATTGCCTCTGGAGATGGAATTTGGAAAATCTAGACGTTTTCCATTTAGACACTCATTAAATGGCCTATGGAACTTGAAATACTTTTTTGAATAATTTTGTTTTTTGAAAAAATGACATTGACTTATATCTGAGGGGACGAAAACGATGTGAATTGTAATAGTGTATAGCCATGAGCAGGAAATGGAAGGTATTTTCCTTCCCCTTATAACTGATTTCCCATTGTATTGGTTCATGCAGGTCTCAATATTCTTCGATCTTCTCTTTATCTTGCAACACTACGTGCTCTATCCTTCGAAGAAGGAAGTTCCTCCTAAAGATGCGGTAAGCAAGGAGCCATTACTTGAATCATCTGGTGATAATCCACTTCCAGATAATGTGTGATGCTTATGCTTAGTTTTAATATATTTATACATCCACTGTTAAAATAGCATTTGTCCCCATGTACACCTCGTGGAATTCATAGGACAATACTCCATATAAGCACTGAACAAGATTGTTTTTACTGTCAAGCCCATCTCCTAATGTACAGAGAGAGAGACCAGCAAAGGATAAGAAAAAGAAGCAGCTATTTTATTTCTCTCCCTCTCTCTCTCTTCTGCATTGCAGCTTTCAGCTGAAAACAGGGAAGTGGAGGGCCTATTCTCTGTTATTATTGCTCTTGAAAGGCAATATATTTGATCACCACGGATTCCATGTTAAAAATTGGTACTTGTCATCCTCATCCTATTTCCCACTGAAAATGTAAAAAAGAAAAATTCACCGATTGAGACATGGAACAGTTTTCAAGGAAGGTTTAGCCCTGTGAGCAAACGGATCACTCCACTATAGCGGCCAAAAAAAAAAAAAAAACAAAGAAAAAAAACAATTGAATCCTTCAATCATGGTGATGATATTTTGACTGACTGTAGGTTACTGAAGCACAACCAAGAAGTATTGAAGAAGGCCAATAAGTATCAGGACAAACGCGTGTTGAAATTTGTACATTAAATGAATGGTTTATCTCCAGTAGTTACTCCATGAAATGCAGCCCTGTAATATCCTATCCTTTTTTTTTTTTTTTTTTAAATCTTTATCCCAAATTTCCAAAAGTACCTATTAAAGGTTTCTTGGATACTTTTTCTTTGTGTGTACGAAAGAGATTCCATTAAATCAAAATCAACGGCCATGGCCACCCTTTATATTATAGGGAATAAGGAGGGTTCTATTAGATGAGTGAAGAATGTTTATCTTCCAATAATTAATATATTTGGATAACGTTTTTTTTTAAAAAAATTGTCTTCTAAAAATACATATAAAATACACCTAAAAAATTTGTGAATTCCATTTTATTTAAAAAATACATATTATTAATAAAATTACTCTTATATACATTTTTTAAAACAAATATTTTCTTACACACAATTATTATACCTGTAAAACTTATATATTTAATCTTTATTTTTTCTAACATAAAATTCAATTTTAAAAAAATAATAATAATATTTATTTTGAATAAAAATTTATTTCGAATAAATTATTTTTTTTTTCAATATAATGCTTATCCAAATATAAGGTAAATTTCTCCTATAACTATTAGTATTATAAGGAATAAATTATCAGCTACCACTGGTCTCCATTTTTTTTTAATCATTTTAACTGGTCAATTTTGTTACGTTAAATTTTTGCCTAATTTAAAATAGGAAAATTAACCGGTTTAGTCCTTTAACTATTTTCGTTAATTAATTTAAGTTTACAATTTTTTTTTAGCCTGTTAAATCTTATATTTTTTTACGTGTAACTTGTTAAGTCCTACATCTTTTTAACATGTTAAGTCCTACATCTGTTAACAGGCTGCTCGTAAAAAGATGTAGGACTTAACAAATTAAAAAAAAGATATAGGACTTAACAAGCTGTTCGTAAAAAGATATAAAATTTAACAGGTAGAAAAAAAAAATTGTAAACGTAAGTTAATTAATAAAAATCGTTAGATGATTAAACCGGTCAATTTTTGTTAATATAGAGTTAATGGTGCTCGCACCCCAAGCTTAACCTTTGGAATTGATGAGAAAAGAAGAAAAGACTCTAGTGGTTGGTATCTTGGATGACAAGGGAGAGGGAGAGTTGACCCAGCAATGTTTTTACTACTCTTGGCTCGCAAGTTTTTTTTTTTTATTTTTATTTTATTTTCTGATCATTGTGGAGTCCACAAATGATACTTAGCAAAGATAAACAATCTTGAAGTCTTGCTCGACACGGCAACTTTCTATATTTATTGGTATTCCTTGAACAAACCAACCATTCCAACCAATTCAGCTCACAAGGGAACTAACTGGGAAAGAAAAAGAAAAATGAAGAGGGAGGGGCGCCAACATGGTCTAGTCCAGACTTATCCTATCCTTCCATTGCCCTGGAGCTCAAGTTCAGGTGAATCCAGGCGTATCAACAAGTTGCAATCTCTTCCAACTGCTGGGTTGTTCACAAAGGTCTCCCAGAAACCCACCAACCACTCCAAATTTACAGGTAAGTGTGGCCGTCCCAGGTGTAGTTCTTGTCATGTTAATCCGTCTTGTAAAGCCAAGGAGAAGACTAAGGGAACTCAGAAGTTGCGATCGAGAGATGTTATTACCAACTACGGATTGGTCACTTGGCGGGCGGTGGATGCGAGGTCTGGTCTGAAATTTTCTGGGTTTTCTGCCTCTGAGATTCTTGATCATTTGACTAGTGATTATTATATTGATCATGAAAATGCAATGGAAGAAGAAGAAGATGATGATGCATACGAGGAGTACAATTATGGCTTGAATGATTCTGACTGGATTGCTGAATCTAACTCTGCAATAGCTTCAAGAATAGTCGAAATTGAGGAGGTTAAGGATGGCGATGACGATGACGATGACGATGATAAAATGAGCTTCTGTGATGTGGGTATTGTGTGGAAGCATGTTGAAGAGGGAGATGAAACCTGGTGTTTGGTAGAAGATTTGCAGAATTGCACTTGAAAACATTGATTGATTGCTTCCAAATTCCAGTTCCTTCTAAATTCAGTATATTATTGTCTATTCGTGTCTAATTGTGAATTCTGAATTCTGTCCGTGTAGATCTAAATTCCATGGTGGTAGTAGTAGCAATGATCTCTTTGTTGCTTGTTTTTTGTCCAAATTATTGGGCAACTCTGCAAAATGCAAAAATAATCCAAATTGATGCTTGTTTTAATTGGCTTCTTGGTTCTTTTAAAAAGTTGGTTGGATTAGCTTGTTCGACAAGAACTTCCTACTGACGCCATTGAATTTTGATCTAAAAAAAAGGGTTAAAGGATGTCGTGAGGGAATGTCTTTATTTTGATTATTTTATCCATTAATTTAATACAGACAGAGAGAAAGAGAGAGATTTACAGATAAAGAACAAGCCTAGGAGCTGTAATGGAGAAAAAGATTAGGTATTTATTTGTTTTGAGTTCAAACTTCCATGAAGAAACATTTTAACTGGATAAGATAGGACGGCAAATACTTTTACATTTTTCCCAGAAAGAACCATAATGCAAATACATATATATGCACAGCAGAAATGGACGACTGGGATCTGTGAAGTTTACATCTTTACATACAATAGAGCTGTTGAGCAATACAAAGAATATAATCGCTTTGTTCCAACATTCTAATATGCCTACACCGATCAGTACAGAATATTTGGTGATTTATTCTCGTGGTTGATGGTTTCTGGCACTGAAGGGAAAACACTGGGGGTGTTTTGAGCCTTTTGACCATTCTTGGTGGATACATGCTTGGAGTTATTATTGGTGCTCTTGTTCTTAGAGATTGGTGGCACTGAGGTTGTGCTGGAACTGGGCTTTCTTCCCGTCTTAGCTGAATTATGGTGTATCGCAGAGCTCTGCAATAATGAAGGTCAACTTCAAGTATAAATTTACATAGTAACTTACTGGAGCCACCCACCAACTTCTGAAGGCCAGAATATGACGAGTATCGAATATACACAAGATGATTTCTTTCTTTCTTTTTTTTTTTTTTTTTGCAGTGATAAGCTGGGAAAAAGCAACTTCAGCTTCAAAAGCATAAGATTTGGTAATAAGGACATGAAATCAAAAACAATAGGGCATCTGACTTGAGACACAGCAGACATCTCAAACACGAATAGACGTACCTTCTTTGTCTGAATTTTGGTCGGTTCCCTCTCCTTGTAGAAGTCAGGAAGTGGGCGAGCTTTAAAACAAAAGCTTTGACGCAATTTTCTGAGTTCTGATTCTGCCTTCTCCTGCATAAAAAAGGATGCAGCTTTGAGAACAAGGGAATGGATTACAACTTTACAAGGTTGGGAGGAAACTCTAGGCTGCAGTTCAGTTGCTACATAAAGAACACCGCACCTCTGAGATTAATCTAGTTATCCGTGTAATCTACATTATGCTTAGTCATAAATTCCATTACTTGTCAGTTTATGGTCTTAGATTTATATTTCTTCCTTTTTCCTCCATCCCATTGAATTTTGTAAAAAAATCAGCTTGGACAAAGTGACCAGATCAAAATCACATTATTTCAGAACACAGCAACCCAAAAAAAAAAAAAAAAAGAAGTTTGACCTTTAATTTTGTTTGTAACTGCACCTTCTGTACCTCCTTAGAATTGAATTTCTCTTCAAGCTTCTGAAAAAAAAAGTCATGAAATTTCATGAGGCATGAGGTAGCAGCGTGTTTAGGAAAAGGAATTGGTGGAGAAAGACTTGCCTGTTTCCTTCTTGCAGCTCTTTCTTCTGTTCTCAGAATGAAAGGAGTGGATAGGGTTGGTGACTGTAGTTTGCTACGGCATGCAGTCAAAGACTTGGAACAACTGGTGAAGCAGCTCAATTCAAAATGAATTAGGAGCAAGTCTATAGCATTTGAATACAAGGGCAGCTGAATTACCACAAAAAAAAAGAATACAAGGGCAGCAGAAAATAGTCTTCATTTCAGGGGATTATGATTTTAAAAAAGGAGATGTGTCACTGGAGCAAAAATTCAAGACCAAAGTGCAGGGAATTCATCTTGTTACATAAGCATTCCCCTCGAGGATTTCATTTGCTTTAAGCCTTTTCTTTTTCTTTTTTTTTTTTTTTTGGGGGGGGTGGGGTGTTGGTGGTTAAGTGACAGGTTTCAGCTTTCTCCAACACTGAGAATTTAGAAAAATGGGATTATGGATTTATCATTTTACTCTATTTCATGACAATGATGTGTTTGTTTTGTGATCAAAGGCCTCTGCTTACTGTATATATATATTTGTTCTATCCTATCCTAGGTTCTTGAAGAAATTTACTTACACAGAAGATAAAATGTGCCATTTTGGCCCTGTTGATTTGCTTCCATAATTTGGAGATTTAGGCCTGTGAATCATGTAAAAATGGAAAACAATTGTAATCAAATATTCAACACAGTATAGTTCATAGAGCATAAAAATTCAGATGATATTACTCGCTAAATCACAATTGTCACATACCTTGAACTTTCTCTGCATGGGGTAGCTGGAGCATGCTGCGACACCTTAGCTGAAGGTGCCTGCAAGTGATAAAAAGACAATGGTGCATCAGTATATTTGGAAAGAAGTCCAAACAGGATAGTATTTAGAAATAATCATGAGATGCAAGACCAAAAATAAGACAAGCACCATATTTGGAGTTCTGAGGGGTGTTGCACAATCCTGAGAACTCTTGTAAGAAGTTGCAGCAGCAGCAGCCTTCAATGAATTTTCCTTCTTCCTGGTGGTAGCAGTGGCAATTACTTTGTCAGGTTCTTTAGCAGGTGTAGAAGTAAGATATTTTTGCAGGGATTTTGGAGTTGATCTTTTCTTCTCTGTCAAGTCTACTGCTGTAGGATTCTTGGTAAGAGGAGTAGGATTCTTATCTTTCTTGACATGTTGGGATGCAATCGGCTTAGCAGGAGAAAATGGAAGTTTAGATGTTTTACGATAAACTGATGACTTCAATGAGGCAAATGCAGATTTTTTCTTGCTCTTTACCGATGACACTTCTTGCAAGTCGCTGAAATTCCCCTGTATCATATTATGTGAAATCAGTAAAACAATCAATAGTAACTTAAGAAGTAGCGGGAGAAATGAAGCTTAAAAACAAAAGCCATCATCACCTTCATCAGTAAAGGCTTCTCGATCTGTGACGTTCCGCTAAGCTCAGATCCGGAGGTCGTGTCTTGGTTTTCAACATCACCACCTTTGTTCACTGTCGTCTTTGCAAGGGTCTCTGCGGGAACAGCCTCCTGTTCCACGGCCATGTGAGACTCTACCACTTCGCCAGCTGCTACCTGTTCATCTGATTTAGCTCCTGAAGTTTTCTCGCTATGAAAATCGAACTCGGGGTCCTCAGTCTTGACTTCTGGTTCTGCTTGCTCAACAGCAGCTTCATGGGAATTCAAAACCATGGTTTCTGAATTAGCAGGATTCTTATCTCCAAGTACGGTTCCAGATTCTGGTTCAGTGGTGTTCTTGGCTGCATTATTCTCTTGCTCCAGCAGCGCAGCTGCTTTTTGAGCTGCAATTCTCTTGTAATGAGCTTCAAAGAAAGCCTTTTTCTGGGCAACTGAACCAGGTCTAGCATACCTCTCTGCCTCTTCAACATACCTGTTCTGGGAGAAAGTTGACCATTTCTCCCAAGACAGAGACTCAGACATGAATCTCCCGAATGAAACTGATTCCCCAAGAGCATTCATGGGGTTCCCCTGTCACATAATAAATGGCACCTCCACAATCTCAGGCTTCAATTCCAGATCCTCGGGAGAAATTCAAGCATACTCGCTCCCAAAATGTGTTCTTTCATTTCATTAACATGAACGTATTCCTTAATTAAACCAAAATAAAATTGCAAGCCCTAACATACTATAAGCTATCTACACTAAAAGCAAAACTGAAACACCTTAGAAAAGAGTCCGAACAAAAAAACAAAAAAAAAAAGAGCAATTTTTGAATGATGTGTTCAAGACTCACCTGTTGAGTTTGGTTGGGCATGCCAGAAGTATAAGAAAATGCATGCATGAGACAAGGGCCTGAATCTCCCATCCTTCGAAGTCTTGAACCAACTCTGCAGAGCTAGAGAACTGAGAGAACCCAGAACAGTGTTCAGTCAATAACGGAAGCTGAAGAAAAATCTTTCCCAGCTGCCCTTTTTCTGTGATTATGCTTTTTTTTTTTTTCCAGTTATTTCTTTTTTGAATGGTTAAAATTTGAAATTCAAATAAAAAGCAACTAAGAAAAGAAACGTTGCGAAATGATGAACCACATATTTGCAGAGACACACGAAACCCAGAAAAATGAAAAAGCGTGACGCCAATTTTAAGACAAAATATCTATATATATATTGCGGGGAGAGGAGAGGAGAGGAGAGGGTATTGGGGTTCGGTGGTGGGGCTTCCTTTAGTTCTGAGTCATGCATGCGGTGCCCCCTAAGTCAAGAGGACAACCAGGGAGGGGATTGAAGTTGTGCAGTCTTTTTCATATGGGGGTTTTGGTCCCACCAACAAGTTTGAAATTTTGTCCAACTTCTCTCTCTAACTCAACGTTCGAATTTTTGAATTTCTCAACGAAGTTAATGATGTCTTCCAGATTGACCCCTGGAACTTCGATTTTATACGTATGTATATATATCTATATTTAATCTGTTTCCGTTATTATTTTCTGTTGTTGAATGCTTTCTATCTTTGTGCAACGGCTCAAATTCTGTATAACACCACCCCGACAATAGGTAAGTTGATAAAATACTATCCTAATTTAATAAATTATTTATAAAGTCTTGTAAATAGAAAAAACATTATATATAATACTTTTTTAAAAGAGTAAAAAAATACAAAAAAAAATTTATAATATTTGATAATTACAATAGTCATTTCTTTATTGAACAAAATTCAAACGCAAAAAGAAGATTCTTGCTTGGCTTCCAAAACATGGAGCTTTACCTTAAATTTGTCTACGAGTATATTTCACTGAAAAAAAACAACTTAATGAATGCATATGTATTTGTAAAATGGTTTGTAAGAAGTTGGATCCAATGAAGGGGGGGTATAATTAGGATGTATAAATTGGTTCACAAGTAGTAATTATGTAGTGTAAGATCACACTTGGAACAGGAAAATGTAGGAGTGAAGTAGAAAGGAAACATACTGCAGCTTCCTCTTGGTACTTAGGTTGAAGATGTTACAGCTTCAACTACTAGTAGTTGTTACATCCCCTTCTCCTAACAAAATACTATTAATTTTGACTGCTAAATACATGGGTTTTTTCTCATTTGGGCTGCTTTCCAAAATTACCACAAGGAACCACACAAAGGGGGAAAAAAAATAATAATAATAAATAAATAGGAGTTTGGTGAACATATATAGTCTTCCTCTCTTGAATCTGAAGGGAAATATGATTTATGACGTGAACAAGATGATGGAACCACAACAAGCAGACATTCTAAATCAGCATGTTATAAATGGTGCTCTAATATGAGCCATAATCAAGAACTAGTGGATTTGGGACTTTTGAGTGCTATTATTCAAATAAGTGTCATCAAACAGCTGAATATAGCAAGTGTGTCAATGTATACAAGTGTCACCATTTTTGAGCTGCTCTTATTCTTTTTGCACGTGATTCTTAAATCACCAGAGTAATTAACTACAAAAAAATTTTACAGTTGGAGAAGTGAAGTGAAAACTTCAACATAACTAAAAACCAAAATAGTGATCTTCTAAATGTCAAATATGCTATATATGCCCAGTGTCCACCAAATGATTAACCAACTAACCTGATATATTAACATCCAAGGAGCACAATTTCTTGCACCAGAGTCTGATGAGTCTTCTTCCAAGATATCTGCATCTGCTTTTGGATACTTTTGGCAAATGGCAATCCAGCAATTTAATTACCTTTACTTTTGATGTCTTTACCAGCATCCGAAACTTCAGTGCAGAAAACCTATGATGCTTCAACATTTCGAAGATGCCTATCCTGTCCATTTGTATCCCAAGCTGAGTATGAGGATCGTCTTTTCCCCTTGTAACTTTTAACTCTTTTTTTCTGTCCTCTACGACCTGAAAGCATCAATGACATAACTGCTACAAACCCAAAGATGCAAATGGCCCATATGGCAATTATCCAAAACTTCGCAGATTTGAATGTTTGGTTTGCCACTGCAGGTGGTGAAAGCTCCTCAGTATCATTCCTTGGCATGGCTTTATGTCTTAATGCATGAATCTCATCAACTTCTCCAACTTTCGTTGAAATTGTGGTTTGACCAGTCACTCCATCTGGATTTGACAAGGAAGAGGGATTAGGACATTTACTTCTTTCGTGGTGCCGCTGCAAAGCTTCATTCAGCGTCTTCACACAATCTATACTAAGCAAGTCACGCCTTCGGGAATCCTCATCAGATTGGTCAAGTATCAGAGGATCAGGAGGTTCAGGAAATTTTGCCCAGCAGGTATTAACCACATCAGTGTGCCTCCAATTTGCTTTATCAAAGCTCCAGTTTCCAACTCTGAATTCCAACCCATAGTGCAATACCCTGTATCTCACACCGGGCACAGGAACATAGCCTGGGTATATCAAGATGTCGTTGCTAATGGTATGCCGGAGATTCAACTGGAGAAAAATATAAATTGATAAATTAATTAAATTACTTTAGAAACTTCAAAAATCTTCAACCTAATGTCCATTTACAAACATCATTATAGTGTTAAATGTTACTGTCCAACATGCTGCATACGAGAGTATACAACGGATGCAAGGCAACATGGTCGAATGAAAAGGAAATATACACAGGAAAGTGAGTTAGCTAAGAAGGTACCTCTGCTGCACCAAAGGAGTAACCATACATTTCACTTATCCAGCCAGATTCATATACATCTCCAGTAATGTTTTTAGACCAGTGAGACGTATCAGCCCGGACCTCCTCAGTTTTATGCAACCACAGCAGAGCAAACTTCCGGAGATCACTTATGTGCATTATTATGACACCTCCAACCTTGTCACAAGCTTCAGGATGACGGGTGTGGAGCTTGGCAAGTTCATTATCGCAGCCAATTAAGTATCTGAAACGGTGTAAGGAGTAAAAACAGAGAAATTTTCCCCTAAACAAGCATTTCAACTATATCTTTGAGTAGAAGGAAGAGTTGACATTTCATCTTACCCATAGGGAGTTGAAACTGGTCTTCTGCGTGCTGCTTTGAACTCCCAAGGTGTAATTGGTCCTTTCATAATCATGTCAGCATCAAGTATTATTATGTACTCTGCATCAGTCTTTACATGATTAAGCCAATGCAGAACTGCAGCAGGTTTATTAATAGCTGGATACCTGATGTGAGATGAAAATGCGACGCATTAACTACTTTCATCACATGCCGTGTACTACTGAACCAGATGAAATTCATTTAGAGTATTATAGTTTCAAATCCCACATGTGAACAGCAATTTGGGATATGAGAAAATCTCAAATAAATTTGGTTTAGATTTTCGTGAAAGGAGAGACTTTACCAATCGCCTGTTAGAGGATGTCGGCTCATGGATGGAACATAATGGGTAGGCGCCAAATCATGGCCTTTATATTGCTTCAGATCCTCCTCTGTGCAGCTGAGCAGTCTTGTTATATTTCCTGGCTGACCGCTCTGGTGGAAACTGTGAACAAGCCCAACAGTTTGCCAATCGAAGTAAGAGGAGCACTCTGTTGAAAAGATAGTGTGGATTTTTGGATATGACTTTGGAGGCTCATCTTGAAGTTGTGTTTCAAGATCAGCATTCATCATTTGACGACTTTTATGAGTCAAAAATTTTGGTCTTGTAAGTTCAGCAAAAGTTTTGCTCCTCAGAAAGCTCAAGTACTTTGACCATTTTGGTTTTGGGCATCCATGGGCTGCATGCCGTAATACAAGACCTTCATTCAGCATATTGATGCATTCTATGTTCAGGAATAGAGCACTTTTCTTATGTGGATCTGTCTCCATCTGATTTACCTACAGAGTTCATTAGTTTGTGCAGAGTTAAATTTAACCACCCAAGGAACAGCTTAGCAAGGTCAACTTTTAGAGTTCATATCTGTTTAATCTTCTAATCAAAGGAAAACAGGGACTGGTAATCATATTTAAACTATTCTTTTCTGAATCTTTGGTACCAAAGGTACACCCTATAGAAGTCAAGCATTAGGCAACAACCAGAGTTCCTAAGAGAATGGGTTTTTATTTAAATATTCAACTTCTTCCATAATTTGTTAATTGAAATTATCTGCCTTCTTCAATTAACAGAGCTGCTTGAGTTCCTTTGTACAGTTCTCTTCAACCAGGTAGCATACATCCTATAAACAATAATAGGAAGAGTTTATAGCTAACGAGTACTTATTAGCTTTAGATGCTAAAACTAGACCAGCGTAGATTTGGAGGGCAAAGCACTACATAACCACAGGAGAAAAGTGCCCTGTTCATAATATTCCCACATAACCAGGAAAGGAATAACTTAATTCTTCTTTACTCACACCTTAACTTCCATATAATTACTGATCAGTGATACCCAAGCATAAATGACTTCCATTAATTATTTGAAGGCTGTTAAGTGATTAAATTGAACCTCTCTCTATCAGCTATCAGCTTAAGCTAATAGTGCAGTTGGTAATTTAACATTGTATCAAAGTGTGAAGTCCCATGTTCAAGACCTCATTTATTGGTATTGTTCACGTGGTAAGCCCTTGTTGAGAATTTGTATTCGGTCCACACATGAAGGGTGTGCAAGTCATTAAATTCAACCCACTCTATCAACTTAAGCTTTTAGAGTATGTAATAATAATAAAAGTAAAAGAGTACAAATTCACTTTTTATCTATGAAGGAATAAATTTATATAATTGATTTTTTAAGGATAATAAAACATACTCTCATTAGAATTATCACATACATCAAAAGAACTTAGACAACTCAACCAAATCTCGACACTATACATGACCAGGTGGATAGGTCAATAATTATTCACTCTAGTTTCATAAAGATAAATTCAGATCTCAAAGAATTCTAGATAGACAGGTAGAAGAAGTGCAGCAGATGGAAGAGAATTTTTCAAACTACCTGAACTGGTTAGCAGCATGTGTTATTTTTTATCAGCAGAATGAGAATGAAGAACTTCAAGTTGCACCATGTTAAAATAAAAGACTATATTACCTCTCTAGGATATGGAGGTTCAGGAAACAGGCGACCACAATCATATACGATGTTGTCCTCATGGTGGTCTAACTTACTGAATGACCAGTTACCAACAGCAAAAGGCAAGCCATAGTGTAAAAGAATGGGCTCAACACCATCTCGTGGAATATAACCCGGGTAAATCATCAAGTTATCATTTATCTTATGTCAAAGTCCAACCTGATGACCAAAAAGTTACAGTGGCATAATAAATAAGATGGATTAAGAATCATAAAATTAAAAGTAAAGGGAAAGAGGGAAAAAAGGAGCAATACCTCTGCAGCACCAAATGAATAACCATACATTTCACTGATCCACCCTTTTCCATATATATCACCTGTATAATTTCTCGCCCAGTGAGCTCTATCTTCCCTTACTTCTTCAGTTTTCGAAAGCCACATTGGCGCCAAAGTTCGAAGATCATCTATATGCATGGCTAAAAGCCCTCCAACCTTGTCACAGAGCTCAGGATGCTTTGTATGGAGTTTAGCAAGAAGATTATCACATCCAACTAAATACCTAGTAAGAAAATGTATATGATATGATTCAAAAGCATAATACAACATCCCAAACGAATCAAAGAAATTCCATAAGATACTGCAAACAATTACATGTTGTATTCTACGAAGAAAAAGGTGCAGGATATCATGGGCTTAAATTTGAAATTGAAGAAAAAGAAAATTGGTTCCTCAAGAATTATGAATAAGAAAAATGGGTTATTGAGAATTTCTTCCATACTGCACAAAGACATAGAAGCAGCCGATCGATTTTCTCTATTATTTCCTTAACTTCCTGGTTCAGGAGAACATCTGTATTTACCATAACTTCCAGAATGTATTCAACAAATAATACAATTTCAAGTGATGACATAATTTAAATATTTAATATAAATCACTAACTGATTTTACAGTGTAATATGATCTGTAATTGGTTTTGTAGACCGTGAACTTCAAGAACAAGCCTTAAGAAATTTACCCATAATACGCAGCTACAGGCCTACCCTTCTCAGCTCCAAGCTCCCACGGAATTATGGGTCCTCGAATGATCATATCAGCATCCAATATGACAACCCAATCAACATTCTCTGCTTCTTTACTGTGCTTAAGCCAATGGACAATTCCTGCTGGTTTGTTAATAGCTGGATACCTGTATGTCAAAGGAAGATAAAGATTCATATCTTGAAACAGCATTCTCTTCTCGTACCTCTAATTTCAGGTAATCTTTAGCTCCTTTTGTTCATCTACAAAATCAGAAGGAAAGAAAATTCCAACCAAATGCAAGAGGAGGAAAAAAGAATAAAAAGTTGCCACAAATTCGACTACTACCCAGGTCATAATACAAAATACAGTGGGAGAACAACTGACTCAATCCAACTTAAATAATCCTGTAAAAATTACAGGGCGGCCATGGTGAAGCCATATACTATGGAGCCTAAAGTGGTGAGGCAACATCATTAAAGCTAATAAAACCACCAGAATAAAAATAATCACTGTTTGAACAAGCTGAACTATACGGAAAAGACCAGCAGGAAATGAAAACCAAAACAATAAAATAAATTGCATTTGCTCGATGGTTTTTCGTCATAAATTGGCAGTGCATATAGCTTAACCTTCAGCGATTCACAAAGAATGAGGTCCATTCCGGGCTTTAAAACTCAATTTCTCATGCAAAATGATGACTTTTATATGTGTCCTCGGGCCTCCGGAATATAAAAACCCATGAACTGAAAGCACAATCAGAAAAGAATTCATAGACCATCTTTTCAACCCGACTAACGCGATTCTTGAAAAAAGGTGATTTACATCCTAAAATCAAGCGAAAATGAAGATAAGAAGCTAAAAAAATACCAATCTCCAGTCTTGGGATGTCTACTCATGGAAGGGACCTCAAGAGTGGGAGCCAAGTCCATGCCTCGGTAAGTCTTCCTCTCTTCCGGCGTGCAGCTGAGAAGGCGGGTAATAGGACCCGGTTGGCGTGCCTTCCGGTAGCTGTGCATGAGTCCCACAGTCTGCCAATCGAAGTAGTTCTGACATTCCACAGAGAAGAGAGTGTGGATCCTCCACGGTGCCTCTTGGGTCCGATCTTGGGGTCTCTGCTTCTGACCCCATCCACCTCTGATAAGACCCAAAACAAACAAACACAAAACCGCAATCCTCCCCATTAATTAATTAATTACAGGACCTTCCGCAATTGTAGTAATGGAGCTCTGAAGATCGCAAATATCACCATTTACTGCAAGCAACCTCAAATGATGGAAAGTTTCAATTCCACAATTGCGTTTTTGTGAGATCCTGGCAATTCAATACTCCTATACTCTCTGACTTTTCTACGGGCGGGGCTGCCAGCTTTCTTCTTGGTGACAGCATTTGTTTATGCAGTTCTACTCTGTCATGAGAGAGTAGTAGTAGACATCATTAGCGGTTTACTCTCTTCCTATACGTACATACATATATATGATATGTATGACGATTGACGATCACCATCTTATCAATATATATATATATATATATAACTTTTCAGATCCGATATATTATATATTTTTCAAAATTTTATTTTCATATTCCCAAAAAAAAAAAAAAAAAAAAAATCTATTAATTTTCTCACAATAAAAAATTTTAAATTTAATTAATAACAATTTTATTTATAAATATTAAAAATCATGTTTCGAGTCATATTTAATATAAAATATTTTTAAAAATTCCAAAAAAAAAAAAAAAAAAAAATCTTCCAAATACATTGTTGTTGTTATTATTATTTGCAATGTTATGTTTTTCAAGAACAATACATTAATAGTAAATCCTTAAATACATTGCTTATAGCCATGCAGGAGTATACTAATGCCATTATGTAATGCCCAGTAGCACTATAAGGTAAGAAGCAAAACATGGATCGTTCCTTGTCAAACAAAAGTAAAGAAAATTGAAGTTTGGCACATGATCATTTTCTTTGCTTTTCGTCCCCATCAGAGTAGTTGGCTAAACAATGGACTTTATTGCACCTGCTCTCCAGCCTGACTATTGCTATTTTTCAATAAAACAATTAGAACCCCCTCATCATCCAAATAAATATTCAATTTTTACTTGCTAATAGATTAAGGGTTTGATTCATCACTGTTTTTAGCAAGTTTATGGGGAAGAATACGCAAGAAAAAAAAATATATATATATATACAAAAAACTGCGCGTTACAGGTCTCAAAGGATGGAAACATAACACAGCCAGGAAAATCATGATCCATAGAACCTGTGGAAATATAATTCATAAATAATCAAGATGGAAACTTTTTCAGAAATGTACAAATTATCAGAGATGAACCATGGACACATTCCCACATACAAATAATGATCTATGAAAATCAACTCAAGCATATATCATCTACACACCTCCTCTCCTTGCGTATCTTCTCCAGCTGAAACATACTACTAGTTGGAGTGAGGTGATTAGGACAATGAATCTAACTCTCTCTTTCTTCTTTGTGGATCCCGGCTCAATCCATGCTTCTTCAGAGTTTTGATGTAATTTCTCATCAATGTGAACTTGTTGCTCCCAAGATGATAAAAATAGTCCCATGTATATATTCCAGTCTTGTGCAAATCATCAAAGAGTAACCTAAATGAACCACATAAACAAAATTCAGTCTTGCTACTAGATATACACCCAATCCACCTACTGTAATAACTCACTTGGAAGCATGGTACCTTACCCCATAGTTCCCTATAGGTTCAGCTGACATGAGTCCAACATGCCGCCTTCCTGATATCACCTGGCTCAGGCAGCACAAAACACATTTATAAACAACTGGTGAACAATCAACAGCAGAGAAAATTTTCCACAAGTGATAACCTAAGACATCTTACAACTTAGTGCATTTGGAACACAAAATCTTCATGTGTGTTTCAGGCAGTTTGGGAAAAGCAGCACTAACCCAGAAATTAAGATGCCTCCATAAACTCTTCCCTGAATGATCTAAACAAAATGTGGCAGAAAATATAAACTTCTCATCTAATTACCTTTTCACCAGCAACTGATCTGATCTTACTGTCAGCAGCTGGGCTATAAACTCTTAAGTACTCTGCTGGAAAATTGTAAACGCTCCCATTCTCAAATTCCACTTCCACCTGTCATAATATTCTCCATTGTACAGATTAGGATGGAATCATTTCATCTTCCAATTTCTATAGCACAGAAGAAGAAAAAAGAAACATAGGAGAGGATAAGCATGCCAAATAACTACAGTTGAACTCCACTGCTTCTAGTTGATGCTTTATGTTGTGTTCTATACCCAAGAAAAGCTTAATCACGCTTGCGTGAAGGTTTCTTGATATTGCTGGTCAGTGAGAACCAACAATATGCAGAATGCAGTCTTGTGACTCTTTCACCCAAACAGAAACATGGATAGTACAAAGAAAGAAACTTTCTTCATAAATTTCAGACATATTAACACCAACAGTACTGGTGCATTTGAACATTACGAATACAATCTAGCTATAAATTGGGGCAAAATAACTGCAAAAGGAACTTCGCCATTTCTATGCAATTCAATGATCTTTATTGTTGTAACTAAATAAAGTCATCAATCCATAACCAAGTAGTTTGATTGATATGGCCAACCCATATCCCCCGCTTCAAACTAAGATAAAATCTCAAAGTGTCCAAGGAGTTCCATCATTTCCTTTTTGAAAAGATTTATATTGGGAAAGCCAAGACTTCACCATAAAGGAAAAAAATTCCCATTTAAAGTCAGCCCTTAAATTACTGTGCCACGCTCCTCCCCAAATGCATACATAAAACTAAAAGACACAGGTGGAAGAAAAATTTTCTCCTCCTCAGGTACACAGTATACAAGAATTTACCCAATTCATTCAAAAGAACAAGAAAATTTTCATTTAGAGAGCTTACACTCTTTGGAGCTTTCAAAGAGATTCTAGAGAGACGAGGAGGTACAGCAGCGGATTGGATTCTTCGAATCGCACCATAAATCACAGACATGGCTGCACGCAAGGGTTTTGTCTTTTTGACACATTTAGCGTGGTTTCGAACGAAGTACCTTGAACGCAGTCAAGCTAACGGCAAGCACCGGTTCCCTGACTCGGTGACTCGAGCTACACTCGGCGGAGAGGGTTTCATTACATGTTTTCTTTATTCTTGGACTAGTCAGTCACAGGTGGCCCTATTGAAGTACTTAGGCCCAAATCGTCCAACTTAATATAACATTGGTGACTCTCCAAAATGAGAAACGCCTCCATAGATACCACAATCAGCCCAAAAAAAGAGTTGGACCAAATACAAAAAAGGCCCAAATCTCCTTTTTGTTTTTTTTTCTTTTTCGGAAAAAAAAAAAATTATCTACTCAATTTGATGACATTTAAGCTATTTGCAATTAAATTTAGTAGTCTCATTTATAATTCGAAAGGTCATGAATTTCAAACCAGTTAGAGTTAAAATTGCTTCAAAATTAAAAAAAAAAAAAAAAAAGTGTTGGTATGACACAAATGAATAAGTGTATTGTAAATGTTACATGAAGTTACGAATTCAATATTCATCGTGAATGTCATGTCCCTAAATAAAAATTAGATTTTGTAAACACGACCAGTATTTATGATAAAATGACTTATAATTCGATTGGTAAAAAATATATAAATTTGAATCCAATTAAAAATATAAAAACCTCAAAATTAAATAATAATAATAATAATCACCTTTTAAATTATAAATAAAGTTGTTAAGAAGGTATAGTTCAGTTGGTAGTAACCTCACTTTTGATTCGAGAAGTCATGAGTTTGAGATACGATAAAGACAAAAATGCCTCAAAATTTTCAAGAAAAAAATATATATATATATAAATAAAGTTACCATTTTACAACTTCTTCTTGCCACCCAAACATGATTATTCTTGTTTCTATTAATAAAATAAATAATTTCATCATTTTTTATTTGTTGATTATTTAAGAAATAATAGGTCACATCCACCCCACTTCCCAATACATCAACTTCATTTGGATAAACAAAAATTAAGTAATAAAATATACAAAGCACAAAGAAAGTAAAGGGGGGTCTTGTCTTGCTGGAATGGGGAAAGAAAGTACTTATTTTAAGTAAAATCGTAGTGATCATTAGCTTTCTCGACGAAGAAAAACTCTTCCTCTAATTGATTGAAGAAATCCCACGAAAGAAATGAGTCGACGCTGTCAACCAATTGTTGGAGGCCGCCGGGCGGCGCCGTGTCTAATTTTATCCCACCAGTTGATGATGATGGATTCACAGAATCCGCAGAAAATGAAGGACTACAAGAATATTTAGGAAGATCATCACTCGTAAGTTCTTGGTTCTTCGTCATCCATTGTTTCCTATCCAAATCCAAGCTTTCACACAACAACGAATTATAATCCTGATGGCAGCTGCGACCTTTTGAAAGATTAGTTGTTTCATTAATGGCCATTTGATGATCATTCGCTTGATCGGCTGCTTCTTCCAGCTTTTCTTGTGTACTTTGTTCCATGGAGTTGTAGCTGACGACGTCGGGGTGTAATCCAAGAAGCTTGAGCCTCTTCTTAATTCGAGTATTCTGTTGAGAGTATATGCAATTGCAGAAAATGAACAGAAGAGAGGAACGAATTGAGTAATAACACAAAATGGAGCTGAT